>CM076572.1:701896356-702249244 GCA_034641835.2 Pinus albicaulis
TTATTTTTGTTGCTTGTCAACGTGCTTCCTTTGGCCTTTCGATAAATTTGGAAATTAAACTAACAACATGCATAATATTAGGCCTAGTTGCAGTCAAATACATGAGGCTGCCAACTATGCTCTTGTACAAACTAGGATCAAAATCCTTGCTAATGTCCTCTTTGCTGAGTTTCAATGCCATTACTGTGAGAGTAATTGTTGTCTTGCAATCTTGCATGTTAAATCTCTCCAAAACTTCATTTATATATTTAGCTTGAGAAATAAAAATATTATTTTCATTTTTCTCTACTTCTATTCCTAAGAAGTATTTCAGCAATCCCATATCAGTCATCTCAAATTCATCTAACAATTGTGTGCAGCTTGTGAACTTTTGCCACAATTCATGAATAAGTCAAACTGTGTAAACTTGGCTTAGTCATATTTCAATTTCATGTTATAGATTAGAAAATAAATATCTAGCCAAACAGTTTAATCTTGGCAGATAAGTAGCTAGGTAGAGTGAATAAAAGGTGCTCAACAGTTTAATCTGAGCCCTTGGATGTAATAAGGGTAGAAATAGATAGATTCATCATGTAAAAAGAAAAAGATTGATCAGGGTTTGCAAGTCTAAATGCACCCTAATAAAGAAGACAAAATGGTAGTGTTAAGTAGATAGGGTAGGTAGATGGTGCTGCAAAGTGTTATCTGATGAATAGTGCTGCTACATGTTGGTTAATCATTTACTTTCATCACAAGTACTAAAGCAGGAAATACACTGGAAAATCACAGCAAGCAAAGTCAAATTCATTAACCTCCCTCATCATTTTTCCCTCAAGAGTTTTACTAATTTCCCCCAAAAGTACTAAGGTAATTTGAGATCAAAGGGGCTCAAGGCATTTCCTTGACTTCTGGAGGGACCGGACCCTCGGCCTAATGATCAAAAGACCTAAGCACTTGAAATAATCCATCATTGATTATCTTCCATCTTTAACTTTTTCCTAAGTAAAATCCTATTCTACTTAGGAAACTGATGCAATATTCCATAAAATTCCTCAAAACAACTTGTTATTCTAAGTTTAAGTGTTGAAGATAAAATGTTGCAATTTACTTCATAAGTTATCACTTTCTTAGATGTACAAAGATGTTTTGATTTTCCTTGTCCTTTTTCATATTAACATTTGATTTTACTATATTAAATCCCTAGTAAAATCCCTTTTTCTAAGTATATAACTCCCTTTTCTAATAAATATCCCCAAAACCCTTTATTATAATGTTTTACCAAAGTATATATTCCCGCACATTTAAAATAAACACCCCGCTTTATAAGCCCTTTGGTTAAAACTATAGCCTTATATATAAATTCCTCCCCTATGATGAATTAATTATATTAATTCATTCATCATATAATAAAAATATATACAAAAAACTTTAGACATACGACAAGTATGTTTAATACCAAAACATGTCAATAAACTTTGCGAAAGTCTATGCCACCGTCAACATTCCACGTGGCATTCCACCTGGCCAAACTCCGCCGCAATCCATTTCATAATTTCACGGGGTTAATTAATCATTTGGACTAATTAACAACCATTGCCGCTTATTAACTTTTCCCCGGGATGATTACATTACGCATTAAAACCTTTTTAAACTTTGACGGGCCCACCTTTGAAATCGCACAAGTCCCCATCCCTTTCAGTCGTTGGATCATCCGTTCGTTGATCAACGATGATCATCAATCCCGCTGCCCATCCCTTGCCAGCATGTTAACCAGCGGGGGATGGGCGGTTTTTGAAAAGTCAGCATTCCACGTGGCGTTAAAACTATGGAATCGCTCCCCGCGCGACTTTTACCGCCCTCGTCCATAAGCGGTGCGGGCTCACCGCTTACCACTTACCGCATACCGCCGGCCCCACTTCCCTACGTCACCCCGTACGTCAATGACGTCATCACCTCGAAAAAAACAAAAACCCTTTTGACTTGTAAATAAGCCATTTTTCGTGTTTTTTCAGTTATTTTTAGTTTCTGAAAGCGATAGAGCTCCCGTTGCAATTTTCAAATTTCACTGCAAATACACTAATTTACTCCGAAATTCCGCTGCGCCCGTGTTGAAGAACGTCCCCGCCATTGCTCATTACCTGTTAAAGAACCAGTTTCCATCTAAAAACAGGTATTTATCATTTCGCGCCCCGACTGCAAGTCAAGCTTAGTTTCCTTTGTTTTTTCTTTGAAAAAGTGGTTAAAAATCCTCTCTGAGTCCTCATTGAAGATTTAAAACCTGTGAATTTGCTTCCCAAACCTGCGAATTGTTCCAATTTCCTCTTTTGTCAGATATCCCGCCCGGTCTGCAAGAAAAAACGAAAACCTCCATTTTGAATCCACAAGAACCAAAATGGAGGCCCCGACAGCTCTAAATATCACTCTATTGAATGCTCCTCACCGAGATTTGGACTATTTACCTCTGATAGATGAAGATTTCCAAATACAAGACCTGTATTTTGATGAAAGTCCCCTATTGAGCTATTGTCGCTGCAGAAACGAATACTCAAAAGGGCAAGATCTTATAGGTCTGTGGGAATCTAATCTCCCAAGGTATCTCATTCCTTCAGTCCTTATTTTCCCTGAAATCATTCACTATTGCCATTCTAACTATGATCCAACTCAAAGAGCAGTAATGTCCCCTAACCAGAATGTCCTTTTCTCAATTACTGCTCAGTCTAACACAGTAAAGAACAATCAAAGAGTATCAGGATTAAAGAGTATCAGTGGTTAAAGTGTATCAGGTAAAAGTCAGAGTGAAAGTAAAAATGAAGTTACAGAGCGGTCAAAGGTAAAACAGTAAAAGTAATTACAGAGGCAGTAAAATGGTACAAAGAGATGAAAATACTTTCACCAACATTGAAGTTTATCTAAAGTGAAAGTAAAACAGTCAAAGGAACAAAAAAGTGAAAAGATGAAAAATACAACAAGAAGGAACATTTTTGCAGAAATTGCATATTTTAGTCATAGTTTTGCAGAAACTATTGTGATCAATAAAAGATGAATTTTGCAAAACTTAAGGAGGTTTATGTTCTTAAGAGTACCATATACAAAAACCTCTCTCACTTTCCTAACAGCTATTATGGTTTTGGAAATATTAAACAATGTTGAAAAACACTTTTTGCAGAAAATTACAGTCAAGTCATCATTTTGCAGAGAATATTGTGGCCAATTAGAAATACATTTCACAAAAATGAAGGAGGTTTTTGTTCCTAAGAGAACCATATACAAAAACCTATCTCATTTTTTGCACAGTGGTTTTATAATGAGAGATACATGCGCATCTTTACAGGCCATTTTTCAGACTCTGTAAAACTCTGTTTTACACATATTTTTTACAGAGAATATTATGCATAGCTGGAGAGGAATTTTAGGAAAGTGAAAGAGGTTTATCTCACCAACATATTTATCCACAATAACCTCTTTCACTTTTTACATATCTATTACGGATTGAGAAATACGAAGATATCATTGGACCCCAAGTTTGCAGAATTGTTGGATCAGAATTCACAAAAAAGGGAAGCAGTTAGTGACTTGGATGCCTCATCATCAAATAAGAGTTGGATCAAATTCGAATTCTCCTCTTTGTCATCACTTATCCATCAAAAATAGTGCCAAATAGTTTGAGTGTCCTTTACTTTAGTTCTATTTATGTAAATAGTTGGAGAGATTTGTGAAACAATTTTGATATTTGTTTCAAGATATTTTAGTTTAGAATTTGTATAAATAAACCCTCAAAGAGAGTGTTGAGGGTGGATTCTATTACTCTGCTGTAACATTGAGGTTTTCGGAATAAAAATATTTTGGACAAATTTACTTGTGGCTTACTGGATGACGTTTTGAAGCACTGGACTTGTTGCAGGATTCATGTGTTGGACTTCAGTTCAATAAGTTTTCCAACCCTTGTGTTTAAATTTTATATTAGTTTATGATATCATCATATCCGTTTCTGAATAGTTTACATAAAAGATTGAAACAGAATTTGCTTAATTGTACTCTGTTTTCAAATGTGATTATTCTTTATGTTTTCTTCTGGATTAGTTATAAGCATGAATTCTTAATTGCTCATGTTTTGCTGATTTAAACATTGTTGATTACTGTAACAAAGAATCCTTCATTGCTCTTTGTTTGTAGTCATTTCTCCTCTTTCTCTTGAATATGGTGAAAGATTCTTAGTTGCCTTTCATTCCTTCAAGACCATCCATCCACTTTAAATTTTAAGGATTGTTCTCCGTCTAGCTATCTTGCCCTGTAATACCATCTTGTGTTCAGAAAAGAAATCCAGTAAAGCCATCCTTAGACTCCATAGCCCAATGGACCGAAAGCCCTCAACCTTGCCCTTAGTTTGTGGATTCCACCATTTTCCCAAAACAAACTTTGCATCTATAACTAGCCTAAAATCATTCAAAAACAAAGATAAATCATATAGAGAGAGCCCTCTCTGGATGCAGATTGGCTAGATTCTGCATCTAAAAGATTGGTTTGTGGTTACCTCGGGTATACTTTCCTCTTACACAACTTCTAGGAAAACCTGAGTGATAACATAGTGGCGACCATACTGGGGACCTGAATCATTTTTATTGATACTATCGTTTAATTTGTAAGCTACAGACAGAGTCTGAAAATCAGCCAGGAAGCCTTTGAAATTTCTTTTGCTCTGCAAATGCAAAAGTAAATAAATGTTGTTTCGGTCTATCTCTGATTTAGCTTATAAGTTGAATCTTAGTTTCAAATTTTTCAATCAGATTCTCTAGTTTAAACAGATCTTTGAGGAAATCTTAATCACATATCATTATTTCTTAAAGAATTTGTAGAAGTTGTATTTATTTTTCAAATAAAACCCAAAATTCAAAAAACACATATTCTAAGAAAACTGGCTTCAGAAAGGATTCGACATACTAGGTCAAACCCTGACCCCAATCCACCACCAATTTTTGAAAATCCAAACCTGATTCCTAGGATTCTTAGAAGACAAGGAAGTCAAGAAAGTTCTGAAAGAGGAAGTCAGGAAAGTACAGGTAGTTCTAGACCACTTTCTAGATCTGCATCTTGTCCTGTGAAAATTATTTATATTGATGACATTCCTTTTGATGCAAGATTTGAAACATCTTTGTTTGTAAATTTCTCTGAGACTGAATTATCTAGATTAATTCTAGATCCTTTGTTCTTTGAAGATTTGCAATACAGATTTGTTTCACATCATCTTGACAGAGAATTGCATAACTCCATTCAATCTGAGCAAGCCTTTGAAGAAAGCTCAAACATTTCTGTGATAACTGAAGCATCTCCGAGCTCGGCCACTTTTCAAACACCTGTTAGACCTCCATCTCCTCCCGTAAGACCGCCTTCTCCTCCTACTAGACCTGCAACTCTTGTCAATCCACTTTATCTTCCAATGGCCAATCGATATGCCCCTTTAATATTACCAGCCAACCCTCCATCTTTACCACCAGACTACCAAAGTAAGATCACACCTTTTGACGGATCAGGTACCTACACAGCTCAACAACACACCAAAAGGATGACAGATTACTTTGAGTTTTATGATATTGATACTGATGATATCCGTATGAGAATTTTCGTACAAAGTCTTACCGGAGAAGTTAGAACTTGGTTTAGGGCTCTCACCCCGAACAGTATTGCTGACCTAGAAGCTTTGTATAGGGCATTTTTGAACAGATGGGAGAAAAAGAAAGATCCTCTCCAGATCCTATCAGAATTTGAAAAATTAAGAAGAAGACCAAATGAAACCGTACAAGATTACATCATAAGATTTAATGAATCATATCATGCAGTTCCTCTGAATCTAAGACCCCCACCTAATAACGTGTTGGTCAAATTTCCAGACGGTTTTGACTCTGAAATAGCTTATTCTCTTAGGGAAAGAGCTCCACAAACACTAGAGGAAATGCAGAGCATAGTGGTGAGCGTAGAAGCAAATCTGATAGAAAAACGAGCCAGAGAAAGGGCATAGAGAAGAATGCCTATGAAGGAAGAACCTTCAGCTTTTGAAAAGAAGCTGGATGTAATCATTAAAGGTATGGAAAGATTAGGTGATAGAGTGGAAACCATTGAAAGAAAGTCTGCGACTGATAACCAGAATGTTGCAAGAAACCCAAACTTTAGGAGGAATCTGAACCAAAATATTGGAAAGAATGTCCCTGATCAAAACATTAGACCACCTTTCCAAGAAAACTTTTTTGAAGGTTCGACCTCAGAAGGACCTACAGAAGATGTAGAAATAAACAATGTCAATGAGGACAAAGATGAATCAGAAATCTTCCTATCTCAGGATGATCAAGAGAATCATATCCTTGAAACATTCCACACTCATTCAGGTGAGACTTTTGATTTCAAAGAAGGCTATGACACAGCAATCTACGAGGTTCATAAGCAGTACAACTTGAGAAGTAGACGGATAGATGTACCAGAGAAAAATAAACAAAAAACCACAAAGCAAAATGTCAAAGGAAAACAAAACATTCCCCCTGCACAAAATACTTCCCCTGTACAAAACATTCCCCAAATACAAATTTTGCCTAGGATAACTCCTAGTTTTTCAAATCCAATAATTGAAGATGTCTCTGACAACCAACCAATTGACAAACAGCGATCTAATACATCTCCTCAAGTAGGAACTGTAGAAGAAACAGTAGAAGTTAGTCCCGAAACATCTTCAAAGCAAAACTTCATTCATGAAAAAGAGAAAAACATTGAAGATCCAGTAAACCGAGAAAATCCAACTGTGCAAAACGCTAAAGCTCAAACAGAAAAACCCTTTAATCTAGAAGCTGAAATAGGCAAACTCAAGATAGCTGTTCCTTTATCAGAATTGGCTAAACATGATGTCTATAGGAATCAGATTTCCAAGTCTTTAAACATTAACATTACCGGATTGGATGATTCAGTAAATATTCTTGATGATCAACCCAAACTTCTTTTTGGCCCTGAGGTTAATGGCAAACCAGAAAGTGGAGGAACTCCTCCATTTTATGTAAGCCTGAATGTTCACGACAAGATACTCCATAATGCAATGCTTGATTCTGGAGCATCTCACAATTTGATGCCGAAAGCAGTAATGGAAAGATTGAATCTAGATATTACCAAACCGTACAAAGATTTGTTTTCATTTGATTCCAGTCAGGTAAAATGTTTAGGTTTAATTAAAGATCCGTGTGTCACTTTGGTTAAATACCCTGCTAAGTCTGTTTTAATGGACATATTAGTGGCTGATATTCCACCTAAATATGGTATGTTATTGTCTAGGTCTTGGGGTGCTAAACTTGGAGGATCTATTCAATTAGACATGTCTTATGCAACTATTTCAGTATTTGGTCAGCCTAAAAGATTATATAGAGAAACTTTGATGAAGTACTTAGTGAGTAGCCATGAGAAGCCTGAAAACTTCCCTGTTTATTCTGTACATTCTGACATGGATTCTTTTATTTTATACAATGCTGAGTCAGATCTTCCTACTGAAATAGGAGCTCCTGAAATGGAAATCATAAACAAAACCACTGTCAAAATTGAAGAAATATCTAAAAAAAAAGAAACACCAGATGACCAAGAAAAACCTGAAAAAACTAAACAACTAGCTCTTGTCAGAAAATCTGTTAAAACAATTGATGAAGATTATGAACATGAAATTCTATGGCATTTAGAGTTTGATGGCTCAGTAAACAGATTAGGTGCAGGAGCTGGAATTTGGTTACACAATGTAGAGAACAATCATGCAGAGGGTCATGCTTATAGGTTAAATTTCAAATGCACTAACAACATGGCAGAGTATGAAGCTCTTTTATTTGGGCTTAAACATGTCAAGAAGTTAGGAGGCATTAGGGTATCAATCATAGGTGACTCTGAACTAATCATCCAACAGATTAAAGGAGAATGTGCAACAAAGGACATGAGACTGAAACAATACCGAGAGACAGTTGTAGAGATTCTCAACACATTTCTACAAGCCCAACTTGCCAAGATTCCCATGAAACAAAACTTGCATGCTCACAGTTTAGCAATGTTTGCTAGTACATGTAAGTTGCCTTTTGATCCTAATCATCAGTTTTCAGCTGAGATAAGACACAGGCCCGCAATACCCGACAATGTTTTGAATTGGCAAGTATTTGTGAATAACCATCAAATCAATAGTTTTTTGACACTTCAGAATGAGTTTTCTAACTGTAATATAGATGAAGACATGACTGCTGATAAATTTGATCAAGAAAAAGAACAAAAAATGGAAATTTCAAGAGAAAATGCAATTCATATGCTGCATCCAACCACATTCACTGAAAAATACATGCAAAATTTGAAACAAATGGAATTTGATGAGATCATAGATGAGACAGAAATCATCAATTTAAAAGATAATCAATTACCCAAAGGATTAACACCTTTGGAAGATCTATTCGACTCAAATGATATTCCATTCAGACCTAAAATGGAACCTGTTAAAGCCGATATGGAGGAATGCAACTTAGGAACACCAGAACATCCAAAAATTGTTAAGTTGTCTAAATCTCTTCCAAAAGATCAGAAGATAAAATATGTTGAACTATTAAAAGAATTCCAGGATGTCTTTGCCTGGAGTTATGAAGACCTCAAATCTTATGATACATCCATCATTCAACATACTATACCTTTGAAACCAGACCAGAAACCTTTTAAACAAAAGCTTAGGAGAATTAATCCCGTTTTATTACCCTCAATTGAAAAGGAAATCAAAAGAATGTTTGAAGCAGGGATTATAGCTCCTATCAGATTTTCAGAATGGGTTTCTAACCTAGTACCCACCAGAAAAAAGACAGGAGAAATCAGACTGTGTGTTGATTTAAGGAATTTGAATAAAGTTTCTTTAAAAGACAACTATCCTCTACCTAAAATGGATCACATTCCGCAAAGGGTAGTGGGATCTTCGAGAATATCACTACTGGATGGATTTTCAGGGTACAACCAGATTCTGGTTCATCCTGATGATCAGGATAAAACAGCATTCACCACACCATGGGGTACGTTTAAATATGTCAAAATGCCATTTGGGCTCAAGAATGCAGGAGCTACATTTCAAAGAGCGATGGACATTGCTTTTGCTAAAGAGATACATGATTTTCTGGTCATTTACTTGGATGATTTGACTGTTTTTTCTAAAACAGATCAAGAACATTTAGATCACCTAAGGCAAGTATTTATAAAGTGCAGAAAATATGGAATTTATTTAAACCCTAAGAAGTCATTGTTTGGTTTGGAAGAAGGAAAGCTTTTAGGACATATCATTTCTAAAGATGGCATTAGGATTGATCCTGAAAGAATTCAAGCAATTTTGCAAATACCCCACCCTAGAAACATAAAAGAATTGCAAGCATTTATAGGAAAAATCAACTTCTTGAGAAGATTTATTTCTAGTCTAGCAGAGTTACTTAGATTACTGACTAACATGTTGAGGAAAGATTCAAGCATTGACTGGACTGTAGAAGCCAAAAAATCATTCGAGGAAATTAAAATGGCTTTAACAAGGACACCAGTTCTGACCAGTCCTAAATTTGATAGAGACTTTATTATTTTTTCATTTGCTTCTGAACATACTGTTGCAGCTGTTTTACTTCAAAAAGATGACCAAGGATGTGAAAAGCCAATAGCATTTTTTAGTAAAGCACTGAGGGATGCATCTCTAAAATACAATATTATGGAAAAACAGGCTTTTGCATTGGTAAAAGCAATCAAAGATTTCATAGTTTACATATTATATTCTCATGTGATAGCATATGTGCCTAATGCAGTAGTTAAAGATATTTTGACTCAAGATGGCATTGAAGGTAAACGAGGTAAGTGGATAGCTACCATTTTGGAATATGATATTGAGATCAAGCCAACCAAACTGATAAAAGGCCAAGGCTTAGCACAACTTATGACAAAAACCAATTGCCAAGCCTTAGATATCAATGAACTGGATAACGAGCAGGAGATGGCGACTCCTCAGATCAGTCAAGCTTTCTTAGATTCACCCTGGTATACTGATATCATTCATGTTCTATTAAACCTGCAAGCTCCTCCAGGGTTGTCCAGAACTAAGCAAAGATTTTTAAAGATGACATCTTTGAAATATTGTATTTTAGATAGCACTTTATTTTGGAAGAATCATGAAGGAATTTTATTGAATTGTCTCTTAAAAGATGAAGCCGATAAAGTGCTTAATGAATTTCATGCAGGGGATTGTGGAGGACATCTCTACTGGAAATCTACTGCAGACAAAATCTTAAGGGCTGGTTTTTACTGGCCAACATTATTTTCTGATGTAAAGAAATTTGTAACAAGCTGTCACAAATGTCAGATATTTGAGGGTAAAAGAAAGTTGTTACCTCTTCCTTTAAAACCAGTTTCCACAGAAAAACCCTTTCAACAATGGGGTTTAGATTTTATTGGAGAGATTCACCCCCCTTCTTCAGGACAACATAGATGGATTTTAACTGCTACAGACTATTTCACCAAATGGATTGAAGCCATCCCATGTAGACAGTCCAATGATTCTATAATCATAGGGTTTCTTGAAACCAACATACTTTCAAGATTTGGATGTCCAGAAAAGATTATAACAGACAATGCTGCTGCATTTAAATCAAAGAAAATGATTAGTTTCTGCCATAAATATCATATTACTTTAGGCCATTCCACAACCTATTACCCCCAGGGTAATGGACTAGCAGAATCCTCCAATAAGAGTTTGATCAATATCATTAAGAAATTGTTGGAGGAAAATAAAAAGAACTGGCATAAGAAACTGACCTATGCATTATGGGCAGACAGACTTACAACCAAGAAATCCATTGGGACTAGTCCTTATGAGTTAGTTTATGGTCTGGAAGCAAGATTCCCATCATCGTTAGGAATCCCTGTGATGAAATTACTTCAAGAGGCTCAAGTGGAGCCAAATGACATTCAAAGAAGAATTAATCAGACAATCCACCTACAACAAACCAGAGAAGAGGTATACCAAAGATCACAAGTCTTACAGGAAAAGCTAAAGAAAATGTTTGATAAAAGGACTAAAGCAGAAGATTTTCAATTAGGAGACAAGGTCCTAAGATGGGATTCTAGAAGAGAAGAAAAAGGAAAACATGGGAAGTTTGATTTCTTGTGGAAAGGGCCTTATATCATTCATGCCTTGCAGGGAAACAATACTTACTTTTTGAAGGACTTGGACAATTCAGAAGTTGAAGAAGGACCAGTCAATGGTCGAATGCTTAAGCATTATTTTGATCCAATTTACTAGAATGTTTAAATGTTTCTAACTTGTACATAATATACTGTTTGCTTGTTTTATTTTTGTTACTGCAGTTTGGATTGGATGGTGACTTCTTGGAATTGAAGCCCGAAGTGAAGGCCCTAAGTTCCAAAAGCTTCACTATCATATGTAAAATAAAGCTATCAAAAGAAGGAAGATTTCATACTTTCAGTTTGAAGACATTCTAAGGCATCTGACCTGCTGTTCTTGACTTTCCACAAGGAAAAGCCATCCCCAAGTGGAGCCAGTGTTAGCCTCCTATATCAATAGGTTTCATCTTTCATGATTGTCTTGATGGAAGTATGGAATATGTTCAAACCTTCTTACTTGAGCAAAGGTGTTCCATATTCTTAAAAACCAAAAAAATCAAAAAATTTAAAAAATGTAAAGAGGGTATACCCTAAAAGAAAGATCAAAGGGTAAAAAGAATAAAATGGTCAAAAAAGAGAAAGAAATGAACCCCAAGCAAAAAATAGACCAAGGAAAGTGTGCAAATCCAAGTGCCACTACTTTTTTCATCTGTTGTAATAAAACAATTGTGTGCAGCTTGTGAACTTTTGCCACAATTTATGAATAAGTCAAACTGTTTAAACTTGGCTTAGTCATATTTCAATTTCATGTTATAGATTAGAGAATAAATATCTAGCCAAACAGTTTAATCTTGGCAGATAAGTAGCTAGGTAGAGTGAACAAAAGGTGCTCAACAGTTTAATCTGAGCCCTTGGATGTAATAAGGGTAGAAATAGATAGATTCATCATGTAAAAAGAAAAGATTGAAAAGGGTTTGCAAGTCTAAATGCACCCTAATAAATAAGACAAAATGGTAGTGTTAAGTAGATAGGGTAGGTAGATGGTGCTACAAAGTGTTATCTGATGAATGGTGCTGCTACATGTTGGTTAATCATTTACTTTCATCACAAGTACTAAAGCAGGAAATACACTGGAAAATCACAGCAAGCAAAGTCAAATTCATTAACCTCCCTCATCATTTTTCCCCTCAAGAGTTTTACTAATTTCCCCCAAAAAGTACTAAGGTATTTGGAGATCAAAAGGGCTCAAGGCATTTCCTTGACTTCTGGAGGGACCGGACCCTCGGCCTAATGATCAAAAAGACCTAAGCACTTGAAATAATCCATCATTGATTATCTTCCATCTTTAACTTTTTCCTAAGTAAAATCCTATTTTGCTTAGGAAACTGATGCAATATTCCATAAAATTCCTCAAAACAACTTGTTATTCTAAGTTTAAGTGTTGAAGATAAAATGTTGCAATTTACTTCATAAGTTATCACTTTCTTAGATGTACAAAGATGTTTGATTTTCCTTGTCCTTTTTCATATTAACATTTGATTTTACTATATTAAATCCCTAGTAAAATCCCTTTTCCTAAGTATATAACTCCCTTTTCTAATAAATATCCCCAAAACCCTTTATTATAATGTTTTACCAAAGTATATATTCCCGCACATTTAAACTAAACACCCCGCTTTATAAGCCCTTTGGTTAAAACTATAGCCTTATATATAAATTCCGCCCCTATGATGAATTAATTATATTAATTCATTCATCATATAATAAAAATATATACAAAAACTTTAGACATACGACAAGTATGTTTAATACCAAAACATATCAATAAACTTTGCGAAAGTCTATGCCACCATCAGCATTCCACGTGGCATTCCACCTGGCCAAACTCCGCCGCAATCCATTTCATAATTTCATGGGGTTAATTAATCATTTGGACTAATTAACAACCATTGCCGCCTATTAACTTTTCCCCGGGATGATTACATTACGCATTAAAACCTTTTTAAACTTTGACGGGCCCACCTCCCGACGGGCCCACCTTTGAAATCGCACAAGTCCCCATCCCTTTCAGCCGTTGGATCATCCGTTCGCTGATCAACGGTGATCATCATCCCGCTGCCCATCCCTTGCCAGCATGTTAACCAGCGGGGGATGGGCGGTTTTTGAAAAGTCAGCATTCCACGTGGCGTTAAAACTATGGAATCGCTCACCCCGCGTCCTTTACCGCCTTCGTCCATAAGCGGTGCGGGCTCACCGCTTACCGCCTACCGCATACCGCCGGCCCCACTCCCCTACGTCACCCCATACGTCAATGACGTCATCACCTCGAAAAAGACAAAAACCCTTTTTGACTTGTAAATAAGCCATTTTCGTGTTTTTTCAGTTATTTTTAGTTTCTGAAAGAGACAGAGCTCCCGCTGCAATTTCAAATTCCACTGCAAATACACCAATTTACTCCGAAATTTAGCTGCGCCCGTGTTGAAGAATGTCCCCGCCATTGTTCATTACCTGTTAAAGAACCAGTTCCATCTAAAAACAGGTATTTATCATTTCGCGCCCCGACTGCAAGTCAAGCTTAGTTTCCTTTGTTTTTTCTCTGAAAAAATGGTTAAAAATTCTCTCTGAGTCCTCATTGAAGATTTAAAACCTGTGAATTTGCTTCCCAAACCTGCGAATTGTTCCAATTTCCTCTTTTGTCAGATATCCCGCCCGGTCTGCAAGAAAAAATGAAAACCTCCATTTTGAATCCACAAGAACCAAAATGGAGGTCCCGACAGCTCTAAATATCACTCCATTGAATGCTCCTCATCGGGAATTGGACTATCTACCTCTGATAGATGAAGATTTCCAAATAAAAGACCTGTATTTTGATGAAAGTCCCCGTTTGAGCTTCTGTCGCTGCAGAGACGAACACTCAAAGGGGAAAGATCTTATAGGGTTGTGGGAATCTAATCTCCCAAGGTATCTCATTCCTTCAGTCCTTATTTTCCCTGAAATCATTCACTATTGCCATTCTAACTATGATCCAACTCAAAGAGCAGTAATGTCCCCTAACCAGAATGTCTTTTTCCCAATTACTGCTCAGTCTAACACAGTAAAGAACAATCAAAGAGTATCAGGATTAAAGAGTATCAGTGGTTAAAGTGTATTAGGTAAAAGTCAGAGTGAAAGTAAAAATGAAGTTACAGAGCGGTCAAAGGTAAAACAGTAAAAGTAATTAAAGAGGCAGTAAAATGGTAAAAAGAGATGAAAATACTTTCACCAACATTGAATTTTATCTAAAGTGAAAGTAAAACAGTCAAAGGAACAAAAAAGTGAAAAGATGAAAAATACAACAAGAAGGAACATTTTTGCAGAAATTGCATATTTTAGTCATAGTTTTGCAGAAACTATTGTGATCAATCAAAGATGAATTTTTCAAAACTGAAGGAGGTTTATGTTCTTAAGAGTACCATATACAAAAACCTCTCTCACTTTCCTAACAGCTATTATGGTTTTGGAAATATTAAACAATGTTGAAAAGCACTTTTTGCAGAAAAATTACAACCAAGTCATCCTTTTGCAGAATATTGTGGCCAATGAAAAATACATTTCATAAAAATGACGGAGGTTTTGCTCCTAAGAGACCCATCTACAAACCTATCTCATTGCTTCTGTAATGTTGGTTTTATAATGAGAGAGATACATGCGATCTTTACAAAGACAGTTAGATCAGAAACTCGTTTTACACATATTTTTTACGTAGAGAATATTATGCACAGCTGAGAGGAATTTAGGAAAGTGAAAGAGGTTTATCTCACCAACATATGTATCCACAATAACCTCTTTTCACTTTTTAGCATATCTATTACGGATTGAGAAATACGAAGATATCATTGGACCCCAAGTTTGCAGAATTGTTGGAGCAAAGATTGCACAAAGAAAGGAAGCAAGCTTAGTGACTGATGCCTCATCATCAAATAAGAGTTGATCAAATTCAGAATTCTCCTCTTTGTCATCACTTATCCATCAAAAATAGTGCCAAATAGTTTGAGTGTCCTTTACTTTGGGCTTCATTTATGTAAATAGTTTGAGAGATTTGTGAACCAATTTTGATATTTGTTTCAAGATATTTTAGTTTAGAATTTGTGAGTAAATAAACCCTCAAAGAGAGTATTGAGGGTGGATTCTATTAGCTTCATTTGTAATACTTGAGGTTTTCTAATAAAAAAGCTTTTGGACAAATCTTACTTGTGGCTTTCATCGATGACGCGCTTTGAAGCACGGACTTGCTGATTCATGTGTTGGACATCATTTCATTAAGTTTTCCAACCCTTTGTTTAAATTTTATATTAGTTTATGCTATCATCATATCCTGCTTTTCTCAAGAGTTTACAAAGGATTGAAACAGAATTTGCTTAATTTGTAATTGCTTTCAAATGTGATTAGTTCTTGATGTTTTCTCCTGGATTAGTTATAAGCATGAATTTTAATTGCTCATGTTTTGTCGATTTAAATATTGTTGATTATCAGAATAAAGAATCCTTCATTGCTTTTTGCTTGTAGTCATTTCTCTTTCTTCAACATGGTGAAAGATTCTTAGTCATTTCATCCCTTCAAGACCATCCATCCACTTTAAATTTTAAGGATCGTTTCTCTCGTCTAGCTATCTTGCCCCGTAATACCATCTTGTGTTTAGAAAAGAAATCCAAAGAAAGCCATCCTTAGACTCCATAGCCCAATGGACTCGAAAAGCCCCCAACCTTGCCTCGTTTGTGGATTCCACCATTTTCCCAAAAACAAACTTTGCGTCTATAACTAGCCTAAAATCATTCAAAAACAGTATAAAAATCATAAAGAGAGAGTTCTCTCCTCGATGCGCGTGACACAGATTCTCGCATCTAAGAGATTGGTTTCAGGTTACCTCTATAATTTCCTTACACAACTTCTAAGGAAACCTCAGTGATAACACTTGCAACAGCTTTTTCTTTCATGTAATGACAGCAGAATTTTCGAGTTGAAAGGGGGAAAAGTAGTGAAAATTATCCAAAGGATAGTGATGTTATCAAAAGACTTTAAGAATCATCAATTTTAGCAATGAAATTGTTTCTTGAAGGCTATCCAACATCATTTAGCCACCACCGATATGTATATAATTCTAGGTGGCTAACAACATGAACATAAATGGAACAAAAACATTATTTTATGAAGTCTCATAACATGAAGAAATAGATAGCCAACCAATGTCTAATATAGAAGCAAATGTGTACAATTCTTTTAGAATCACTCACTCAAGTTCTGCAATGAAAGCCTCAATGATACATGTACATGGAAATAGAGATACACCGTTATGCAGAATGTCACTAGGCTAAAATAAAGCAGCTCATTAGAGACACCGCAACATACAAAATGAAAATATAATGATATGACAATATCAGCTCAAATAAATGATCAAGCTCAAACCATGAAACAATTAATACAACAATAATACACAATCCTTGGAAGGATTACAATATACATGAAAATGGAAAACTGTAGAAATGCTCTGAGCTACAGGTAGCAACCGCAACTCGTAAATAACTGGAGATGACTAAATATGATGTGAAATCTGAAATAAACTTCCTCCACAGATCTCTCTAACCATAGGTCAGATCCCTCTATCCCCCAAGATCTCTTCCTCCAAGATGATGGTGCAAGCCCCCACCAGGTACTCACCGAAATAACATAGTATGGAGAATGGACTGTGTCTTGCCTATGATGGGAGATGCTCACCTTGATGCTAAGATATGAAAATAAGCTCTCCGAAACCTCCTTACTAACCTTCCCAAGGAATAGAGACTCTCCTAAAATAGAGACAAATAATGGTGTTGTGGAACCCCTCCATCGCAACACCTACAACACAACGTTACACTTGAACACAGAGTGGACCACAGTCGATGAATGGTTTAATTTTTAGCCAAGGTGGAGAAAGAAGTGCAATCCTTCTAGAGGCTTTAAGAAGAAAAGGGAAATCCTAAGTTGTGAATCCCTCGTGCTAACAGACTCAGAATTCCATGAATGTACCCAGAGATCGTAAATAGTCTAATCGTGATAAAATGATCAACGCCAAAGATACCAACATGATTGCTCTCTTCCTCCTTTTATGCAAGTGAATGTCTCTTCGTTCTAACCTGCTACATTAGGCTTTCCACAAATAATATTTCTCCTCCAAACCTGTTGTCTTCTCATGCAAGCTACACCTCTTAGGCAACACTATTGACTTGGGTCAAACTTGACTCAGGTTCATGCATTTGACCCTTTTCACATTGGAAGGTGAAAAATTACTACTCCACTGATCCCTTTCACTATGAAGATTTTATTCTACTCATAAATTTACCCATTTCATTCATCTCCCTAGATGATATAAGCAGTAATACATTCTGTCTCATATTTAGCAAAATTTTGGAATATTACATTTTAATACATAGTTTTTATATTGAATATGATAGGTGGGTATGTCATGTATGAAACAAATTAAATATGTATATGTGTAAGGTTTGCATTGTGGATTTAATATGAGATAGGGATAGTTTTAACTGTGTGTGATGATAATATATGTCAAAATATAAACCATAGGCTAAAAAGTAAAACAGGTTTGGGAGCATATTTAAACTGATTTAACATAATAAGGAGCAGTAGGAAAGGTTAATAGAGCTAATACATAAGTTAAATTGTTAATAAAGAAGTGTATGAGCTAGAAGGAAGAAATATACTATTACAGTGTTAAAACATGATTTTAGACGAGATTTTCATAGTAGTGGCCTAATATTAACATTTTAACACTTATACTTAGGTAAAAGCATTTTTTTGGGTTTTTTTCGGATGAAATGAGAATTAGTTAAAGGTTTTTACTTTCATAAGAAATGTGTATTTTAACTTAGGAAAAGGGGTTTTAGTAGGGTAAAATGAGGATGTTAAGATAAAAGGGCTTTTTACAATTTTGAAAGTGGCTCTAAATGATGAATTTCAATACCTTAGTGCTAACTGGGCCATTAAGACCTGGTCCGGCCCCACCAAAAGTCAGAAATGCTCTAAGTCTTTATAACCGAAGGGTAGTACTAGAACAACAGGGAGCGAAATTAGTAATTTGCCAAATGATGTTTATCCATTCCTCGTGAAACCCGTTTCTACCTATCCATATCATTTGTTCTACCATTTTTTTCCTTTATTTGCATGGGCATTTGAGCTTGCAAACCCTTATTCATTTTTCTTTTAAAACATGAAACTATATAATTCTAACCTTATTTCACCCAAGGGCCCGCATTAAACTATTGATCTCCTCATTTATTCTCTACTTAACTACCCGATCCGCCAAGTTTAAACCGTTTTGGAAATATCTTTATTCTCTATCTATCATCATGAAATTTAAAACATGAAAAATTCAAGATTAAGCTTATTTAATTCATCATGGATTATGGAATTTTTGAACAAGTCGCTCATAATCATTATTTTATAAAGAAAAAGCGTAACTCCGGTAGTGGTATTTTGACTGCATCACTTTCATGTCTTATTATTTTTCTCCTTTGTTTGGGGTCCATTTTTCTATTCTTTTCGATATTTTTCTTTCAACTCCTTTGATTTTTCTTTTAAGACTTTACCCTTTCATTTTTTATTTTCTAATATGGGAAATAAAAACTGCAGAAGAAAAGTATGTACATATTACAAAGACTAATCAAATTCAATTCCTAAAAATTATGAATCCTATTATTATAGGACCCTAACATGGTCATTCTTAATTTCATTGCTTCGATGGATTATTTGGATACAATCAAATCTTAGTTTAGCCCGAAGATCAAGCAAGATAAACACTACTACCCTTGGGGAACTTTCAGTGTATTTGAAAATTCCCTTTGGATTGATAAATGCAGGAGCTACATTCCAAAGAGCTATGGACATAAAGCTTTTTCCAAAGAAATCCATGAATTTCTCAGTCATTTATCTGATGATATAATGATGCAAAGAATCGTCAAAAGTTCCACGTAAGGAGAGCTTCTATTCACTTATGATGTGGCTCTCATTCTCATTCCCTTTTTGCCTACGTGGTTCATTTCTTTTTATTAATTATCAAATTCATAGAACGTGATAAGTAATACTATCCACAACGTTAAACTTTAATTTATGTTCGAACCTTAAATTATGCCTTCTAAACTTTATATTAATCTTCGAACTCAGGGCTAATACTCCACGCTCAGAATCAAATTTTACAATGGAATTCTCTACCCTGCCCACCTCTACGCTTCATAATAGCCACAAAATGTATGCCCGCATCTTTTGGTTAAAGCTCCATGCATCTTGTTGTGTGACGACTGTCCGATGACTCTCACAACAAATCGACAAAATTGTCGATATCGCTTTAAGGCCCTCGTACCAAATTTTAATGCAAGGGCGAGAATACGGAAAGGTGGTTTGTACTTTGTCCGGTGCTTGTCGATGGTTCTATGGAATCGTCTAATTCGTAGAATATCGCTTCCCCGGCTGGTTAGAAAGTATATGTAAATCCAATCTTCGAAACCACTTGTCGTTTTACGTTGTTTAACTATGGTTCATGCCACTTCTAAGACCATCCTCTCGTTCTCTAACTCACGCCTCTAAACCACGCCTCCGGGTTCGGAAACAAAAACTCTATCACAATGTATCAGAAATCTTCCAATTAAACACGTTCACGACCACAATCTCTCCGCACGTATCTCTCATGTGGGTAACATTGATTTAATGGTTTATTCGAATAAAATTAAAGGAAATAGTAGAGCGTATGAATGCGTAGTTTGAGACAATGGTTTGACTCGAAATTGTATATATATACATAGAATTCAATTGTTTTCACAATTAAACAATTCTTTCACACAAGGATTCGGGTCTTCCCATCAAACAAGCTTAGAAACCATATTTAATCGGAAACAATCAGAATACGCGTAGTTTATCGCAGATCTATCTTCCTCCTACTCTCTCTTTTTTCACATCAATACAATTTATACAATCAACATATGTCCTTTCCTGCCTCCGTGAGGACCGTTATGGTAACTCAAGAGCCTAATTGCTAAATTATTGAAACTAAAAACATGACAAAGATGGAATAACTATTCGACTCCTACAACTCTAACTAATATAATAATACAATCATCAAGGTATCACACCTAGTCAGAATAATTCAAATATTTTCAAACCTCTCCTAGCCAACATGTGGAAAACCCTACATTGTCAAGTTAGTGCTCCAATGCCCCCGCATTAGACTCCCGAGGGCAATCTTCTTCATGGCTCCCGTCCAGAGCTCTTCCACCGATCTTCCCATCTGGCGTAACATCTTTCCGCTCATCCAAGTGGCATCTTCCTCTATCTTATCCTTCCATTTGATCAAGCACCAGTGCTACCTCGTCCCTCGGTCCTTCCTAATGGTCTTTTATCCAATATCTTCTGTCATAATGGTTTGGCCGGGAGGGTAGTCGCTCTCTCCAATAAACTGCCTTGCTGGTTGTTCTTTCTTCTTCGCAACATCATCTTCATACTTGTACAACCGCAACATTAAAAATGGGAGATATTCCAATATCGTGAGGGTCTAATCATAAGCATTTGCGTAAAACTTCCTAAGTATTCGTATGGCCTAATATTTTTGAACTTCAATTTATTGTAATCGCTTCTTTGCACCCTCCTTTCTCATGTGCCAAACCGTACTCTATCAAAGTGAACTTCTTTTCTCGCTTCAAGTCTCGGCTTCTATTTTTGTATTTGATGCTACTTCCTTGTAGTTGCTATTTCACTTGTTCATGTATGGCTCGGATCTCCAAGCAAATTCCTCACCATCTGCACTTCTCACTGCCTTCCCTAGACTTCTAACTATGATATCCTCTGTGGTGCATTCCATAAAAATATGAAATGGAATCTACCCTATGCTTCGTTTGTGAGTCATTATATGCATATTATTCTCAGAAAATGTGATCCCACTGCTTGGGATGCTCTCTTGCAAGACTTCTCAACAAATTTCCGACTCCTATTCACTACCTCGCTTTGTCCGTCGCCTAAGGATGATGTTTCTAGCTGAAACCCGCTTGTACCAAGTTTATTCCATGCTGTCCTCCAAAAGTGCCCTGCACAAATATGGTGTCTCTGTCTAAACAATACTTTTGGGCAACCTATGCAATCTAAACAACCTCTTTGAAGAACAAGTTAGCAACATGGGTGGAATCACTAGTTTTATAACATGGAATAAAATGTGCCATCTTGGAGAATCTATCTAATACAAAAAGACCGCATCATTCCCTCTTCTTATTATCTCTGGCAATCCTAGAACAAAATCCATGCTCACCATGTCCCAAGGCCTCGTTCCGGGAATAGGCAAGCGAGGTACAATCCCTATTCTGGATCCTTCCTTTAGCATATCGACAAATCTCAGCTTCTTCACAAACTTGTCCACTTCTCGCTCATCTCTGGGCCGTAAATAAAAGTGACCTAAATTCGCTTCATAAGTCTTATCGCACTAAATTGTCCAAATAAGTCCGCCACTATGCTTCTCCTTGATCAAATTTTTCATGGAACATTTGGTACACACAGCTGGCTTCTTCTCGAACATTAAGTCCTCTCAGAAATAATCCAAATGCATCGGCTTCTATCCATAAACAAAGGTTAATACATGCCTCAAAGGTTTCTTAAAATCGTGGATCCTGCTTTGTACAAATCCTCGAGAAAACTAAATCCCGCAACTTCAAAATTAGTTTTGAACAAGCACAACCTCTCCTACTCAAAGCATCAACTACTCTATTGGCTTCGGGCACTTATATTTTCTCATAAAATTAAAACTTTGGAGATAATCAACCCATTTAGTGCTTATGTTTCAACTTGGGTCACAGGTCATCATATCGCAAAGCATGATTGTCGAATATAATACAAACTCTCTCGACATCAAGTAATGTCTCCATTTCTTCAAAGGTTCAATAATTGCATGTAATTCCTTCTCATAAGAGGAATACCTTCTTCTAGTGTCATTCAAATTTCTTCTCACTAAAGTATGCCAGGCTCATCATCCCGACTCAACACAACCTCCAATGGCCTCTCCACTAAAGATCACATTTTACTTGAAATGGTTTAGTAAAATCAGAAGAATCAAAAACAAGTTTCTCCTTATCTTTGCTTCAACAAATTTGAAATTTATTTCTCGTTTCCAAGTACCCACTTAAATGGCTATTTTCTCTTCTTTGTCTCACTATGGGTGCATTGATTCACCAAGTTTCTTATAAAATTCTCGTAAAAACTAGCAAGTCCATGGAAAATTCTTACCTCAAGACATTCCCCGGGTGAAGGCCACTCCACAATTGTCTTAATCTTTTCTCGGGTCCGTCTTCAATCTTTCTACCAAAACAAGAACCCCAAATACACCAACTCTTCCTTCATGAATGAGCATTTCTTCATATTTATCAACATTTTCTCTGGTGCACTTTCTTCAAGACATGATTAAGATGCCTAAATGTTCTTCTAGTTTTGTCAACATCTCCTCGTTGTGATCTAATACAAACTTTTTTGCACCTTGTCAATCTTTCTATGTCATTTTTTTCTGGAATGCGAGCACTCCATTATTTGGGATGAATTTATCTTTTTTAGATATTCATGTCTTTAGTCTATCATGCTTTAAATATGGCTCAGAGCTATGATATTATGTTCCCATATTTCTCTTTGTGTATTCATATTTCTTCTTATGTTGACTGCTGATTGATTCTTAGATAACATTAAGCCTATCTATGGTTAATATTCTCTCAAGTTTCTGCCATCGTTATTTCGCTATTCATACTTTTATATCTGTGTGTTGTGCTTCAAAAATCTGGCCATTATCATAGCTAGTAGATTTACATTCGGCTTCGATAATATCTTCATAAGACCCAAATTACTCGCTATTGGGTATGGTTGTTTATATCTCTATGCTCTCTAAGTCTTGATCCCAGTTTGTAAATTCATAGAAACCATTTATGAACAAGAAGATATATGCCACTTACCATGGAAAACTTCCTTGAATCTTCTTGGCTTTAAGATGACCTAGGAACTGGTCCTTCACAACTCAGGGCTGTCTCTAGGAGCAACAACAGGGGGAACATTCCTCCTTCTAGACCTCATGGTCTACTTGAGGCCATGAGCAGTTTTGATGGCCACTCCCTAGAAGGAATTGGGGGGGAGATATCTATTGGATAACATGCTTACTTGACACCAGACATCATACACTTTCTCCAAACTTGTGAGGAGATTGGGGTAGAAAGCAAGTGGTTGAGAAGCCACACCTTATGTCATCCTCTATTGCAGTTGAGGGTCAAACTACATTGGTTTCATATGAGGGACCATTTTCCTTCTCCCTTGCTACATATGGAAACAAGTATGATTCTCATTATGGTTCCCTATGTTGCTGTAGTTCTTCTTTTTATTGGGAGTATGATTGGGGGAGAGACAAATTGGTTGGGTGTGTCCTTTGGGGAAAAGGGTTCCCACACTTTTTGCATTACATGTTTTAATGGGAGCATGGGAGGTGATATGGTCACCACAACAAAACACTTGTTTCTTTATGAGGTGGGTCATGAGATTTCTTGGAGCACTTGGGCTATGACTCTCATAAATCATTGGGATAAACTTTTCTATGAGTTTCCATGTCATGTTGTTCAACAGCAGTTTGGAAAACTACACTGTGACCACTTGGGAAGCTGTTGGTACCTTTCAGATCTACATGAAACCTTCATTATTCCCCTCACTTGGATGCCATATGATGGTGATTTCCTATTCATCATATATGGGATGGTTTGGGCCAGCATGATTCACAACGTTGGAGGGAAGATCTATGGAGATCCAATTTTCTTCTTGCCACTTAGAGGCAACACTTTTGCAGCCCAAGAGCAGCATATACTCTACGTTTATCATAATTGGAGAGGAAGGCAATGTGGGGTCAGCTATTTTATCTGCCATGATCAGATTTTCAGCCCACCTACATTGCAAGAGCTCAAGGTGGAAGAGGATTTTCAGTAGTTGCCATGTTGGTAGGTAACTCATTTTGTATGGATGATTTCTTGGGGATGGAGGATCCAAATTGGAATGATAGCTCCCAAAAATTTTTATATTTAATTCCTCAAGGGGACCTCTGGACAACACCTTATTTCCTTCTTGAGTACTCTACTTGTTCATGATAATATCTATTTAGCTAACTTGCATGCTTGGGAGGGGCAAAAGGGAGATTTATTGATGAGACAATGTCTCATCCTTTGGAGGAGCATATCACATGAGGATGCTATAGTAGGAGGAGGGGAGAATTATCAGTTCTATCCTTACATTTTCTTGAGGACAAGCAACACTTGGGAGGGGAGGACTGTAATATTCCAAAATTAACATGCAGCTAATTGGAATATTGATTTTTTTGCTGATTTCACTTAGGAGATGAATAAATGGGTAAGGAGACCCAAAAATTTCATAAATAAGAATAAAATCTCTTATAGTGTGAAAAGGGATCATCATAGGAGCTGGATTTCACACCCTCATGTGTGAAAAGGGGAATTTTCATGTGGACAAGGTTAAGTTTGACCAAGTCAACATCGTTGGGATAAGAGGTGGAGATCATCTTTGGAGACAGCGCAGAGATAGTCCGAGGAAGATCCCTTGGTGGAGGAAACCCTAATGTGTGGGACCCAAGGTGAGAGGGCTTACATTTGTATAAAAGGAGGGCAAGGTAGCCATATGAGGATATGTTATGGATTATTGATATTGTAGTCTGAATGACTATTCTGCTTTCTTCAACTATTTAGTTGAGATTATTGTGTTGTTTAGCACAAGGAATTCCTGTTTAGGAATTCCTTCTCCTTTCAAGAGAGGCCTCTTGAGGGACCTTGTACTTCATTTCTCCACATTCAGGCTTCAATCCAAGCCACCTCCTTTAGCTACAATGTTATTTCTATTGAAATATTATGTTGTGTTGTAGGGTGTTGCAGTGGAGGTTTCATAACACCATTTCCGGAGCTTATTTTTCAGAGGAGGAAGCGTTTTTCCTTGGGAAATCAGTGAGGAAGATTCTTGAGCTGATTTCAATATCTTTGGCATCATGCCAATCACTTTCTTTCACCTACAGTGCAGTCCCTTTCCTTGATTTCATTATTTCAGAGAGCACTTGCAGCGAGGGGTTTCATTGCTTGATTGGAGGGTGATATCTTCACTGATTGGATCAGCCTTTCACCTGAAGGATCCATTGGATGAGGTTCATTCATCACATGTTCTATCTATATCCATATTCATCAAGATCTTGAGTTTTAGCTGCTACTCAGTTCTAGAACTGCAGCTCTGGCATTTTTTCACTTTTTCATATTTTAGCCAATCCTTACAGGATTGTCTTGAAATTGTGTTTGGGAGCTTAGATCTTCACTCCCAATGTTGTATGAGCCATATATTTGCAGATTTATGTTATTTCACATTTCCATGTAGCAGTGTACCATTTATGACTGTGTTGTACATGTTCATAAACATTCTGCAATATAGCAACAACTCTCTTTTGGCATATGTATTCATGGGAGGCTCATTTGCCTTGATTATCTGAGTTATGCACACTTTTATTGTAATTATTTGCTGCTGATCTGTATAATAAAATGGCTCCATGGTTTCCATACATTTTGGTATGATTTTATTCACTTCTATTTCTAGTTTTGTGTTCATGTATTGCTGCATCACCATTTTGGGATATTACACTGCAGGATTGGCGCACATGGTTCGGTCAGTCTCTTGCATAATGTCCCACATCCCCACAGTTGTAGCAAATTAGTTTCCCCCGTCCTCGACCTACGCCTCCGCCTCTCCCTCCTCCCCGTCATCTTGCAGGGGATCCTCCTCGCCCAGAGGGGGATACTGGCGACGAAGGGTCAACCTATACCCTTTATAGGTTTATCCTATCTACCATTAGGTGGAATGTTTGGTAGTTGTGCTCATCATGACCTACTGACGAGCAGAATCTGCACCACTATTTCTTCAATTCTAGGACATAGGTGCCTAGTCATGGGCAGTGGCTTGTATCATGTCTTCCTGCTACCTAATAGTCAGTGCACCACAGCGTGGGGGTACTTGTTCCAGCCATGTCTCTAGGGCGTAGAGGACTTGGTCCCCCAGCCTGTATATAATCTAACAAAATAGGGCATTAATCCTTAGTGTGGCCTGACACCCTGTAGTGTATGCACCAGACATCCGTGCTAGCTTCACAAATTTTGAATTTCTAAGTGCATTGCCTCTATCTGGCTTTGGATCTACAGTGCCACAAATTGAGTATCATCCCTTGACACAGCTTCTAGCTTCATGGAAATCTCCAGGGATTCTTCCCGAGAGTCAATATTTTGCTGACCCATAGGTCCATGTAGATGTGGTAGTTGTTGGAAATATTGAGAGGGGGGGTAAATCATTATTCCTTTTAATTAGAGAATTAGTTAATCTTCAATTATTATCAATGTTTGTACAATGATAGTAGAAAACAAGAGGAACAGAAATGCACACGGTTTTTAAGGTGGAAACCCACTCCGAGACAAAAACCACCTAATGCTTTTCTAATAATTCTTTAATATTCAACTCCAGTAGAAAATAAAGCTCCAACTTCCTAGAATCTAGAAAATAATTCTTCTCCAGCTCCCACTGGATGGACGCTCCAACACCCGAGATTCTTCAGTTTTTAACTGAAAGGATGTCCCAACACCCAATTAGCTACAACTCACCCTAGCACCACCCTACCACCCTGTAGAAGAATAAAAGAAGAATGGACTCTCGTACCAGGGAAAATGGCCCACTTTACAATGATATAGAATGATGTAAAAGAAGAAGAAACACTAGAACATAACCCCAAATATGACACAAACACCTAATGATTATCCTAGACCACTCGACACTGCCTCTTCAACTATTGGCAGATAGACACTAGTACAATTTGTACGGTAATGTATTTACAATGACTTAGTACAATGATACCTTTACAATGATTGTATGCAGTGCTACCCACTTTAAGACTACATGTGATGAACTTCTTCCTGTTGTTATGTAACTTGGTTGTTGCTCTTGTCATGATACCCTCTGCTGCACCTTTCTTTTCTTTGCTTCCCTATAAATTCTGGTCCTTTGCAGCCCTTGACAACACATGATCTAGATTTTTCTTTGCCTTTTAGGAGCTCGATATTTAATCTGGTGTATCTTTGTTATTTCAGATCCCAAATATCGGATTTTTGGTAATATAGTAGTCCTCTAAGTCATCTTTCCAATGCCACAGATCTGACCCAATTTGGATTCTTCAAGGGATAGTTATACCCAATCTCTCACAATGCCCTAATTATGGACTGTTTCAGCAGAGCAAACTTGTACGATGTGCCACATGTCACTGTTTCTTTATTTGGATTTGAAACTGATAGAGAGAAAACTATATACTATTCATTATCTTCAAATTTTTACAGAATTCCAATCCGATACTCGGAGAGAGAGTTATGACGATTTTCCCAAGGTCACTTCTTTGCGATGAATTTCAAGAGCCTGCAAAAACACGGACTTCCACATATCATATCTCCGAAAACATTGCGCACCTTGATCTAAAATTTTCGCAAAAGCTTCCTCAGGATTTCGGCTTCACCTCATAAAAATTTCAACTTCTGAACCTTCGTAGAAAAAAATTTAGAGTGAAAAATTCCACGATGGCTTGTTTCAGATGACGAAATTCCTTGCATAAGGAGGATATGAGGATCACAATTTATATAAATTCTTAGGTTGAGAGGGGCTTCAACAAGTGAAACTAGGAGGGATTTTAGGAGCTTAAAAAATATTAATTATGACTTTTCAATGACCCATGCCACAACCCCATGGGGTTTTAGCCCACTAACTAGGGGTACAAACTTAAAACATGAATATCTCTCAAACCATGAAGAATTACATGTCGTGCCATATATCAACGGAAACATCTCGACAAGTAGAAACCATAAAAAGCCTTATTGACCTAGAATATATTAATTTGGTAGGTCAAAATTCCCATACAATATTTGGTTAGCCCCTGGTGCTGCTTGGGTTGACATTAATGACAACCGCTGATCAACAATAGCAGCATGGCGATAAACGAATCCTTATGATGTTTGTCCTAATAGACAAATCCTCCATCACTGATGACTTTCTTTAGCCATTGGTCAGCTTCCTAGATAGACTCTGTAGGTCCCTTATTAAAATCCTTCAACTTGACCATGCATTGAGAGTAGGACTTCAGCCTCCGGAACTGCTGCTTTAGGGCATATTTGATGTCCTATATTGAAGGATTTACATGTTGACTAATGTATCCCATGAACCAGTTGAAGGCCCTCCCTTCAAAGGCTATGGATAGTTGTGCTCTCTTTACAACATCATTATTAATGTTTTTTTCTAGTCCATACTAACTCTGGTACAAACCATAATCGATCCATATCCTCATCCCCCGCACCCTTAGAGGTGGATAAATTCATGTGCACAACCATATCATCTGCAGGCGGTGGCGGAGGTGGGATAGGAGAATTCTTACCCTTGCATGAGTTTGACGGTAGCGTAGTCGGGGGACTAGTCTCTACGTGTGCAGCCCCACCTCTATATAGATCAGGTGGATCCCTTAGAGGACTGTATACTGATCTCTCCCCTTCTTGATTAACATGGTAGTATTTATTGCTTCGTGTCGTGCTTCCACTCTGGTCGGAGGTCATTCAATCGGTGTGGCTGCACATGACACCCTTTTCACAAAATAACATCTTAATCAGCAGTAGGAATGTTTGCAAGAACTTACCCCTATATCCCTTGAAAAACCTTTGCTCTGCTTCAAAATAGGACACGAACAGATCGACTGCAAACTCAGTAACAAATCCTCCCAAAACACTATCAACCTAGTGATCTACAGTTCAGGTGATGTTTTTATTATCCTTCTCCAACTGTTGTATTAATTCAGTGGTATACTGCATGACCTGATTGTACTTCCAACATGTTTGAAAATTTTCTAACCTTGCTAGCCACTCCTACAGTTTGTGTGCAAAGGTTACGAAGAATATTTCATGCACTTCTGTAAAAATGTACTTGTTCTTCCACTCTTCGAAAAATAACTTCTTACTTCTATTTTATTTTATGGAAAACTTTTGGATCTACTTTTCAAACAAGTCCTCAACTTCAGGCTTCAATCGCTACCAATGACCCCATGGAAATTCCCGATCTCTCTCTCAAAATTCTCCTGCTCCCAAAAACAGAACCATTTTTTGGTTTGAGGGGTCTTGACCCAGGTTCAGATTTAAGGTTTACCAACAAACCCCTGTAATACTGGCCCTTTAGGCAATGGCCTACTTATGAAGGTCAAGGTCTCACCCAAAGTAGTATGGGAGGGTGCCGGAACTGGGTTTCCATACCCTGAGAGAGAGAAAGTTAATTAAAGTGTGTCCCTTCAGATCTAACAGACCTGTACTGGAGAAGTCCTAACGCAGAAACCCTTAACAGTATATCGGTGGAATAACTTAAGCGAAGCTCATAAACCATCATATAACATGTTAATAAAAGCAAGGTGACTAATCATAACCAGGATTGTGAATTCATTCCTTATTATAGCAGTATCGCATCCACATGCGCATCAATAAATCATTAGTATTCAATGAGCAGCTATAATCTCATAAATAATGTAAATCGCAACCAATAATCATAACATAGAAACACTTAGATATCACAAAATAGTCGTCTCATTCATTCATATTCAAATCCACTTATAGACTCTATTTAACAACCCATGCACATAGCCAGCGGGGTCTGTACATAGCAGGACTTAGGGTCTCTGCACACATAGCCAGTAGCAGCCTTTACCCAAACAATCCACAAAAAGATCTCTACAATTCATATCCAAACTTAATCAAATCCAAAACATAGCCTGCGCTACTCTATGGACCACAAACCATGGTTTGCAGACTCTTGGTCTACCCTTTGACCCATTAAAATTCATTGGGGTCTTTAGCCACCCCAAATCCCCTGCACTAAACTAGACTATTACAAAATATTACAAAATTGTACCAAAATTTTGATTAGGGGACCCCGCTCCAACAAGCCTCTCTAGATCACTAATCATGATGGTCGTGTCATTTGCATGAGCACTCGGTCCACAATGTCAGTCCACAAACTCTTCTATGTTCCTCCGATGAGGTAAAACTAGATGTATATCCCCCACTAGCCTTAGTGGGGGGAGTTTGGTCAAAAAATATACATCCTAGATGGTGAGCTCAATCTTGTGTTGCTGCACCATGAAGGCCTCCTGGTCTGGATCCTAGTAACATACAATCCTAGATAGCAAGGGCTCAGCTACCTTCATTAATCAATTCTGTAACAACTTGAGAACCCCAAATCGAGCAAGAGATCCTCTCACCACCTGATTGCCGTGAATCTTAGAGTGAAGAGCATCCAAGTATCTTTCATGCCAATTGATCTTTAAGTCTACCATATCTACAAAACATCATCATGTCATGTCAATTCAGAGCTAAGACAACTACACCATACATTTTCTATCCTCAATCCTTAGTAGGCCAGCAGACCAATCCATGTCTCAGCCCCAACTCACATTTTTCTTCCGAAAAAATGTTAGCTCACATATTTCCCACCTTTTCATGTGAGCCAGAGCACATTTTAGGGGAAAAAAAGTGAGACCCGACCATAAGCAAAGGAAAGGGTCTGTTACTGAGTAAGTTTAGGCCACCTACCTCCCACTAATGGATGCTAATTCCAACAGTCAAATTTTCCACTAAGATTTAGGGCTTCCTTATCCTCTTCAAATTCACCACAGCTCACTTAGAAAATGAATTAAATTGGAGGGAAAACACCCTTTTATAAGAAAAACCCCAATTTTTTCGTCGCCAATTGTGACCAAACCTTAGCTTGGTTTGATGAATCATTAGAACCATTGGAAATTTCTCACCGAGCACTATAATGGGTCTTCCTTTGTTTTTCGGGATTTGAAAATTCACCCGAAAACCATTTTTTTCATTAAGTGTCACATTGTCGCCATTAAAACTAAATTTCTTCATATGAGTCACTTGTACTTTGGCACCACTTTGCCTTGGTACTTGTTATCTCATGTGTCAATTTTTGACATGGGAAAATATTATTTTTTCATGTTTTTATCGTCCCTCTAGGCCTATCCTGTGTGGCAACGTCATCAAGTCACCCTTGTTTAGAGCATCCAAGTTGAGTCATCATCGCATTCATGAAGTCTATCTTGAGTCCCTTTATCTCCTGTTACAATATTCCATCCATATTTGCATCTCATTCATCATGTGTTTCCCATTTTAGCCTCCAAATAATATTGTCCCTCATCCCCTGTAGAGTTGATTCAGTCATTTCTAGGTCGCCTGGGCTTGTTATGCTCTGAAAAGGGAATTCTTGTGTTTGCTACTCAATATCCCCTATTCCATAATCATCCCTTGTGTCAGTCCATCAAACACTTTATTATGACCCCTTGTGGCTTGTTGAGGATTCATACTTACCTCACCTATGGTGGGCCACCTTTTGTCGACAACAACACAGTTAGTCCAGAAGAAAGGTTTAGAGGGAGGTGTACCTTGGTTCCAGCTTCCATTCTTGTTTTGTGCCTCAGATCAAGCAAAGGGAATCATCATTGTCCTTTGACTTGGATGTTTCTCACATGCTCGACCTCAGCTCATTATTGCATGATTGAGATTTGTATACTTCACGGTTTGATGATCCAGCATATTTTATGAGTGATTCCCGGATGTGGTGAGCTATTTCAAACCTCATGAGGGGGTGGCCCTTCAGGTACCCCCCCACATGCCTGGATTGCCTCATATTATGCTACATCCTCATATTGAGTTCAACAGATTTGATGGGTTTGGTTTCGGCTACTTGCAACACCCACAACATGCATGCCTCATTCATATGATCAATTCAGATCTTCATAGCTTACTCCTGTTTAGCAGGGATTCTTTGGTTGTTATGCCCACACCCCCTCGCCATGTCATATGGAGAGGGATTATATCTCATGTACTTAGATGTTATTATACTCAGTCCTGACCCATGTTTTTCTAGGCGCATTATGTCTGTGCGATTCATTATATTATTTTATGGCCCATTGATGTCAGCATGTCATGTATCATTTATTGTACATTTTGTAGCTCAGTCCCACATTGATGGGCTCACCACTATTCTTTGTACTTTGTCATCTCGGTGGGTATGAGTATGCCTCCCCCGCCTCATTGAGCACAGGTACTACAACATAAAAGGAGACTTATATCACTTAGTAGGTCTCACCCCCTCAGTAATTTTCCTCTCTCGCTTTTCTTCATTCATGTCTCTCTCTCTCTCTGACTCCCATTCAGTGTCTAGTGATTGTGTTCTTACAACGTACTTTAGTCATACGCTTTTTTCCTAACACTCGTATGTTTGGGGGAAATCTGTTATCACTAAAAATTTATCATCTAGCCATTCCTAAATAGATGGATCAAAGTACACCATGTAAGACCAATTTTACCATATTAAAATTGCTTTCACTATAAGAAATAATTTAATAAACCATATATTATTAAGTTATTTCTAGTTAAAATAAGAAACCCCATGAGGAATAAATAAATAAGTCATTATTTATATGATTTTCCTCCAGGAATAATTAATTAAACCATTGTTTAAATAATATTCATGTTCATATTTAACCCAATTATGAGAAATAATTAGATAAATCATTATTTATCTTATTTTCCTCTAGGGATAATTAATTAAATGATTATTTAGTTATTATTCCTTGTTAAATTTGACTAAATCACCTAGGAATAATTTAAAAAATCATTATTTGTTTATTATTATTTAACCACGTTCTTGAAATGATAAATAAATCATTTATTTGTTTATTATTTCTAAATAAATGTATTTAATGAGTTTAAATACCTTTTCCCTCCAACAAAATATAATAAAATATTTCAAGCTATTAGATCTAGATTTTGGTTAATAATATTTTATTATTCTCCATTATCGAGGATAACCCAACAGTTTGTTATAAATAGGAGGGTTTTTACATTCATTCTTCACTTTGATCATTCTCATTGTCGCTATCATTTTATTTTTCCATTTGAGCTCCCACTTGAGTTCATCGAATTGGGTTTTCTACATCATTGAGGGAGAGAGACTCCTAAAGTTGAAGCATTGAGGACAACCAAGAACCCATCCCATTGAGGAGAACTAGTAAAATTTACTTGTTTCCTTCACCAAGTGTTACATAATAAAAAAAATCTTTAAACTTGTATTTTGTGTTGGTTATTTGGAGTTATTTTGCATCAGTTGTTATTTCTTTTTATTGTTTAACTACTTTTGTTGCATATATCTAGGTTTTTTAAGGATTTATTCTCATTTTATATTGCAGATCTAAAGGGGTTTAAAACCATTTCTATTGTTAGGGCTATATGTAATCCATAGCTTAAGTATGGTATTTTTTGTACAATTGTTGAAATATTTTACACTAACACTTGTTGTTGGTACGCCTCAAGTTAGTGCTCAACCTTTATCAAATCTACCTTATTCTAGCTTCACTACTAATGTTTTGAAATCTACTTTTCCCATCCAACCTGATTTGATTGTGGGTACATCTGTACATTCTCAAACTATACCATCTGCACCCCAAATTCCTACTTATCAATTTGTACCTTTACAAGCTCAAATCAATGTATTCCAACCTTTACCTGTTGTTATTATGACTCAATATATTCCAATTTTATGTGGTACATCCCAGATCCTGCTCACTCAGCCTTTACAAAGTCCTTCATGGTCTCAACATCTTGGACAAGGTATCCCTCATTTTCCTTTAGGAAAAACTTTGTATGGTATGGCACAACCCCCACTGAGCTCACATTATGTGGGTATGGTGCACAATCCCACAGGGAAACAATATATACCTTTTCAAGGTACCACTAAGACACCTTATGTATGTCAAAAAAACAAAACTCATCCATTCTATCATTTCCAGGGTTATCCTAGAGCTGGACAACAAGGATATGAATATACTGGTTATCATAATCCTCCTGATTATGATACCCAAGTTCCTCTTTATCAAGACCTTCATCATTATGGAACGCAAGTACCTATTTCCCAGGCTATCTCATCTTATCATGGTTATCCTCCTCTAGATTTTAATAGGAAATTTCCATTTGTGGAAAATCTTGAACTATTAGATTTGACTCGTCTCACAAATGACCCCATTACTCATTCTCCTTGGTGGTCGATAATTCCTACCAAATTTCCTTTGAAATTCCAGAATTCAATGGGAATCCTAGAGAAGACCCTTCCATGCAAGTAATGAGAAATCATCTATGGTGTTCATCGAACTCCCTTAATGATGATTCGATTTGATTAAATTTTTTCCAATGTACATTTACATGTACCACAACTAACTGGTATATTGAATTACCTAGAGCTTTGTTTCATTATTTCAATTACTTAGCCACTACCTTCCTCACACATTTTTAGTTTTAGATATTAAACTAGAATGTTAGTGTTGACCAACTTAAAACAATTAGATTCCACTCACATTCGTGAGTGATGGCATCGCCCCCTATTGGTTAAGACATATGTTATCTATAAAATATTAGTGGAATGGTTTGATAAATATATATTAACCCCTAAAACAGAGGATGTGGCCAAAGGTGGAGTCGTTACCGAAGATAAAGTGATCATTTTTGCACATTATTTGGATCTCGTTTATATTCAATTGGGAACTCTTTACGACAAAATAACAAATGCTCTGAGACTTGCGAACATTGTTCGTCAACTCCCTAGTAAATAATATCATCTTGTTTATGGAATTATTACTTCTGTCAGTTCGAAGTTAGTCAGTAAACCATCTGGTGCTACTCTTACCACATATGCCCAAAATCCTCTATCCAATCCTTTTGCGGATTCTACTTCTGAGATAAATGTTGTTCATTTTTATAAAGGTAAATCTCAACAATAACCAAAAAGTAAGAAGAAAGGTAAAGTAAAAAAGAATAAATATTATTCACTGCGGGGAAACAAAAAAATTTAGTCCTCTGATGAGAAATGAAAGCCTCGTTATCCATGACTGATCTATAACAAGGAAAAATTTACTCATGACTTTCCTCACCGTGTGAAAGTGAATGAATTTTTAAATTTGTCCACTTCACCCATTGTGTTGACTGGCCCATTTCCTAATCAGGAGAATCACATGGTTACTTGGGACCCTACTTCCTCTAACAGGGTTTTAATGCTTTCATCCACAAAGCCTCAATCTTATATTATGGTGGGTACCCGAAACAAGGATTATGGTAATGTGAATCTCCTCAACGGTTAGGACACTGATTAACCTACCATTTCAAAACCATATTCATAAGATCCCACTCCACTTTTGATTCTTATAGAGTTTACCATTAAGCCTATGAAGGGTGTTATTCATAAATCTTCTTTGAACTCTCGTGCGAGAGCTTCCTAGAATTATAATGTAGTTGAAGATTTGGATCAGTCTCCATTAACTATGTCGACTCTCTCGAGGTGTTGCAAAATTATCCTGCCAAGAATAAGGCCTTTCTTTCTACCATTATATGTGTTGATCCTTCAGATATCAACCTATTCATTTTTAATCATGAGAACTATTCCCCTTGAATTTCGGCTCAATTGGATTTTATGATCCAGGTTGTCATCCAAGGTATAAAAATTCATCATTCTATTGTGGACGAGGGAGCCTCCACCTATATCATATCTTTGTCTTTCTAGAAGGTGAATTTTTCTCAATTGAGTTAGTCACCTACAACATTGAAAGCTTTTGATGGATGAACATATAAACCATTTCGTATTTTGAACTCCTTATAAGTGAAATTAGCAGAAAACATTGTATCCATAAAAGTTGAAGTTATTGACGGACCCCTTGATTGTAATCTTATTTTGGGTCGCATGTGTCTTTATTCTATGGCCTTCGGTGTTTCGACTTATTTCCATATGATTTCATTTACTTATAAGGTCATAATTGTGCCTATCAACCATCTCACCTTATTTTCCTCTAATTCTCATGTTACAGGAAGTTTCCCTCTTATGGGGAAAATTCTATATTCCTATCAGCATGTTGGTGTTGGACTGCTTAAGGATTCCTCACTTATGGAAACCTTTTCGCTCCCTCCTCCTTCATTTCCTGACAAATAACCTTTGGATGCTTATATCAACATGATATAATCTTCTACTATTCTAGTTGATCCATGGGTATTAGCAGATGAAACTAACATCAAAAATTTTGGCCACTGAATGCTTCTTAGCCCCATTGAGCTTGATTATGAGGCCATCTATTCGGCTTGTGTGGCATGTACCGATTCCTTATCTTCTATTAATTAGGTCTTCCATTCACTATATTATGGCATATATTCTAATTTGTTCTCTCAAATATTCCCTAGCGATGAGAGCATCATGGAGATCATGATTCTAGATGATATTCCTTGGGATGATCTTCACCATTGTTCCTCCTTACCAGATTCCATTTAGGATAATATCAGTGATTTGCGCCTACCCAATATCATTGAGTCATCTACAATTTTTTTTTTATTCACAAAGTTTATTCTAAAAAGAACCTCTTGAATATCGAAGAGACGATACCTCTTGACATCTCTATTAAACCTGGTATTGTCGAAAATATACACATTCGTGTGTTTTGTTCTCCTGATGATATTAATACCTATAAATCCCTATTTCAAGAGTTTCTAGATGTATTTTACTTGAATTATGAAGAAATTATATGTATTGACCCAAATATAGTGGTGTTAGCCCCCTAATTTTCTCTCTTTTTACTACTTTTCCCTTCCTAAACCATAACCATTTACCCCTGTTTCACCTCCTTTATGCACCCTCATCCTGCACCAGTCCAAGCATGGTGACATATTTTGCACAAACCCTTATTCTTCATATTTTAATTCGATTTAGCATTTATTTAATAATGATTATATGATTTCTTAGTTTTAAATTATTCTTTGTAATTTATCGATATCTCCAATGCTGTTTTGGTGGTTAGAATGCTTATCATGATTGCTGATCCTAGTGCAGGATCAGATCCTGTACCGTGACCAGCACAACAGATCTTCACGGTGGATCCGAATCCTCTCGATCACTGCCCTGACTCAAGTAGTTTCTGCCACGACATCACGAATCCGAAGGCAGCCAAAGATTATATGCGTGAAGTGTGGAAGCTGAAGGCTAGTTTTGCAAAACTGTTTTATTTTGAAGACCGAACAATATAAATTCTAGATTTTGCTATAAAGCGGTTGAATGATCTGTTTCAGCCTTCGGCCAACATATCTATATAATGTAATTTGTAAATAGGACTTGATAGCAAAAGTTCTAAGAGAATAGAGAAGAACAGAGAGGCGATAGCAGGTTATTTTTTTATCGCCCAAATCTGGGCTGAATGTGTATTCACGCATGCATTTTCCTCAATGATCTAATAAAAAGGAATTTTTCCTCAGTTTCATGAAGCATGTTTTTATGGTTTGATGGTTAATTAAATTAAGTGGTGAGCAGCGTTTTTGCTTAAGAGGTAAAAGCGCTCGTTGGCTAGGGCCCAACCAACCCAGCACGTTTTCCCCATTCCTTTCTTTCTGTAATTCATTTTTTATTGTTAAAGTGTGATTTAGCTTTTAGCGCATAAATTCCTGTCTGTGTGAAACAGATCCATTGTGTGGAGCAAATTAAATTTATTTTCCTGAAATTTATTTTCTTGCAAGTTATTTTCCTGCAATTTACTTTCTTGCACTGATTTCGGATTGGCTTTCTCCGCCTGGTCCAAGCAGGAGAAATCATCCTGCACTAGTGCACGTTGGTGTGGCATTTCTTGTCTACAGTTTTGGTTGATTGGCTTTTCCGCTTGGTCCAAGCATGAAACATACACCTGCACCAGTGCACGTTGGTGTGTTACAATAAGTCTTTATTTACTTTCCGCAACTTTCTTTCATTGAATGATTATGAAAGGATAGATGTTTATGTTTCTTTATTTTTTTACTTCGTTAAATTCAGAAACATTTACTTTTCATATATGAAATCTGGTTTTACAGCAAATTAACACTTGTGACGATTAAACAATCATTTTAGGAATCAAAAACTAAGTGCAGGAAGCTCTGATTTGGTGTAAGAACTAGTTTCTTGTCACAGGATCTAAGTGCTCTGAACCTTTAATAGCTCAAGCCCCTGCATGAATTAGAAAAACCTTCAGTAAAGACACAGTTTATACCTTATACATAAAACTCTGATCCTGCACTAGTGCAGGACAGATTAATGCAAGAAGTAAATATCTAAGGAAGCAGATTTAAGGGCCCATCTAACAAGACTACTAAAGAGAAACACACTCTTAGCTAAGAATAACCAGCTAGAGTGATTGCCTTTTTATCTTTGATCTCTTTTTCGCAAATGCATTCTTTCTTGTTTTAGTCTTAGATTATTTTGATGACTCAAGTTATATTTTTCTCATCTTGATTTAATTCTGCAATGTTTCCTTCAAATAAAGTAGGGATTTATATCAGAGAGATTCATACCATCTCTGGCATTGCCTGTGCTTCGTCTCTAAGTTTACAAATCCCCCAGGTTGACAATTAAGTGTTGAGGAGTTTGCTTAAGTGTAATTCCTGCACCCAACATTTTGGCGTCATTGCTGGGGAGGCGATTTGATTTGCTAAGAATTTTCTAATTAGACAATAGAGGTAATTTTTTCCCTTATTTCTGTACCATTGTTTGGAAAAATTTTTAAAGGAATTTTACTGGTGTTAATTTATTTCTGACAACAATTTTTAGAAGTTATTTGTTATTTTTTCTTTCTTTTTTCTTTTTGAAATGAATGCCTAGTAAAGGTAAGGGTTCGAAGCCCACTAAGGGCCGAAAGAATTTTTCTCATGTTGGGTCTCCTTCTACAAGCAGGAAGCCCAATCCAATTCAAACCCATCACGCAAAGCGGTACAAGTAATAAGGGAACAATGGTGGACCAAGAAGATCATTTGGAAGGGACTGGTGACAACCAAGTAAGTGAAGGACAATCCAATTTTGTGTTTCTAATTGTGATCCTGATACTATATCACAAATGAAGAATATTCCACCATCAGCTCTCCCTCATTTCCATGGTAAAGTTCATGAAGATCCCGAATCTTTTTTATTTGAGTTTGATATTCTGTGTAGAAGTTATGATTATGCAACTCAAGCTCATAATTTAAGATTATTTCCTATTACCCTCAAGGACTCATCTCTTCACTGGTTTATGGGGTTAGGAGGAAACACCATAACTTCTTGGGATCAGATGAAGAGAGTATTTTTGTCTAAATATCAAGAATATTGCAAAACTAGGGACATGCAGGATGAAATTTTTACAATCATACAAGATGATGATGAAATGCTTGAAGATTATTTGGAAAGATTTATGTATATTTAACAAAGGTCAAAACTTAAGCTTGATCTCAACACTATTAGAACCTTTTTCTTAAGAGTACTTACTGATAATGCTAGAAACAATTTGAATCTGTTAGGACAAGGTGATATTTCTCAGCAAAATTTTGATCAAATTTGTGAATTATGCTGGAAATTTTCAAGAAATCAATATAGATACGATAGAGGAACTTGAAACAGAAATAGAAAAACTGAACATACTGATGCTATGATTATTGGACTAGAAAATAAAATGGAAAACAAGAAAATTGATATAATGAACACTATTACCAAAAAGTTATACTCCTTAAAGTTTTAACAGAAACTCATAAAGGAACAAGAGTCATTATGTATTTTCTGTCCTAAACATAGAGACAAGCATCCCCCTAAAGAGTGTCCTCTTAATTTGAAAGAAACTAATAAGTGTGCTATTTGTACAGAATACCATATCACAGAAAAATGTCCCTCTATACTAGGACTTAAAGTTATATTTACAGGGGGGCAGCCTGAAGTTGAATACTTGAATGCTATGGAAGCAAGAGGGAATTGGCCTTAGGTAGGTACAAGTATGGCTCCTGAATTTTCTCCAAACTATTTTGGTTATAATTCACATGCATATTCTTATCCTAACTCTCGTCATTAGTGGTAGTATGGGAATCAATATCAGCATGGGAAACCTTCCCAACCATGGCAACAAGGTTGGAAAGGACCGGCTCATTTTCCATATCCCTACTAACCACCTATGCAATCATATCCATCTACACATGCACCTTATTCAATGCCTCAACTTCCGAGTTAGTCCACTCCACCATTGCCTTTACCTCTACCTTTTCGACCTCCTCAATTTCCTGCTCAACCTATGCCCAATCCTAATAATAATAAAGTAGTGCAAATTATCCATATAACAAACCCACCTTTACCATTCGAATACCAGTCTATTCCAGTTGGGTTTCATGATATTCAATTAAGATCAGGAAGGACTGTAACATCATAAAATCAGAAGCAACCTATGGTGATTGTTGAAGAGAAAGGAGAAGAGGAAACTCTTAACCATTCTCTGAAATTTGTCACTAAGCAGTCCTTACCCTCTGAATCCTTGCCATCCTCTTCCAACCAGCCTCCCTTCCCAGAGAGGCTAGTAATGGAAAGGAGTGAGCCTATTTCTAAGACTAGTTTGGCATCTGATATTTGGAATATTTTTATTAAGATACCTTTGCTTCAAGCCATCAAAGAGATCCCCATTTGTAACAAGATTATTAAGGAACTCTGTCTCAAGAAACCCGGGAGGAAGAGATTGGAATCTCGAACCATTCAATTTGTTGGTAGGACAGTAGAGTTGATGACGGGATGTGTGTCTATGAAAAAATATACTGATCCCGGAAACCCTATTGTCATAGTTTAGATTGGTAATGTCCTTGTCTCTAATGTTCTTATAGACCTTGGGGCAGCCATTAATTTCATGACTAAGTAGACCATGGATCAACTTCGATTATCTCATCTTCGCCCTACTCCCACTTTGCTTGAATTAGTAGATAGATCTAAAATTAAGCCAGAAGGAGTATTGGACGATGTGATCATGTCATTAGATTCTTGGGAATATCCTGTTGATTTCATTATGCTTGAGCCTAAGAACCCAGTAGGAGGACATCCCTTGATCTTGGGTCGACCATGGCTTGCTATAGCTAATGCATATATTGGATGTCATTCGGGTGATATGTATATCTCACATGGAGATTCTAGGAATAAAGTTACCTTATACCCCCTTGCCAGATCCATTTAGGACCTTCGAGATACCTTATGGTTGGATCAAAGTAGTGATGAAGAGACTCAGTCTATTTCCCTTCTTCATCATTATACTAGATCTTCACAAGAAAATGAGATTCAAGATTTCCTAAATAATCCAGACATTATGCCTAATTATGAGCCTTTGAGCCAACTTTTCAGCCTAGATTTTCAAGAAAATCATGATTCTCATTCTTTTGTGCCACTGCATTTGACCACTCCCTTAAGCACTCTTGAGCCTGATACCACTCTTGTTGAGATTATCCCTGGTAAATCCTTGCATATTAGTTCAGATTTGGACTCATCTCAGCAAGAGCATCTTGTGAATTTGTTGCAAAACCATATTAGTGCCTTTGCTTGGGGTTATGAAGATATGAAGGGTATCCCTCCTAAAACTTGTACACATCACATCTATATTTAGGAAGGAACCCAACCTGTCCGAAAACCTCAAAGGAGAATGAATCTAGCTCTAAGAGACATTATGAAAGAAGAAGTTAAAAAACTCTTAGATGCTGGTTTTATTTATCCTATCTCCAACAGTTAGTGGGTCTCTCCATTAGTACTAGTACCTAAGAAATATGGAAGGTGGCGTATTTGTATTGATTATCGAGAATTGAATAAATCCACTCTTAAATATTACTTCCCTCTCCCTTTCATTGATCAGGTGCTTGATACCCTTGCAGGAAAGAAATATTTCTCCTTTTTGGATGGCTTTAGTGGTGACAACCAGATACAGATTGCACCCGAGGATGAGGATAAAGCTACTTTTACATGTCCATGGGGGACATTTTCTTACAAAGTGCTTCCCTTTGGTTTATGTAATGCCCCAGCTACCTTTCAAAGGGCAGTCCTGGCTATATTTACTGATCTAGAATTTGTATAAATTTATATGGATGACTTTTCTGTGTTTGGTGATTCTTTTCAGGAAGCTCTTAAAAATTTGGAGAAAGTACTTCTTCGTTGTCAGGAAGCCCATATCACTTTGAGTGATAAGAAATCTAGATTAATGTGCAAAGCGAGAGTGGTGCTTGGCCATTTTATTTCTGACAAAGGTATCTAGGTTGATCCAGCAAAGATTGAAATCATTTTTCATCTTCCTGCACCCAAAACTCAAAGGGAAGTAAGAGGTTTTTTAGGACATGCTGGTTACTATAGAATATTCATTGAAAATTTTTCAAATATAGTTGCTCCTCTTTTTTGGCTTCTAGATAAGGATAGTGAATTTTCTTGGTTCACGGCTTGCCAACAATCTTTTGAAACATTGAAGGAAAATTTGGTACAGGCACTAGTTTTGCGAGGTCCAAACTGGTCCCTGCCTTTTCACATTTCCTCTGATGCTTCAGATTTGGCTATTGGCACAGCTTTAGGACAAGAGGAATATAAGAAATACTATGCTATTTATTATATTAGTAAAAAAATTTCTTTCACTGAATTGAACTATACAGTTACAAAGAAGGAGTTTTTAGCTGTGATTTTTGCAATTAATAAGTTTAGACACTATATTACAGGATATGAAGTATTTGTACATACTGATCATTCCGCGATTAAATATTTGATGAACAAACCATTGACAAGCAGTAGTGTGACTAGGTGATTACTATTGTTACAGGAGTTTAATGTTACTATTGTTGATAGACCAGGGAAATCTAATGTTGTAGTAGATTTTCTTTCTAGATTAGATAATCCTGGTGAAGTATCTCCTGTTAATGATGATTTTCTAGATGAACATCTTTTTTCTATGTGTACACATTCTCCGTGGTTTGCTAACATTGCTAATTACTTGGTTACTAGAAAAAAATCACCTCACTTATCCGCTTGTGAAAAGCGGAATATTATTCAGAAAAGTACTGCATATTCCTGGATTCAAGGAGACCTCTTTTACACTGGTCCAGATCTGATTATCTGTAGATGTGTAAGAGAGGAGGAAGTGTTTGACATATTTAAATATGCTCATAATGAACCATGTGGAGGCCACTTCGCTGATAAGCGGACTACATAAAAAGTATTACATGCTGGTTACTTTTGGCCTTCCTTGTTTAAGGATGCCAAGTAGTATGTCAGGTGATGTGATAGCTGTCATTGAATGGGCCAACCTAAGAAAACCAATGAAATTCCTTTATGCCCCAAAGTTATGATTGATACTTTCGAAAAATGGGCTATTGATTTTATAGGGCCAATAAATCCAGCATATTTAAGTAAAAAGCATATTTTGGTTTGTACAGATTTCGTTACAAAATGGGTAGAAGCTAAGGCTGTTTCTTTTGCTACAGAAAAAGTTGTTGTTGATTTTATTTTTCTGAAATATTTACTAGATTTGGTATGCCTAGAGAAATTGTTTCTGACAATGGTCCATATTTTATTTCTAATTTGGTATAGGGTGTAATGGAGCAATACAAGATCTGGCACATGAAATCCATGCCATATCACTCGCAAGCAAATGGCCAAGTGGAATCTAAAAAAAAAGTGATCGAGTCCATTCTTACAAAGACAATCAATATGCATCGAAAAGACTGGGCTGGAAGATTACCAGAAGCTTTGTGGGAATACAAAACCACTTGGAGAAATAGCATGGGACATACACCATATGAGATGGTATATGACAAACAGGTTCTGTTACTGATTGAGTTCCAGATCAAAACCTTCAGAACTTCATTTCAATTAGGATTAGATCTTTCCAAGGCACAAAAACAACGCATTCTTCAATTAAATGAGTTAGATGAATTTTGCAAAGAAGTTGTTCAGTAGAAAATTCTCATTCAGTAGCAACGGAAAAGGTGGCATGCCAAGATTATTCAGAAAAAGAAGTTCCAACCAAGTGATTGGGTACTCCTCTATGATTCTAGATTTAAAATTTTTAAAGGGAATTTACATACACGTTGGATGGGACCTTATGAATTGATTCGAGTATTCAAGAATGGAGTAGTAGAAGTCAGAACTATTGATGGACAAGATTCAATATTCTTGGTAAATGGGCATAGATTAAAGAAGTATTTTCAGCCGCTTGCCAAGAAAGATTTTACACAACAATTCCAACAACAGTTTGCGATGGTAGCGGTAAATAGTAAAACCAACCTTTTGAAAACATGAACTCTTCTTCTTCTCAAAGAAAAAATAAATTTAATAGAAAAATAAAAAAATTAAAGAAAAAATAATTTCTTGTAATTGTGAAAATCAGTTCGCTGACATGATTGCAGAAGGGTCAACCTGAAAACCAGCTTGCTGGCAGGAAGATCAAAAATTTCTAATAAAAAGGGAATGTTTCTTAATCTTTATATATGCTAGTAACCACCAAAGTAAACGCAGGTTCAGAAGAGCCAACCTTTATACAATTGGGGCAATTAGCATGGATATTTTTTATTTTCAAGTAACGCTTAATTCTCGCTGCAGTTATTTTTTCTTGCACCAGTGTAGGCAGACCTTCTAGAAAATTTTCTTCCTTTCTTCATATCCCATTTCATAATGATCCCTTAGTTTTCTTCTTGAAATCCCGGTATAATTTACCTTCCCATATTCTTCTAAATTTACCCTATCCGCTTCGAAAAAAATTCCCACTTACCCCTGAATTTTTTTTCCCTATCCCACTTCTGTTTATTCCCTCTATGGTACCATTCCTAGAAACCCTGTAATGAAATTCCTTCCCATTATTAAAATTACCCTTTCCCACTTCTTTGTTCCCTCGTGAATTTATTGCAGATTCTTATACACAGAGAAAAAGGATATGCTCTGAAGCATAAATAAAGGGCAAAGCAAAATTTTAGAATTGGGGAAACTGTCAGAAGTTCAGCCTATATTTTATTTTAATTCTCTTTTTTCAGATATTATGCTTGCACCAGTGCAAGCATGTTGTCCTATATAAAAATGTAAACAAATACCAGCAGAATAGCTTAGTCAAGCAGTGTAAGAATAACAGTGCAAGCATGCACCTCATCTGAAGCATAATATTTCTTCTTTTTAGAAGTGTACACCATAGGAAAAGTGGTCATCATAGAATTTATAAGGAATTATTTCATTTATTAATAAGTATCTATGCTAACTAGGAGAAATATTTTCAAAGTACAAAGTTTTTTTAAGAGTTAAGAGTCATACTTATTTTTAATGAATGCTAAATATTTTTTTGAATTATGAAGGAATGTGTGAATATTTAACCATTTCTTAGGCATAATTACTCCTTATTCTGCCATAACCTTAATGTCCTTTCACTCATGTCATTCCCTTATCTAGCCGTTAAAACTGCCGCCACCAGTACCAATTCGGCACGATTTAAAGAATGCCGCACAACTACGGCTATTTCAGTGGAAGGAATTAGTGATGAGATAGAAAATACGGGAGGTGGTTGGATCCCTATTTATAAAAAAGCTCAATTTTCTGGTGTTGCATGCAGCTTTCGTTGGACTGTTCATGACTGTTAGCAACAATGCCGCATGTTCGTTGTGAACCGTCGTCCCTCAGTGAGGTAGATCAGACCACCGAGTTTCGCAATAGTCTTGCACTATTGCGAGACTCAGGCTTTCTTCTGTTCTTGTATAAATTTAATGGGCACAACAGGGAGGTGGCCCTACAGTTTGCTCAGAGTTTTAAAAATGACCGTGTAAAGATTGGGCCTCTAAGATTTAATGTCACGGAGAAATCAATAACAACAGCGACGAGATTTCAGAACACTGGTGTGCAGTACTTTAAGAATCAGAAGCTTGAGAGGAAGCGCTGGCAGCATTTCGTTTTTGATAAAGACATGAATTTAAATTGGAAGAAAGGAGTTCTGCGCAACACCCTGCTAGAGCAATGGTGGGACCTCCTTTTTATTCTTCAGAAATTCGTGACTTGTGAGGGGAGGTACTCCCTCACCTTTGTGTATCATTTCAGGATGCTGCAACACTTTGAATCTGGCTGACATGTCCGATGGAGGATGGATTTCACTTACTTATTGCTTAAGAGTTTAGAGAAGATGGCCAAGGGTGTACAGGGAGCACCGAAAGACCAGTTGTATCATCACGGCCTAATCAGGATCCTGGTCCAGAAACAGTTGAAGACTAAAAACATGACCTAGGAGACGTTGTTGGAACAGCTAAAGGAAATGGAGAACCCCACTAGTACGAGCAAAGGACCGAGTAAGAGTGCGAAGAAAAGTCCTTCTTGCATAATTGCAAGAAGGAAATGAACTGGGAAATCAACAGAAAAATGGTTCCATCTCCAAAGAAATAGAAGAAAGCGGGTACACCTGTCGAAGAATATCCACCAATACATGAACAGACCCCTAAGGAATATGATTTGTTGTCAGTCCTTGCGGGCGCAACAAAATCTGTAGAAGTCGAAGATGATATACTGTTGGCCGATTTCCGTAAACAGAGCTGGAAGAGGGATGATGAACCTGATGTGGGTGTAGAACCATAGTCTCCACAAGACATTGAGTCCCCTTCTGCAATAGTGCAAGATAGACCAGAACCAAAAGAGACGACACAGGAACTGCAAGAAGACGAGCTAGAACCAGAAGAGTCAGCATAGGAAAAGGAATAATCAGCACAAAAAGAAAAAGAAGCGGCATAGGAAGAAGAAGAACTAAAAGAGTTATAAGACGAAGAAGAACCGGAAGAAGTAGAAGGAGAAGAAGAAGAACTGGAAGAGCTAGAGGACGAAGAAGAGCCAGAAGAAGTGGAAGTAGAAGAAGAAGAAGAAGAGCAAGAAGAGTTAGAAGAAGAAAAAGAACCAGAAAAAGAAGTGTTGACTGAAACTCCAAGGGATACTGAGGTCCCTGAAGAAAATATAGCCCCTGTTGAGATAGAGAAGGAAGAAGATTCGGTAGCTTCTCTACTCGGATATTTGAGCTCGAGCTTCAAGTACATAATTTAGAGCAGCTCGTAGCCAAAAGACAGGAAGAAAAAGAACAGAATAAGGAGGATTTCACGACAGAGATCCAAAAGAAGAAAGGAGAAGTCAGGGTATGGAAGTATTGTGCTTCACAACATTTTAGACGGCTTAAAAAGGTGACGAAGAAATTGAAGAGCAGCAAAAAGAGGAAGTCTGAAACACTGCATACTGATGATAGTATGCCGAAGTAGGAGTGAGCTGGAACGCTCAAAATTTTGAAGTTTTTTGCAGAGGTAAAGAGTTTTGTGAGAACACACAACAACTTAGGGATGGGAGAATGTTATCCCTCTAATTTTCTCTCCTTTTACTACTTTTCCCTTCCTAAACCATAACCATTTACCCCTGTTTCACCTCCTTTATGCACCCTCATCCTGCACCAGTCCAAGCATGGTGACATATTTTTCGCAAACCTTTATTCTTCATATTTTAATTCGATTTAGCATTCATTTAATATTTATTATATAATTTATTACTTTTAAATTATTCTTTGTAATTTATAGATATCTCCAATGTTGTTTTGGTGGTTAGAATGCTTATCATGATTGTTGATCCTAGTGCAGGATCAAATCCTGTACCGTGACTAGTACAACAGATCTTCACGGCGAATCCAAATCCTCTCAGTCACCGCCTTGAATCAAGCAGTTTCCGCCATGACAGCATGAATCCGAAGGCAGCCAAAGATTAGATCTGTGAAGTGTGGAAGCTGAAGGTAAGTTTTGCAAAAAAAAATTATTTTGAAGACCGAACAATCTGAATTTTGTATCTTGTTATAAAGCGGTTGAACAATATGTTTCGGCCTTTGGCCAACAGATCTATATAATGTGATTTTTAAATAGGACTTGATAGCGAAAGTTCTAAGAGAATATAAAAGAATAGAGAGGCGATAGCAGGTTATTTTTTTATCGCCCAAATCTGGGATGAACGTGTATTCATGCATGTATTTTCATCAATGATCTAATAAAAAGGAATTTCGCCTCAGTTTCATGAATTGTGCTTTTATGGTTTGATGGTTAATTAAATTAAGTGTTGGGTAGCGTTTTTTCTTAAGAGGGAAACACGCTGGTTGGCTAGGGCCCAGCCAACCCACCACGTTTTCCCAATTCCTTTCTTTCTGTAATTCATGTTTTATTGTCAAAGTGTGATTTAGCTTTTAGTGCATAAATTCTTGTCTGTGTGAAATGGATCCGTTGCATGGAGCAAATAGAATTTATTTTCCTGCAATTTATTTTCTTGCAAGTTATTTTCCTGCAATTTATCTTCCTGCAATTTACTTTCTTGCACTAATTTCGGATTGGCTTTCTCCGCCTGGTCCAAGTAGGAGAAATCATCCTGCACCAGTGCACGTTGGTGTGACATTTATTTTCTGCAGTTTCGGTTGATTGGCTTTTCTGTCTAGTCCAAGTAGGAAAGATACACCTGCACCAGCGCACATTGGTGTGTTACAACAAGTCTTTATTTACTTTCCACAACTTTCTTTCATTGAATGATTATGACAGGATAGATGTTTATGTTTCTTTATTTTTTCAATTCGTTAAATTCAGAAAAATTTACTTTTCATATATGCAATCTGGTTTTACAGCAAAGTAACACTTGTGACGATTAAAAAATCATTTCAGGAATCAAAAGCTAAGTGCAAGAAGCTTTGATTTGGTTTAAGAACTAGTTTCTTGTCACAGGATCTAAGTGCTCTGAACCTTTAACAATTCGAGCCCCTGCATGAAGTAGAAAAACCTTCAGTAAAGACACAATTTATACCTTCTACATAAAACTCTGATCCTGCACTAGTGTAGGACATATTAATGCAAGAAGGAAATCTATAAGGAAGCAGATTTAAGGACCCATCTAACGAGACTACTAAAATGCCTCTGTTGAAGAGAAACACACTCTTAATAGTTAAGCATAATCAGCTAGAGTGATTTCCTTTTTATCTTTGATCTCCTTTTCGCAAATGCATTCTTTATTGTTTCAGTCTTAGATTATTTTGATGACTCAAGTTATCTTTTTCTCATATTTCTTTAATTCTGCAATATTTCCTTTAAAGAAAGTAGGGATTTATATCAGAGAGATTCATACCATCTCTGGCATTGCCTGTGCTTCATCTCTAAGTTTACGAATCCCCCAAGTTGACAACTAAGTGTTGAGGATTTTACTTAAGTGTAATTCCTGCACCCAACAAGTGGTGCATGACATTAAAATGTATCTTGATGCTAAAGTAGTCCAACAACACCTTCATCTGGTCTATCCCAAGAAGGATATCACAATTAGAACTGAGGTTGGCCCAACATCTTCGCGCTAGTTTCATCTATATTATTCCTTTGATAGATTGGACTTAAAATGTCATCACTTTCATGAATAAATTGGGGAAGATACATGTATGTGTAAATTATCAGGATGTAAACCATGCTTGTCCAAAACAAAATTATCTGGTCATCTTTATCGATCAGATTTTTGATGGTTATGCCATTTGTGAGATATATTCGTTCATGGATAGTTTCACTGTCTATAATCAAATCAACATTCTCCCAATGGATCAACCTAATACTGCATATATTTTTCCTTGGGGTACTTTTCCTTATCAAAAACTCCCTTTTTTCTTAAATAGTTCCAGGGCTACGTTTCAATGAGCCATGGATTATCGTTCAACCTTATATGGACGATCTCCTTGCTCATTCTGAATATTGGGTTGATCACTTGATGCATCTTAGGGCCATTTTCATACGATGTAAACACTATAATATTCAACTTAATCCACAAAAATGTGTGTTCTGTATTAGTTATAGTCAACTTATCAATCTTTTCATTTAAAAACATGGAATTCATATTGATCCTCTAACATTTCACACAATCGTTGATCTTCCTACACCTTCTTCTCTCGTTCAACTTCAACGAATCCAAGGGAAGGCTAACTTTCCACAAAGGTTTGTCCCTAATTATGTTTATTTGACCGAAGGATTCACTCTCCTGCTTAAGAAAGGGATTCCCTTCCATTGGGATAATGCTACTAAAAAATCATTTGATTCCCCGAAAGATGTGTCAGTTCAAGAGTATCTCTTATCTTGTCTTGATTATCGGTGCAACTATTTATTGTATCATTCTGCTTCCATTACTACTATAGAAATGGTATTGGTTCAAGAATATGATCTAGGCATTGAAAATCCCATCTACTATTTGATTCGGATCTCAATCACACTAGAATAAATTATACCCACGTCGAAAAGTTAGCTTTGGAAACTTGTTGAACCTCAATGCTATTCGTGTTTTTTACATCCTTTTCTGCCATCTTTTCTTCCTTTTCGCAAAATCCATAATTTAAATCAGTGATAATTGACACATTTTCCATATAATAAGGCATTTATATGATATCTGTTTTATATTGTAATGTTTCTTATTATTTAGATGAGTTTTTGTAATTAGCTACAGAATTCGTGCAATTTTGTACCTAACCTTTGTTTTTGCCACCATTGTTATTGTTTGATAAGTTTCGAGAAGAAAAAAAGAAAGGAGGCATATCAGTAGCTTTGAAATGGTCCATATATGGATCATATCCTACTTACCTATTCATATTCGAGAAGGATTATGCCTACACTCATGGTAAAATATCAGTCAAGAAAAGGGATGAGATCAGAAGACGAAGATTATCAATTTTCTATTACGTAGTAAATCAAGAATGCCCATGAAGACTTTGATTCTGATTAGACTTCTAGTCTTAGCTTTATTTTATTTTCCATAGGTGAAATTATCTCAGATAGTTAATTTGAAACTTTGTATAAATACTTGTCTGTTGAAACAGGGAATAAGTTTGATTTTGGTGATAATATTGTGATACATTTTAAAACTCGGTTTTTTTAATGAAGAAGACCAGTTCCGAACCATTGATGCACAAATAGGTGAAGTATATTTACAATCGTTCATTTACAGAGGGCCCCTGCATGGAAAACAGGGTTTTACAGTCATTTCGTAGTTTAATTTCATTTCATTTCATAGTTTAAATTTTATGTCATTTAGTTTCTAAATGTTTTCTGATTTAATTTTTTATATTTAGGCATAGCTGACTAATATATCATATGCTTTCATGAATTATTTCATTATCATAATTCTATCAACATTAAATTGGAATCATTCTTGCAATCGATCATAGGATGTAGATTAGAAATTTCATTTGCACAATAGACACTCTATAATTTTTCTTTCCTTAGTTAATTTTTCAATTAGCATAGTCAATTCAATTTTGTAGTAAAATATTTAATGCTTTCATTTCCATGGAATGTAGAACAGAGTTATATTAGGATTATATTTCGATTATTCTTAGATAGAGTTAAAACTAGATCAGATGCTTTCTTTTTCATAGTTTCCAATTAATAGGTAGAATATGGTTTTATTTTTGGTTGTGTTGATATATAGAACATAATTTAGAGATCAATATAGTTTAATAGAATTTAGAATGATGCTTTGTTTAAATGCAAAATAAGTTCAATTAGATGTTTTCATAGATATTTTTCCGGCATAGAACAAGTATAACTTAGCTAAAATTTAATCATTCAAAGTTGATTTCTTTTTATGAAAAATAGATTAGTTAATTAACATTTCATTTTCTTCCTTCTTTTAGATTTTATATTTCATTCATTTTATTAGGATTAATTTGTAAATAAATTTCTTTTCTTAGAGTAAAAAAACATTTCCTTTTCTTCCTTCTTAAGATAAGTTTTTTATTATTAAATTTCTTTTAGATTCAGTTATTTCTTAGCATTCAAGATTTAATTTAAAGCTTAGATTTCATTCCTTAGATCAGCTTTTAGTTTTTAACATTAGACATAAAATAAACCCCCCCAAAAAAAATATATAGAAAAACACAACGAAATAAGAAAGAAGGGAATCTAAGAATATATAGTGCACCACACTTCATCAGATTAATAACCTTGGTTGATAGTTTATGATAGCAATTTAAGACATTAAATTGACTAAACACAACTGTTCAAGTTTTCCAAAGTTTTTGTCATTATATATTTCTCCAAAAAACTACGATCGTTTCAGATTGCAACCCTATGAAATATATTTTGTCACGTCAATTTATTAGGGGAAAATACTTGAAATGGATCGTTATCCTGGAGAGGTTCAATTTGGATTTCATCAAATCCAAATCAAATAAATTATTAGTTTTCATTGAGCCAATATGTGACCTTCCCTCTGTTGATTCTAAATCGACGTCTAAGGATTCTGTTAGGTTCCTATAATCATAGCTTTCATAATTTTTGAGTTGAATATGATTAGTCTTGTAAATATGTACATACCTTGCTTTCTGCAAGTTGCTTTCCAATATTTGAAAAATAATAAAAAATGAAAAGAGGGTAAAAGTCCTAAAAGAAAGATTAAAGGACTTGAAAAAAAAAGGTCAAAAAAGAATAAAAAATGGACCCCAAAAAATAAAAAGAGATAATAATAAGACATGAAAGTGAGCAAGTCAAAATGCCACTATTATTTACTTTAACTACAAAAATAATGATTATGTGCAGCTTGTCCAAATTGCCATAATCCATGATGAGTTAAATAGTTTAATCTTAACTTTTCATGCTTTAAATTTCATGTTATAGATAGAGAATAAAGATATGTCAAACTGTTTAAACTTGGCAAACCAGTAGATAGTTAGAGAATAAATGAGGAGCTCAACAGTTTAGTATGAGCCCTCAGATGAAATAAGGTTAGAATTAGATAGTTTTATGCTTTATAAGAAAATTCAATTTAGGGTTGTAAGTTTAAATTCACCCATGCAAATGAAGTAAAAAATGTTAGAATAATGATGGGTAGGTATAAAGAAGTTGTGCAAGGCATGTAATAAAATGTCATTTGGAAAAATTACTAATTCCCCCTTCCCCACAATGTTCCAGTATCTAAAGCCTTCAGTTAAAGAGGCTCAGAGCATTTCTCTGACTTCTATTAGGACTGGACCCAAGGCTTAAAGATTGATTGGTAAAAGTACTGGATTCCCTTCATAAAATCCCATTTCCTCAACGTATTCACCCTTTACCAAAAATACAATCCCTTTTCCTAAGTAAAACACCTTTTTTTCTTAGAGAAAGTAAAACCCCCTTAATTAATTTCATTTCATCCAAAAACACTCAAAAAACCCATAAAATACAGTTTATCCTAAGTTTAAGTGTAAATATTTAATGGTACAATCATTTTGCTCAAAACAATTTTATATTACACTTTACTTAGTTTATTTTGTGCATTCTGCTCTTTCATTTCATATTAATTCTAACATAATTTTATATACGTTAACCTTTTAAATTACCCTTTCCCGTATATATATTAATTCATTTATTAAAATATCTCAAACCCAATTTTATATACGTTAACCTATGGCTCTAAATACCCACGTGATATATTACCCCACCTATCCCCATAGGTTAAAAAAACATTATATAATAAAACCCGTCCTATGGTTATAAAACATATGTTAACCCCTTATTTTCTATGGAAATATACACCTCGCATATTATAATAATACATTAGATTTACATTTAAAACTATGTTTTAAACATTAAAAATAACCCCGCCGCATAATAAAAAGCCTAGGCCCCATGCCCATATGCATAACAACTCCATCAACTGATATTCTCCATTCACACACCTAACCCAGATCCTATGATCCAGATATGATATCGCAAATCCAATAGCACAGTCGTTAATCATTTTAAGATTTACGAAATAGAATGTTTTGCTATACTCTCTCCCCTCCACGCGATGTTTTATTACTGGATCACATGTGATTCAATTAAACCGCTTACCACCCAAATTTGATGCAATAACCACTGGTTTTTTCTCCCTCCAATGCCAAAACCACCCATCCTATGATTTGACCACCATTCAATGCTTAACCTGCTTTAAACATAAAACATTATAAAACTTCGTTTGCATGCAGTTAAGCCCTTTTTTTGTATTCTGTGTGTGTTTACATCCTCCGGACTGAAAAAACACTTTCTGCACACCATTTTCACACCAAAGAACCATAAAAACCATTGAAGTTGCTTCAAAGACCACTGAAAATGCCCAGTTTACTTCCAAAGACTTCCACAATGATCAGAAACCTCTCCAACGCCTCAGAAATCGTTTAAAGATCAAATACCTGCTTCAAAGAAAAGCAACCTCCCTGTCATTTAAAAAATAGTTTTTTGAGAAATTCAAACCGAGTAAAGCCTATTTTTCCCATAGAAAGACCCTTATTTTTACCTACAAAGAACAGATTCGAAGTTAAAATCTGATAAAACCCCAGTTTTGATACTATATCTGGTTTTAAAGAAAAAATGAGTATAGTTTAGCCTTTGGAGACCTTAAAAGAACTTCTAATCTATCCAGAAACCCTTTGCAAATACTCAAAAACTTTATGTGCTCGAATTGAACCATTTTTAGTCCATTTTATCCAAGAAGAGAAGAAAACCCTGGTTCTGCCTTTTCCTGAACCTAAAAAGAGTTTGAAAATCAGTTTATAACCAAATTGAAAGGTTTAAACCCAAAATAAAGCTAGTTTGTACCTATTTATATTCAATAGACCTCTGTTAAAACCAAAAATACTTTCTGTAAACAGTTTGAGCTTACAAAAGTGTACAAAAAATTCTAAATACAAAGTTTCAAGCATATAGAAGGTCTAAAATGTCAAAATCAAACCCAACAATGCCTTCCAAAACCCCTATTTTTGTACACCCTCTACAACCTCATGTTGTAGATGTGGAACATACACCCTTAGCTGATGTAGATTACAAAATAGTTGATCTAGTGATAGAATTTAATCTTATAGACCCCCACTGCTGGAGTCTTGAAAAATCATTAGATCAAGGAGATGAAGTTCAGATTTGGGAGTCAAATCTACCCAAGTATGTAGTTCCACATACTCATCAATGTATAGAAGTCATCAGGCTGTGTCAATCCTATTATTTACCTGAACAAAGAACCATGGTTAATGATAATAAAGAAATTGTTTACTATTACTGCAGATTCCATTAACTTAATGCTTCAGTTGAAACCAGATCCCAATGCAGTTCCCTTATCCATAGAAGCACTCACAAAGCTTTACATTAATCTGGACTTTCCTAAAAGGTTTCAGATTTTCCAAAATTTCATGCCTTCCTATGTTGAAATCCCAAAAATAAACCCTCCTTATTCTACTTCCAAATTTCCTGAAGGGTCAAGGCATGCCATCTCTATTTTATCCTTTATCTTATCTTACTTTACTGATGAGCATACAGATGAGTCAATTCTAGGTTTCCTATCTACCTTTGTACCTGGACAGACTCCTTCTATCATTTACAATTATGCTGAATACATAGCTGATAATATCCATGACCAGCTTGTGAAATTGCCCACAGAAGGAGTTTTTAGATATTCATCTTTCCTCTTTCACATGTTTCTTTACTTTCAAGTAGATAAGTTCCCTATAAACCTTCATAAATTGGATGTAGAAGGGAATCCTATATCAGTTATCTTTTGGACATCTTTAATCAAGAAAGAATCAACAAAATTCACTTCTATGGATTTTATAGACTCTTTTGTTCATCCTTTGATAGACATGTTGACAAATGGTGTAGAACCAAGAATTAATGATGAGATAAAGAAATTATTATAACTGTCATAACAAAGTGAAACTAGAGATTGGTACCTTTTCCAAAATAATACATAGATTAGAGTTTTTGGGTCCAATATTTTACCCTATAACTACCTAAGTATGTACCAACGAGAGTGTTTTCCTTGGAGTACATCAGGAAAATACTAAATTCAGATTCTATCAACTTCTTAGCTGCCAAGAAGAAGACTCAATTCACTTTGAAGAATCCGGTAGGACCTTTCATTTGCAATCACAGGGATGCAGGTACAAAGGTAGCAAAACAATTGTTGGAATACAAATTTGAAGAAAGTTTCTTATGGAATTATGATCCTCAAGGAATTATAAGTAAAATGAGGGTAAAATTCAAATTGACCCCTTATATACATGATAAAAGGCTAGAGATTGAACAATTTGTTAATCAAGCAGAGTGGTTGGAAAGTACATTGATAGAAGCAATTAAACAAGGCGATACTAGTCACACCTTGAGAATTGTGAATCAAGAAGATAAATCTACTAAGAGAATCAGGGAAGAAGGTACCTACACTGCTAAAACAAAAAATGTGACTAGGTTTAAACTTAGATATAATAAAAAGCCTAAGCTTATTCTAGTTGATAAAGAAAAAGAGACAATTGTAGTGGAAGATACAAATGTTCCAGAAACTAACAATGAGCTAGCCACAGAGATTATAAATGAAGAGCATCCTGCTACTTCAAACACACAGGTAATTGAGAAACAAAAAAATATGGAAGCATCCTCCTCACAACCAACAGAGGATAAATATATTGATATCAGAGAGAAATATAAGCATATAAAAGCCAAGAATGAAGAAATCAAGAATGAGATTTATTCTCAGTATTTACAGCAAACTCTAGGAATCCTGAATAGACTTCTCTCAGATTTTTATTTTCAAACAAGAAGTTGATTATGTAATTACTTCAGCCAATAGTCAAGACACCCAAAACAACAGTAGATTACAAGAAAGTTGACCTTGAAGTACCTATTGATACCATTCATCCATTAGATCAAATTGAATTTCACAGGCAAACTTCTGAGATGATTTATTCTACTATGACTACAAAGGAAATGAGTGCCCAAAAGCTCCAAAACACAGTAATAAATATGAGAGATCAAATGAAATTTGAAAAGGCATCCTCATACGCTAAAGACCTCAGAATTAATTGTTTATGAGAAATGGTAATTCAAGTAGGATATGACCCTGCCAATGTGAAAGGTGTAGAATAATTGGTGAAGAAAAAGAATGCTAACATTGCAGCACTTAGAAAAAAACTCAAGCTTCTGCCAACAGAACATCCACAAGCCAAGGAAATTGTGCAAGAGGCAAGCCAAAAAGATGATATGATGAAATTTATTTTACAAATGACAGCACAAATTAAAGAGATCGAAATCCAAATGGACAAGCTTGTCCATGAAAGAGAAACTGCATAAGCACAAGAAGTTCCTACAGTAATTCCATGACAACTACAACAATTCCATCAACCTTAGCGGAGGAATTGGTACCAAAAGCCCCATTGCAACAGTTGTTTCAGTGACATATTCTATTACCTCAACTACAAAATCATCTATATCAATAGTGCAGCCAACAGATGAAGCCAGAAAGCTCATCAAAGCTATGGAGGAAATGTCACTTCAAACCAATAAAATCAATAGGTTGAAGAAAATGATTGAAAAACTAGAAGACACAAAGAAGCTGGCCAAAATTAATTCCAAAACTTGGGAACAAAGGGATAACAGGTTGAATGTTGAGTTGAAGAATTTAAAAAAGGATTTAACCTTGAAAGAACCAATGTCCTATGTGAAGAATCAACTATGGACCAAAATCATTTAATCCATCAATGATGTTTGGCCATCAATACAAGTAATTTATGAGAAAAAATATTTACTAAAGGTAGCTCAAGAGGAGATTCAAAAAAAAAAGGATGAACTAGCTGCCAAACCTGAAGAGGCCCTAGAAATAATCAAATTTCTCAACAGTACGAACAAACAAGAATTGGATGAGATAGAAATTACTGACAGAACAGAGACAATTCCTGAAATAAGAAAAGTAATTTCAAAGAAAATTTTGATGAAGCAACTAGAAGAAAAGTGTGGAAACATGAGTATAGCCATAACTAAATTTGTGGCTAAATTTGAGATCTTGAGGCAAAAAGGTTTGCCAAACATCCTTTTTCTTAATGATAAACTCATGCCACAAGAAGAATACAAGAAGAATATCAGAGATTATGCAAAAGAGCAGGTAAATAAAATAGAATGACAAGGAATTCCTACAGGAAAGGTTCTACATAAAATCTTTGAAGACTTGTTTTATCTACAACATGAGATAAAACACCTATTTTTAGTCAAACCAACATTTTCTAGATACACAGAGGCAGATGAGAACTTTAGGAAGTTGAAAAAGGTAAAAATCCCTGATGAATAATTTTGGGAAAAACTAACTGAATTAATGTAAAAAGTCAAATTGCAGTGAAAAGGATGAAAAATACCTTGTTGTTTTTACACTGTGAAAAAAAGAGTTTACAGAAGTAAGACAGTTAAAAGAGTATCAGATGGTAAAGTGTATTAGATGAAATTGTATCAGATAAGAAGATAACAACACTTCAAAACAAATTAAAAGATCTTTTCCTGCGTTAGAGACAACAAGGTAGCTAGTTGCACCCAATCCAAAACAACATTTCTATTTTATTTGGATAAATAGGACAACTTGCTAGTTGTTAAGCAGCTGTCACTATATTTTTGTAAAAATATATTTTTGATTCCTTAGAAAAATCCTATGAGTATTCTAAGATATTTTGTAAACATTTTTGTATAAATACTTCAATCTTTGAAGTATTATTATGGAATAAATTTCTAAAGATTTCTATAGTCAATATTTTTGTACCTGAAGGATTTTTGTAGCAAGTTCAAGTAGCAGACTGGATCAAATCATAAAGCATCATATTTCAGGATTCATGTGATGAGCCATTGAAGTGAAGTACTTTCTATTGTTATTGTTTATCTTCTTATGTTTTACATGCATCCATATATGTGTTCTAAAATTGAATGATAAACCAGGAATATTATTACAAGATTTGTTAAAAGCACCCTATCTTTAACTATTTATCATTTTTATGTTTTATGTTGATTTTGAGAGTAGGGAACCCTTAATTTCTCCCTCTTTCAAATGAAATATATCTTCCCCTTCCTTTTCCAGATCAAATAATCCTTGATTTCTCTTTATCCCGATTAAACCACTTCACCAATCAGCCTTCTAAGATCTTCAATAACTTTTCTATCTTGCCCTGAAAATATTTGACTTTTTGACCTTGATCCTAGTCCTATCTTCTTGAAATTTGACTCCTTTGCCCAATGGACAAAAAGATCTATCACTATCCATCTCATTAAGTGATTTTTTCTCACCAAACCAAAACCAAATCTTAAAACCAATTTGCACATCATAACTAGGTATTATAGGTCAATTTGGGCACCATTCCCAATGACCTAGTTAACTAGGCATCATCTCCAAGACCAATTTTCAAGGGTCTATCATTCCTTATCATCTCAGTTGCTACATGCCCTAAGATAAGAAACAAGAAAAATCAAGAAATAATTTCATCAAGCAAATGTTTCCATGGTTTGAAGCTTATTATATAGCATATGAGAGCTCACCAATGCAGGCTCTAAGGGGCCTAAGTGCATTGCGTATGCAGGTAGTCCCATGCAAGGCTGCTCTGCAAAGCACTTCCCAACATTCACAGGTGCATTGGTCACATTGGGAGCTAAATTATCATTGTTCCGGAATCTCCACTTGGCCAGTGCCTTCTAGAAGAGTTCACATGTGTTAAGCTTCGGATCCAAGTGTCCATTTGACATCTACATGACTGGAAACATGTCTTGCCTATTTTTGGAAAGTTATTGATTGCAAAACAACCTACAGTTCATCTATAAATTGAGCATAGATCTAAGTGCTTGAGAAGGAAGAATTTGAGTAGAGAAATGCTGGAGGATTTTCAATTGAGAGCTAGATTTGTGAAGTTGCTTCTAGAGAGATTTATACTATGATGAGGCTTGGGAACAATGCTGGAAGGTCACTTTAAATCAGTCACTAGGTTGTAACCTCTCCTTCTATCATCAATAATGAGTACTTCTTATTTTTCCCTATGTGCATCTGTATTAGCTTTGATTTTACATATTGCAAGATCTTGGTTGATGTATATGGTTTATGCTTTACTGATTTAGCTAACTAGCTTGAATAGATATCTATATTATTGCATCTTCTGTTGTTTCATTTTTCTTTCTTGAAGGAAGCATTTAGCTCACAAACCGCTTGAATTTGAAGCTGCAACAGAAGCGACAGAGGGAGCCATTTGGAAGCGACTGAACAAGTAATCCTCCAATCCTCTCTGTGTATCTATTCTGAGTTTGGAGAAATAGTTTTATAGTCTTTCACTTGTTGTTCTAGACTAGCACCTGTTTAGGGAAGCATGATTTATCCGTAATTCCCAATTTTGGCCCAACAAATTGGTGACTCCACTAGGGATAATTTCTCTTTGTTCTAGGTGTTTTAACCTCTTATTTTCTTTGTTTATCCACCTAGTAGCTGCTACACATAAAGATTAATATTTTTCAGAGCCTAATTTGCAAAGAGAGTGAGTTAAACCGTAGCATTTTCTTTGTTTACTGTGCCCAACGCACCCTTAGACTGGACACAGTGCTTTGCAAAGAACTGTCTCCCTTCCTAGCCTGCATTGCAGAGCATTGTCTCCCCTTGGAGACTGTGTTGGCTCCCGAAAGTACCCAAATTCCCTTGAATTTGACTTTGCAACTTGCTTCATTTTTGTTTGCCACTGTGTTCTGAAAAGTTTGATGCTCAATTGACGAGTGAATCTATATACTTCTTCCTCCTTTGACTGAAAATTTGTTCAATGTTTGTTTAAAAAAGGTTTTCTTTGTCATTAACAAGTTTATTTCAAAGTATTTTTTTATGGTCTCATTAAGAATCATTTGCTTTCGAAATAGGAAATTGTCGTAAAATCTTCATTTCCTTGATAGGAGAAATTGTTGTTGAAATCCTTGTTTTTCTTTCAAAAGATAAATTGTTGTTTGTATTCTTCGTTTCTCGAAAGTAAAAATCATTTGAATTATTGATCTAGTGCACCTAGTTTCTTTTCTGCATTCATAACATTAAGGAAAATGAAAAGGAAAACTTGCATTTTCATGTAGGATTGTGTGTGTTTTTCAAAAAGAAAATTAGGAAATCTGCATTTAGTTTGTGATTCATTGATTTTTCTTTTGTTCAATGATTTGTTTTCTCACGAACTATTTGCTCTCTTCCCTTAGTAGCTAGGTTCTTCATTGAAAAAGCTGAAAGTGAAAGTTTTTTTATCATTCTTAGCTTGCATTTTATGAATTTCATATACATCGTCGCAGTGAACCTTTGAAAGGAAAATTTTTAATCAAGATCAACATAAAATAAGTCTCAATTTACTTAACAATGCTTTGGAACCATAACAATAACATTTAGAAGGTCTAGGCTAGAGACGTGTTCTGGTGTCGTACAACATAGTAGCTGTCATTAACTTATTTGTGATACATTCCAAGTGTGATACCCCACTCCACGTACGTAAGTATATCGTAACTCTTCCACGTACTCTTGGGTATATCGAGCGGTGTTATATTATGATAAGTATAAAGGGGTGCTCTCACTGTGCAGTTTCACATCAGACAGCGCTAATACAGACTTCGGCCTCCACGTACCTTCCGGTATATTTGGGAGGACAACGTTTAGGTGCTATCCATCCATAGTGAACTGAGCCGGCTGCCTCGAAATTGTGATACACTGAAAACAACATTCAGGGAGATTACATGCCCATACTTCTTGGTTTTCCAGGAGGTATTCTGTAGTTCACAGTTTCTTGGTAAACCCTATTTCCTAGCATTACCATCTTTTTATTTTATTTTATTTTGGTTAAAATAAATCAGTAATCATGGAAGAACAAAATCCTATCCCTCGTCGTTCACGTAGATCAGCTTTAAAACCACCTTTACCACCGGAAGTTACTTCTGGTAGGCTAAGGCGATCACGATCTGTTGAATCAAGTACAATTCATACCTCTGGTGAAACATCATCTTTTAAACCAGAGTTAGCTCAAATTGTTTCCACACATCTTGGTTCGTTTTTTGTTGTCAAAACGGAGTCTTCACAGCTATCTGTGGTCATGATCCATTTAATCGCTGAGACCATACCTCCTGGACCCGACGTTATTCAATCACAAATTGATCTAGATCCTGTCTCTAATTTGCCAGAAAATCTGAATCCTAAAGTCGAACAACCGAAATTTGTTCTAACCTTGGTCACCCCACAAATTTCTGTAGCCACTGAAACTCCTATATCACAAAATCAACCATCTGAAATATATTTTGGGCCTAACAGTGAAGTTCTTCCCCCTGGTTTAATTGCGATTAAAGAAATCCCACAAGACGATACACCTTTAACTCCAACCCATTTTGGGGGGACCTTTACCTGTACCAGTCTTTTCCTCGATCGTTTCCATCTAATTTTGTTGATCCTATTGCCATTCAATCTCTCGTTGATTTTTGAGGGTATACATTTGGTCATACAACCATGTCTGAACCAACATCTTTGGTTGCGTCTGATATTCCAATTACGTAAGCTCCTACCCTTGCTACTCCGTTGATGTTCATGACCTCACCAGAGTCATATTGGCATGGTGGCCCTTCGGTCCCAACAGGATACGAATCATTATCTGGCACTTTCTCTGGTACATCTTCAAGACCATGGTATTTGCCAATGTCATCATCTGGTGTTTTAACTGGTAGTCCTATCATTATTACTAAACGATTTTATTCATTACATACATCATCAGGGCAATATCAAGTCGGTCCTTTTGGGTCAATTCCTTTAAGTACCTATCAACTGGACTCCCAACATTTGGAGAAAATTATTTTATGTATTATTATCCTCCTTATGTTGGGGGGCAACCTTTGGTCACCCAATATGACAGTACTCAGTCACTTTTTGGTCAAACTAATGTTCACATGAATGTTTGTCAATGGCAGCCCACTCTTCCTATCCAACCACAAACAGTTGTACACTCGTATAAACCTGTTCAACCTATTACACCCACTTCATTACCACTTGTTAATACATCTATACCCCTGTTACAGAATCAAAATATTGTCCATAAACCTTATTAGGCAGGTTCTTCGACTCAATATCATCAAATGTTGGGTCCACAAACTTAAAATCCTTTGGTTAACTTACAGCAACCTGTATCAGGGATCATTTATTCACAAGCAGGTGTACCATTTTATGGGATGTCACAAATGCAACCAGGTTATACATATCAACCAAATCCAAATTATACTAATTTGGGTTCTAACATTAGTGGACAAACCCCTTGGCAGCCACAAGCACAAATGCCTCAAACTTCATTTCAACAAGTATCATATCCAGGTTTTGGTCAACATAATTCTCAAGCGTTTGCTATGCAAAACAACCCCTATCTGGGTTATCAGCAGCAAATTTCATATTTTGGTGCTCGAAGACCTATTGCCCAAGAAATTCCATCTTACCCTGCCTATGCTCAACCTGACCTTAATAGACAGTTGCCTTTTGTTGCAACCTTGGAATTACCAGATTTAAACTGGTTAACCAATGATCCTATCAATTATGCTCCTTGGTGGCCGGTGACACCTCATAAATTACCCTCCAATATTCCTAAATTCAATGGAAACCCTAGAGAAGATCTGTCGACTCATGTCATGACTTATCATTTATGCTGTTCATCAAATTCCATAAATGATGATTATGTTCGACTACGTCTTTTCCAGCATACACTCATAGGTCTGGTTGCTAAATGGTACATTGAGTTACCTAGAGCTTCTTTTGAAAATTTCATTACTTTAGCAACTATATTTTTGACCCATTTCCAGTTACTGATTAGATACGAAACTAGAACGGAACTCTTGACCAATTTCAAACAGACTAATTCTACTAACATTTCCAATCATATTCATGAGTGGAATCTTCGTCGACAAATGGTTAATACATTTGTTCCTAATCAGCTCCTTGCTGAACGGTTCATTAAGTCCCTGTTACCATATATAACTGAGGATGTGGCTAAAGGTGGCATCGTCATGGAAGAGCAAGTTATCGCTCGTGCCCAATATTTAGACTTGATTTACATTCAAGCTGGCACGCTCTATGAAAAAATTCCTAATGCGTCGTGATCTAATTTCAATGTTCCTCCTAAAATAAAGGATTCTCATGCTCGAGACGGATTGATAGGCACTGCAAACACACACCACGCTACTGCATCTGATCTTGCTCCTACTTTCAAAATTAATGCCGTGTCATTTGACAAAGGAAAAAGTGACAAGCAACCTGGAGGTAAGAAAAAGGGGAAATCAAAGAAAAATAAAACTTCTAACCCGCAGGAAAGATCATCTGATCAACCGTTTGGACCACAACAACCTCATTATCCATGCATAATCTGTAATGAGGAAAACTTTGTTAGGGATTGTCCTCACCATTCTGAAGTCTCAAAAATCATCATGACTTCTCATGCATCAGCTGTGTTGACAAACCCATTTCCAAATCTGGACACTAGTTTGGTTGCTACGGATCCAGCTCCTAGTTCCCAACTGTTAATGTTATCCACCACAAAACCTTCACAAGATATTTTGGTGTCGATGTGGAATAAAGACTATGGTAGTCCGTCCACTGATCAACCTACTACCTCGACAACGAATCCATCTAATGAATCAGTACCACCTACTATTATTCCAGAATTGAAAATTAAACCACCGAAGGGAGTAATTCATAAATCTACATATAATCCTCGAGCAAGAGCTGCACAAAATTATAACATAGTTGAAGATTTGTCTCAATCCCCTTCAGTTATGTCTTCTCTTGAGGTATTACATAATTTTCCCTCCCAGAAGTAGGCTTTATTTTTGGCCATTGGTGGAATTGATCTGACTGATTCTAATCTTGTCATCTTTAATAATACGGGCTATGTGCCGCAATTACCAGCAGAATTGGCATTCTCCATACAAGTAAATGTTCTCAATCACCTTGTTCATCGCACTATTATTGATGAGGGAGCATCTATATGCATTATATCTCTAAACTATTGGAAGTCACTTGGCTTGCCACGATTATCACAATCATCAATGACGTTGAAGGCTTTTGATGGAAGAACATATAAACCTTGTGGTATTATCGAATACCTGCAAGTTGAATTAGGGGGAAAAACAGTAAGTATTGATGTCGAGGTTGTTGACGGACCCCTTGAATATAATATTTTACTCTGAAGACCATGGGTATATGCAATGAATGCCATTGTTTCTACATACTTTAGAATGATTTCCTTTCCACATAAAGGTACAATCACAGTCATTAATCAGTTAGCCTTTTTTTCCTCCGCTTCGTAGGAAACTGGAAGCATTCCATTTGTTCACTTACCCCAACTAGAAATCCAGAACATTGGTGTAGGACTATTAAAGGATTCTACTCTTATGGGAACCTTTTCATTACTTCCGCTCGTGACATCGGTAGAAATTGCAAGCATAGAGACCTGCTACATAATCTCTTCCACTCTATCTGGCTTAAGGGAGAGTACGGGTGATTCTAATATTTCTACGTTGGATGATGTTTTACCACCCAGCCCTATTGAGCTAGCATAGAAATCAATCTATTTGGCTTGGGTGGAAAATCCGAAATCAGCGTTACCAAGTGTTTGGGTTGATCATTCATTAGATTTTGGTACTCCATCTAATCCATTTGCCTCAAAATTTTTGACAAATGAAAATATTTTGAAAGCTATGTTGTCAAAAGGAGAACCATGGGAAGATTATCATCATCATTCCCATCTTCTTGATTATCCATCAAAACTTTATTTTCGAATTCTTTACCAATTAATGCAATTGACTCTAAGCCAAATTTATCAAATATCAAAGAAACAATTTCTATCGATATTTTGACCAAACCTGGCATTGTAGAAAATATTCATGTCAATGTATCTTGTTCTCCATCAGAACTTGATTCATATCCCTCTCTTTTTCTTGAATTTCGTGACGTATTCGCTTGGTCTTACGAGGAAATTCCAAGCATAGATACTAGTATAGTTGAACACACTATTAATATGTATCCTAATGTCAAACTGGTGCGTCAACGACTTCGTCCTTTTCATCCAAAGAAAGTCGTTGCCATCAAAGTAGAATTTGAAAAAAAATTGCATGCTGGTTTCATTTACCCTGTTCCGCTAATTGAGTGGGTTTCCAATATCATTCCTGTTATGAAAAAACAAGGAACCCTTAGAGTGTGCGTCAATTATCGGGATGCTAATCAGGCTTGTCCAAAAGACAACTATCCTACTCCCTTTATCGACCAGATTATTGATGATTGTGCTGAATGCGAAATATTTTCGTTCATGGATAGATTTTCTAGCTACAATTAAATCAATATCCGCCCAGATGACCAACATAAGACAACATTCATATGTCCCTGGGGCACATTCGCATATAGGAAACTTCTGTTTGTTTTAAATAACGCTGGGGAAACTTTTCAGAGAGAAATGGATTATGATTTCAACGACATCAATCACATTGTTCAACCATATCTAGATGATTTACCTGCGCATTCATGAAATCATACTGATCACCCAATGCATTTGAGAGCCATTTTATTACGCTGCCGACACTACAAGATACGCCTCAATCTACACAAATGTGTGTTTTGTGTTGGTTCTGGTCGATTGTTCAGATTCGTAGTCTCAAAAGAAGGAATTCAAATAGACCCACTGAAGGTACAGGCCATTCTTGATTTGCATGCACCATCAAACTTACTTTAGATTCAGAAACTTCAAGGAAAGGCTAATTTCTTGAGAAAGTTCATTCCAAACTACGCCGAAATGGCTAAAGGATTTACTCGATTATTGAAAAAGGGGTTTCCATTCTATTGGGACCAAGTTGCACAAGCTTCTTTTGATGTTTTCAAGGACCATCTTGTTTGAGCATCATTAATGTATCCTCCTAATTATCAAAATGATTATTTCCTATATATCGTCGCAGCTGAAACGACCATCGCCATGGTTTTGGTCCAAGTGGAAGATGGAATTGAACATCTGATCTATTATTTGAGTCGTAATCTCAATGATATGGAATTTAAGTACTCGTACATGGAAAATCTTGCCTTGGCAGATGTTCAAGCTGTCAAAAGATTTTGCCATTATCTCCTGCTCCTAAAAACAACAATAGTTTCGGATTGCAGCCCCATTACTTACATCTTATCACGTCAATTGCTCGAGGGAAAATATTTAAAATGGATTGTCATTTTACAGGAATTTTATTTGGAATTCATCAAATCCAAGTCAAAGAAGTCTTTAGTTTTGGCTAAGCTTCTCTGTGACCTTCCCTCTGATAGTACTACTACTATGTCAGAACCATCTATTCCAGACGAGTCTCTGTTTCTAATCAGATCATCTAATCCCTGGTATTGAGATTTCATCATTTATCTCCAAACCCAAAAATTTTAACCTAATACCTCTCGCTCTGGTCAATGACGTATTCGATACCAAGCCAAATATTATCTGATTGTTGGTGATACACTTTATCACCGTGGTGTTGATACCATTTTAAGGAGGTGCCTCACTCATGAGGAGGCCAAAAAAGTGTTAAATGATTGCCATGCTAGGGCTTGTGGTGTAAATTTATCTAGATATGCTACCGCGCAGAAGATACTCCACGTCGATTACTTTTGGCCTACTATTTTTCGAGATTGCATCATCGCAGTCAAAAGTTGTCATGCATGCTAGATTTTTTATCGTAAAATCCCAAAACCGCCAGCGCTAATGCATCCTGTTGTCTCTTCTGGACCATTTATGAAATGGGGTATTGACATCATGACCTGTAACCCTCCTTCGTCTAGGGGGCATGGTTATATTATTGTCGCAGTCGACTATTTTACAAAATGGGCCGAAGAAATGCCTACATTCAAAAACACAGGACAAACAACTGCATTTTTTTTATTCAACCATGTTATTGCACGGTTTGGGGTCCCACGGCCTATAGTTGCAGATAATGGGAAGCATTTTCGCAACCATATGATGTCTGAATTGACTGCGAAGTTAGGATTGTCACATGATAATTCTACTCCTTATTATCCACAATTAAATGGACAAGTTGAGGCTATTAACAAAATTCTTAAATGAATGCTTCAACGAATGATAGGAGTCTGTAAAAGGAACTGGCACTTGATCCCGTACTCTGCCTTGTGGGCATATCGAACCTCGGTGAGAAACGCAAATGGATTTACTCCTTTTCAATTGGTGTATGGTATGGAAGCTATCTTACCAATCCAATGTGAAATATCATCATTAAAACTCGTGATAGACTTGTTACCTGACACCTCAGAAGAAGAAGCGTGTCTCCTTAACCTCATCCATCTAGATGAAATACGTCGTGAAGCCCAATTGGACAACGAAGCACATAAGAGATGTATAAAGGCACAATACGACAAAAATTTCCAGCCTCGCATCTACTTAGAGGGTGACTTGGTCCTTCTTTATGATCAAGAAGCTGATGTAATAGGTACAGGGAAATTCGAACCATTATGGCATGACCCCTATATTTTCAAAAGAGTTCTTGATAAGGGTGCCTACGAGTTAGTTGATTACGATGGAATTCCATTGGCACAGCCTAGAAATGGGTTGTATTTGAAATTTTACTATGCTTAATCATGAGCGTAGTAATTTTTTGTATTGTATTTTTTATATGTTGTTGATTTGCATTCACTATCTTAATTTTCTTTTAGAATTTTCTCGATGTTAGTAATATGCTTTACATTTCATCGCAGATGACTGAATCTTTAGAACCATTTGTTGGATATGATGATGGTGCTAGTCGTAGTACGCAGAATCTATCCTCTGCAGCGTGGGCCATTTTCGCTCTGAACGAAGAGTTAGTGAGTTTTCAAGGGATTTGTATTGATAGATCGACGGAAAATATCACTGAGTATAGCTTGTTGATCGAACTTATCTCTGATGCCATTTAATTTGGTATTAACCGCATAATCATAAGGTTAGACTCACAACTTGTGGTATTACAACCTACTAGTATTTATATTGTTAGAAATCCAACACTTCTTAGATTGTTCCTAAGAGTTTGAATTTTGGAGAGGCATTTTGATTTCATTCAATATCAACATATTTCCAGAAATTTGAACACTTTAACTGATTCATTAGCTAATCAAGTTTTAGATAGACATTTTCAACATAGGTAAAGAAAACATTCACATCATTGAATAGGATTGCACATTAAACATAGGAAAAACTATGAAATCATATAGATAGATAGTTATAGGTTTTTACAAAACTTGTGCCGAAGACACATTGGTAAGCTGACCTAAAAATGTATGCAAAATGTCACAAGTAAACTAGTGGTGCTCATGGTAACATGATATAGATCTATCAATCCTACGAAGAAACCGCATCCAATGGTTAGGAACCCCAATAGTGTGTCATTGTAGTCGCATGGGAAGCTCTTCAATCTAGAAATCCGGAAGCCCGAAGGTCAAACCCTCTATGTGTTGCTGAAGCTCAGCCATAGTCTCAGCCATATCAAGGTCCTGAACGACTACTCTCCCGACAACCCTCTCCGCTGGTGCATCTGCTTCACACTCTGGTTCCTCTACTGGTTGAACATGACCAATATCTGCATTACATCAAACATTTAGTTTAGTCTTGGAAAGAAATAAAAACATGAAAACATTGTATAAACCTTATAAAAATAAAAAACATGGTCAAATCATTCTTACCTATTGCACCCCACTGAGCGCCTTTTGGTAATACTAGATCTGGATCTCCTCGGGAATCGATGCCTGTGTATGCATACTCATCGATGGCAATGATCTGTCGCCAGAACTAGGAGAAGAATGCAGTCGAGAACACAACGGTCGATTGGCATACATGCCGACCCATGAGTTCTACCCATCTCTGCATTCGAGGATCTCTAGGACTAGATATATCTAATGTTACATGTTGTGGCTGCATCAGTGGAATCCATTCCAAAGCAAAGGAGATAAGGATTGAACCATAAATGAAATTTTTCTTCCTTCCTCCCTTTGCTTTATTCAATTGTTCCTTTATCTAAGATAGAACAGCTTCAGACCAGTTGAAGATTGTTGGCTCTAAGCACCCTAGCGCATACTGCATATACGATCTATTCGCTACATGTAGTGTAACGGTGCCAACAAGTTTAGCGATCGTGAAAAGGATGGTTCTCAAAGGAAAATTCATAACATCCTGAATGTTTATTTTTCCATATTTGCTAGGTTCTGCCCCTGGATACCAATACTACATAACATAAAACCTCACTTTCTCTCCTCCAACGGTAGACCTTGTGAAAGAAATGGGCAAACCTCTCCTCGACAAACCTGTGAGAAAATACACATCCTCAACTGTTATGGGAACCACTTTGTTCTTAATGCGAAATGCCTCTATCACTGGATCCCATGCTCGAACTAAGAACTCCAAGAGTTCTATTTTTTGTCTCATTCTCGACAATTTGGAGTACTTAAGTAGTCCACAATCTCTTAAGGCTCTTACAGTACCCGAATCATTCAAGGCAATCATATATTGTTCTTCATGTTCTTTTTCCCTCCATGTAATCATCATTATAATCCGATGGAAACCTGAAATACAACCATAAGATCCATTAGATTCCAATCATTGCAAAAAACTAGGCGAATTTTGGACACAACATGAAAACTAAAAACTTGAACTGCACCCAACACACTCCCTAGGCTGAGACAGTGCGTTGCACATGTAGGTACCCTTTACTATACCTGATATGCAACACAAGTTTCGACATTCAGGGGTGTGTTGCCCTCATTTTGGGCAGAATTTACCCTAGGGGCCTCAAAACCCTAAAAATTTGCAAATAATGGAAATGAAATGAATACTGAAGGGAAGAGGAGGTTCATAGCACTAACCTCGATCAAACGATGATGAAATTAGTCCACAAAAATGACCGCAATAAATGACTGAAGTTCGGGGGAAAAATCAAGTTCAGAGCTCCAAAATGAAAATGGTAACTATGGAATGGTAAAAATGAATAGTGAAACTACTTTTTATAGTCATTTAATTGTTTGCAAGTTAAATTTATTGCTATGACTATAGTTTTATTATGTTTTTATCATGAAACAGGTATTTTTAATCCATTTGATGTTGTTCTGAACAGGAAAAACAACTGATGAACAAATTATTCGTGCAAATTTATTCAAAGAATGACTTGACCACAAAGCATACATTTTCTCCTTATTTTTTGAGCTTTGTTAAAAACGAAAAAGGATTTGAAGCGCAATTTTATCTCTTTTTTGAGCTTTGAGAACATTGAAAAAGGAACCCCTGGAGTTTTCTTTCAGCTCTTTTCAGACTCCGATAATGTGAAAAGATTGTTGAGCACTTGTATTTTTGAGCTCGTTAAAGTAAATGAATCGATATCTTTTCAGTATAAGTTTAACCCTTTTCTGGAATGAGATAGATTATTTATGAAAAATGAATACCTTGGTTAAACATGACCAAAGAGGTTCTCTCAGATATTATTTACACTTTTTCGGATCTGAGTGACATATTTATGAAAAAGTACTTTTGGAGTTCTCTTTGGTCCTCTTTTTCAGACTCTCTAAATAGGAAAAAGGATCGGGCTATCACTTTTGTTAAGCTTCTTAAAACATAAAATAGTGATGAGCTTGTCGATCAAGGAAATAATTGAGTTTCATTCATCGCTAGACTCATTAAATTATTAAATAGTGATACTTTATTCGCCCAAAGGGTTGAATTATAGATCAAGAAAACGTTATCCTCCTCAAGCTTGTTAAAAAATAAATAGGTACTGGTCGAAAAATGACTGGGGAAAATTTGGGAAAAGTAAGCAAAGTCTCTTTTTGGTAGCAAGTTTCTCTTGAACATGACACTTCTTTCACTCCATATCCATGATTGTTTGGGTTGGGTAATCATCTTGATGGTTCATTCACACCTATGGTTCATCATACCTTCACTTCGGTTTTGGGTCAATGCTGCCAACTCATCATAGTGTCGTCGATATGTTCAAGAGAAGTCATCCAATGATTTAAAACTCATCCATCTTCAATACTCGTAAACCTTCATTTTCATGACCGTCATCCCTGAAAAATTGCTATATCAAGTCATACCCTTGTCTCCGAAATCAGTAATTCCTGTTTTGCAATAAGGTGACTTCCTGTCGACAGAAAATCAATATCCAGGAAGTTCACTTAGAAACATTAGATTCCAGTACCATGAGGTTTGTTACAACATCGACAAGATCCTCGCTTCTGGAAATTTGACTGAAATATTTTGTTTGCCGTTCGACATCAAATCATCTATTCATGCCTTACAAAATGTACTGCAGTATCTTGAGGGTTGTTGACATTAATGGTGGTTCTATCGCGTTTTTTAATAGCTCACATCATTGGCTGGTAATCAAACGATGTCTTTCCATGTTCGACGAAAAATCATATATTCGCATGGCTAGACTTTTACCCGAATGATCGAGTGAGCGAGATAAGAAGACCCTCAATCTAGTTTCATCCATCCGAGCTACGATTTTAGGATTTTTGTACACATCATATGTATGGTGACTTTACATACAGATTTTCATCCAAACATGGGCCTATATCTGTATGCATGTCTCCATCTGGGCAACATTCCAATGAAGATGACTTTCTGAATTGTGTACATATTATTAGATTGTTTTATGTGCTGAATATGGGAATGCCTACCCTCGGAAATCATGATCAAAATAGGATATATCATGATGTAATGTATTGTAATATTGATGCAGGTGACTACTCCGCTTCATTTCTAGACTCATCATAGTGTAAAGCATCTCAATCAAATGTTCTTATTATTTGGATCTCATGCTTTAGGGGGAAATTGTTATAGGTCAATTTGGGCACTATTCCCAATGACCCGGTTAACTGGGCATGATCTCTAGGACCAATGATCCAGGGTCTATCATTCCCTATCATCTCAGTTGCTACATGCCCTAAAACAAGAAACAAGACAAATCAAGAAAGACTTTCATCAAGCAAAGGTTTCCATGGTCTGAAGCTTATTATATAGCATATGATAGCTCACCAACACAGGCTCTAAGGGGCCTAAGTGTGTTGCATATGCAGGTAGCCCCATGCAAGGCTGCTCTTCAAAGCACTTCCCGACATTCACAGGTGCGTTGGTCACATTGGGAGCAAAGTTCTCATTGTTCTGGAATCTCCACTTGGCCAGTGCCTTCTAGAAGAGTTCACATGTGTCAAGCTTTAGATCCAAGTGTCCATTTGACATCTACATGACTGGAAACATGTCTCGCCTATTTTTGGAAAGTTATTGATTGCAAAACAACCTACAGTTCATCTATAAATTGAGCACAGATCTAAGTGCTTGAGAAGGAAGAATTTGAGTAGAGAAATGCTGGAGGATTTTCAATTGAGAGTTAGATTTGTGAAGCTACTGTTGGAGAAATTTATACTATGATGAGGCTTGGGAACAATGCTGGAAGGTCACTTCAAATATGTCACTAGGTTGTAACCTATCCTTATATCAACAATAAAGAGTACCTCTTATTTTTCCCTATATGCATCTGTATTGGCTTTGATTTTCCAAATTGCAAAATCTTGGTTGATGTATATGGTTTATGCTTTAATGATTTAGATAACTAGCTTGAATAGATATCTATATTATTACATATTTTTTTGTTTCAGTGTTCTTTCTTGCAAGAAGCATTCAGCTCACAAACCGCTTGAATTTGAGGCTGCAACATAAGCGATAGAAGGAGCCATTTGGAAGCAACTGAACAAGTAAGCCTCTAATCCTCTCTGTGTATCTGTCTGAGTTAGGAGAAATAGTTGTATAGTCTTTCACCTATTGTTCTAGAATAGTACCTGTCTAGGGAAGCATGATTTATCTGTAATTCACAATTCTGGCCCAACACTAGCCTAATATCATATAAGTAAAAAAAAGTTAAATATTATAGAGAGATCCCTCTCCGAACCCTAGGAAGGCTAGATCCTAGAGTTTAAAATTTGCTCTGTGGTTACCTCTAATGTCCTTTGAACTTTAAATCAAAATCTGACAACTTAAGAATTATTAGAGTGATAACATACTAGCGACCATACTGGGGAACTAACCAATCCTCAGTCTTAAAATAGATCTTTAAGGAAATATTTTTCATCATCCTTTTACCTTAAGGCTATTTTATAAGTTCCGAGTATCATTTCATAAAAACTGTAATTATGGATTCTAGAAAAATCTACTATACCAGGTCAAATCCAAATCCTAAACCTGATTTTATAGTAGACAATCCAGACAGAATTGGAAAAAAGAATAAACAAGTAGAATATTTAGGTAACAAAGTTTCCTTATTTAGATTAAATTCTCTTCCAAAACAGTTAGTAACTATACAAGACATTGATTCTGACTTAAATTTTGAACATTATTTATTCAGGAAAAAATTAGAGAGTGATTTAAACATCGGTGTTATATATCCTAATTTTATTTCATCTCTGGAAACTATTTTAGTAGATTTGGAATCAAATTTTTTTTATATTTATGATAAAATTTATGAATTGAATGCTACTGTACTTAAGGAAATAGATGAAGCTCTTTTTCAACATTTAGTTGAACTAGTTTCCTTATCAGCATATACACCTAAGCCCTCTACTTCTCAGTTAGATACAAACCTTTTAGAATCTGTAGGTTCATCTCTTTTTACCACTACATCATCCATAATATCCACAACACTTCAATCTACAGATCCATTTATCCCAAAGAAACCATTCCAACCTAGAGTATTATTTCCATCTTAACCCATATCAACACCTCACAATACATCATTCTCATTTTCAAGAACATCTTCATATATCCCAGTTTCATCTTTTACCATCCCAAATTCACCTTTTAATTATTCGACTACACTTCCTATTACATCATCTTACATTCCAATCACATCAGCGACTTCTTTAACTGCATCAGCTAGCATTTCTATTTTAGCCCCAAGCACTTCCAACTTAGCTCCTAACCAAGCTAAAATTCAATCCATGGCTGCCAGGTATGTTCCCTTGGTCCTTCCAACACAGTTACACGATATGCCTTAGGTTTACCAGAGTACAATACCTCAATTTTATGCTACCACACATTACACTGCCCAACACCACATTAATAAGATGACAGATTATTTTGAGATTCATGAAATAGATGATTCTTATGTACAAATGAGACTCTTTGCTCAAACATTAATAGGGGAAGTTAAAAAATGGTTTAAATGTCTTAATTATGGTAGTCTAGTTGATTTAGCAGTCTTTCATAAATTATTTTTGAATAAATGGGAAAAGAAGAAAAATCCAATTCAAATATTATCTGAATTTGATGCAATGAAGAGAGCTCCTAACGAAACAATCCAAGACTACTGCACTAGATACAACAATGTTTACAAATCAATCCCTGTGAATCTCAAACCCACTCCAGACTCTATCCTACTCAAATTCCCTGATGGATTTGAAACATACATGGCCTATCAATTAAGAGAGAGAAATTTTGATACTTTAGAAAGAGTGAAAACAGATGTTGTTAGTGTAGAAGTAAACATATTGTCTAGAAAAGCTAGATTAAGGAATGAGAGGAGAGTAACCATAAAAGAAGAGACATCTAGTTCAGATGGAAAAATACACCAATTAGCTAAGACTTTAGAGATAATGATGAATATATTATACAACATAGAAATAATACCATAATGGGATAATGAACAACAAATTAGAAATGTCAACTTCAGGAAAAATACAAACATAGGAAAATCTAAAGAATCAGCACCTGATCAGACAATAAGACCTCCATTTCAAGAGAACTATGTGGAAAGTTATCAACATAATGATGATGATGAATACACCATAAATCTAATGGGTATAAATGATGATAACACTATATTTCTAACACAAGAAGATCAAGAGTTATTTGAAATGCAACAACTTCTATTAGATTCAGGTGAATCATTTAACAACAAACAGGGTTATGGTTTTTCTATAAATGAAGTACATAAGAAATATAACCTCAGAAGTAAGAAAAAAATTAAGCTTTCTACTAAGAAATCTGCACAAACACAGACTAAGAAAACAGTAGAAGCTCCCACTACCAAAGTTCTACAAATTATCCCTAGGGAAAACAAGCAAAACTACAACTCATCCTAGAAAATTTCTAGCCCTAAAATTTCACCCAGTCTGAAAATTGTTGATATAACAGATGAGGCTGTCCGAACATCAACAGATTCACAAAAATCTGCTACTATTAAAACATCTAATTATGCTAAAACAACAAATTTAGATTCCAAAACACCCGCTGTTGATCTAAAATCAGCAGATCCGAAAGCTGCCATTGCCAAAACAGCTTCTAATAATTCAAAATCTAAAAATCCATCTACTGCTTCTCAGACCATTCCTAAAAATAAAACTAAGAGCAGTAAGACACAAGAAACAGAAACTGAAAAGGAGAAAACAGTTGTATAAAAAGAAGATAAACCTACTCAAACTACAATTACTAAAGAAGATTTAATTCAGCTTAGTAAATCACAACCTTCATTTAATATACAAGCTGAAATTGCAAAATTAAAAATACCAATTCCTTTGACAGAATTGATAAAACATGATTTCTACAAAACAACTATCACTGAAACCTTAAACATGAATGATGGAGAAGGCTCAGTAAACTTAAGTGATTATCAACCAGAGTTGATTTTTGATCCTGATGTTAATGGAAAATGCCAAGATGGAGAAGTTCTGCCATTTTACATTAGCTTAACTATTCATGACCAAATATTACACAATGCAATGTTAGATTCAGGGGCTTCATACAATCTAATGCCAAAAGCAATAATGGAAACCCTGAATTTAGATATCACTAGGCCTTACAAAGATCTCTTTTCATTTGATTCAAGCAAAGTGAAATGTTTAAGATTTATTAAAGATTTGTGTGTCACATTAGTTCAATATCCTAGTAAAAGTATACTCATGGACATTGTAGTAGCTGATATCCCACCCAAGTATGGAATGCTCTTATCTTGCTCATGGGGAGATAAATTACAGGGATCTCTACAATTGGACATGTCATATGCAACCATATCATTTGTTTTCCAACCAAAGAAAATATATAGGGAAACATTGATGAAATATATGGTGAGTAGTGCAGAAAGAACAAGAAATTACCCTATTTATACTACACCTACTGACCTAGATTCATTCATCTTATGTAACTCTAAAACTGATAATGAAATCAAAACTGAACTAAAAGGCAAAAACAAAACACTAGAGAGTGAAAATATCTTTCATGAATCATTATGGCTTCTAGATTTTAATGGTTCAGTTAATAAAATAGGAGTAGGAGCAAAATTTTGGATAACTAATATGGAAAATAATCATGCAGAAGGCCATGATTTTAGACTTAATTTCAAATGTACAATAACATGGCTGAATATGAAGCCCTAATTTTAGGACTACAGATTATCAAAAATTTAGGAGGTAAGGGAGTATCAATTATGGGAGACTCAGAGTTGATTGTAAAACAAATAAATGGAGAATATTCTATTTATAATCCAAGATTAGGCCGATATAGAGAAACTGTGTTAGATTTGATAGATGAACTTTTAGAATGTAATTTTTCTGCAATACCAAGAAAACGAAACATGGAGGCTCGCTCCCTAGCAACTTTTTCTAGTAGCTGTAATATGCCATTTCAGCCAAATCATAGGCATACTGTAGAAGTCAAACACATACCAATAATTCTAGATAATCTTAAATATTGGCAAATTTTCTCACAAGATCAACAGATTTACCATTTTATGAATGATGAAGGTGAATTTCAGAATTGTAAAATAGACACAAATTGTACATTAGATCAGAATTTAGATAGTGAAATTGATTTGAATAACATAGGTGTAAATAAATTAAAGTTTGCAAAACCTACTAAATTCAATCAAACAAACATAGATAACTTAGAAAAAGCAGAAATTGAAGAGATAGTTGATGATGAATCTGATATTTTGAACTTAAAAGATAACTTTTTACCAAAAGGATTAACTCCTTTAGAAGATTTATTTGACTCAATTGATGTTGCAAGAGAACCCAAAATGGAGCCACTTAGATCTGATATTGAGGAATGTAACATTGGTATAGAGTTAAAACATAATATGATTAAACTTTCCAAAGCTTTACCTCAGCAAGAAAAAGAAAAATATATTTCTCTTTTCAAGTAATTTCAGGATGCTTTTGCTTGGAGTTATGAGGACCTAAAATCCTATGACACCAGTATAATACAACATAAAATCCCTATAAAAGAAGACCAAAAACCTTTTAAACAAAAGTTAAGAAGGATCAACCCTATTTTGATGCCTTTAGTTGAGAAAGAAATAAAAAGAATGTACGATGCACAAATAATTGCACCAATCAGATATTCGATTGGGTTTCTAATCTACTTCCCACCAGAAAAAAGAGAGGAGAAATTAGATTATGTGTTGACTTTAGAAATTTAAATAAGGTATCCTTAAAAGACAATTACCCTTTACCAAATATGGATCACATTTTATAGAGGGTAGTTGGTTCTTCTAGGATTTCACTTTTAGATGGATTTTCTCAGTACAGCCAAATTTTAGTCCAACCAGAGGACCAATCCAAAACTGCTTTTACTACTCCATGGGGCACTTTTATGTATGTAAAAATGCCTTTTGGGTTAATGAATGCAGGAGCCACTTTTCAAAGAGCTATGGATATAGCCTTTTCAAAGGAAATTCATGAATTCTTAGTAATTTATATAGACGACATTACTATTTTCTCAAAGACTGATTATGAAAACTTGGATCATCTTAGGCAAGTCTTTCTTAAATGTAGGAAATTTGGCATCTCTCTAAACCCTAAGAAAATTTTATTTGGATTAGAAGCATGGAAAATTTTAGGGGCTAATATTCGCAGGTGGGCTAATTTTTCATGGTTTTTCCAAAAAAAAGATTCGCCAATTCCCATTTTTTTATAAAAATGATTCGCCCAAATTTTACAATATAAATTATTTTTACCTTAAAATTCGCCAACATTATATAGAAAATATATATAATATCATTATGAATTTGAATAATTTTACATATACATCAATTAAAATGTTATAATTTGCATATTAGGGACTGTGAGATTCGCCAATTTTTTAAACTTTAAAATAATTTTCCATCCTTAAAATTTTCCCTGATTAGAAGAAGGTAAGTTACTTGGACATATAATATCTAAAGAAGGAATTAGACTACCCCTTGCCAGAATAGAGGCCATCCTTAACATTAGTCCTCCTAGGAACATTAAAGAGTTACAAGCTTTTCTAGGTAAAATTAACTTTCTTAGAAGATTCATCTCAAATTTAGCTTAAATAATCAAAGAACTTAACAATATGCTTAAAAAAGACTCAGTAGTTAAATGGACTATTGAAGCTAAGCAATCTTTTGAATCAATTAAACAAGATTTAACCAAAACTCCAGTCCTTATAAGTCTTGATTTTAAGAAGGATTTTATTATCTTCTCTTTTGCTTCAGAACACATTATTATTGCATTTTTACTGCAGAAAAATGACGAGGGCTATGAGAAACCCATTGTTTTCTTTAGAAAACACTCAAAGATGCCAGTTTAAAGTACAATATCATGGAAAAACAAGCCCTAGCTTTGGTAAATCCCATTAAAGAATTTAGAGTGTACATTCTTTATTCACACATTATTGCCTATGTTCCAAATGTAGTTGTAAAGGACATTCTAACTCAAAATGGTCCTGATGGTAAAAGAGGCAAGTTGATTGCCACAATTTTGGAATATGACATAGAAATAAAACCCACTAAGCTCATAAAAGGTCAAGGTTTAGCCAAGCTCATGGCCGAATCAAATTTTCATGCTTTAGACATAAATTTTATTGCCCAAGTAGATGATCAAGAAGAGATGGCGACTCCAGAGATTAGTGAAGCCTTTTCAAACTAACCATGGTATGCAAGTATCATATTTGTATTATTAAATTTACAAGCTCCTCCTATATTATCGAGAAAAAATCTAGATTCTTAAAGCTAAAGGCAATAAGATTTTGTATATTAGACAATGTACTTTTTTGGAAAGATAATAGTGGAATTTTACTTAATTGTGTGCTTAAGGAAGAAGCTGACAAAATTTTAGAAGAATTTCATGCAGGTGACTCTGGAGGACATATTTACTGGAAGACTACTGTAGAAAAAATCCTGAGAGCTAGTTTTTACCGACCTACTTTGTTTGCAGATGTAAAAAGGTATGTGACCTCCTGTCACAAGTGTCAAATATTCGAGGGAAATAAAAAGTTGTTACCCTTGCCCTTAAAACCCATCTCAACAGAAATGGCATTTCAACAACGGGGTCTTAACTTCATTGGTGAAATTCACCCTCCATCATCAGCCCAACATAAGTGGATATTGACAACCAATGACTATTTTACTAAGTGGATTGAAGCCATACCTTCTAGGAAAGACACTGACACTCTCATTATCTCCTTTTTAGAAAGCAACATAATTTCAAGATTTGGATTTCCCCAAAATATTATCACTGACAATATAGCTGCACTCAAATCTATAAATATGATTGACTTTTGCCATGAATACCACATTACCCTAGGCCATTCTACTACATATTACCCTCAAGGTAATGGCCTTGTTGAATCTTCCAATAAGAGCCTTGTGAACATCATCAAGAAATTACTAGAAGATAACAAAAAGACTTGGAACAAGAGGTTAGTTAATGCCTTTTTGGAAGATAGACTTACCACTAAAAAATATATTGGTACATCCCCTTACCAGCTTTTTTATGGAATGGATGTTTTTTTTCCATATTCCTTAGGAGTATCAGTATTGAAGATGATTCAAGAGTTACAATTTGAGACCAATGCCATTCAAAGAAGGATTAATCAAACCATTCACTTACAACAAACAAGAGAAGAGGTTTATCTTAAGTCTCAAGTTATCCAAGATAAGGTAAATATTTTTTTTGACAGAAAGAGTAAATAAAATGATTTCTACATTGGTGACAAAGTGTTAAAATGGGATTCAAGGAGAGAAGAGAAAGGTAAACATGGGAAATTTGATTTCCTATGGAAAGGACCTTATATTATTTATGGTTACAGAGGTAACACTACTTTCTTTTTTAAATAAATGGATGGATTAGATGTACTAGGTGGACCTGTCAATGGAAAAATGTTGAAGCACTACTACTCTTCAGAAATAACCAATAGTTAATTTTTGTTCACATTTATCCATTGTACATAACATTGCAGATTTTAGATTGGATTTGATTTTTTCCTAACAAAGTTGAAGCCTGGAGAGAAGGCCTTCAGCTTTGAGAGGTAAAATTTCATAAGTATGAATAATTTCAGAGATCAGAATAACACTTACAAGGTCAAGAAAATCAAAATTCAAAGGCTACTAGTCTCAAAGTTCTTGACATTTCACCAGGAAATGCCACCCCCATGTGGAGCCACTGTTAGGGTCCTATAATAATAGGGTTCATAATTTTTGAATTGAGTATGATTAGCCTTGTAAATATGTACATACCTTGCTTTCTGCAAGTTGTTTTCCCATATTTGAAAAAAAATAAAAAATGAAAAGAGGGTAAAAGTAATAAAAGAAAGATCAAAGGACTTGAAAAGAAAAGATCAAAAAATAATAAAAAATGGACCCGAAAAAATAAAAAGAGATAAGAATAAGACATGAAAGTGAATAAGTCAAAATCCCACTACTATTTACTTTAATTGCAAAAATAATGATTATGTGCAGCTTGTCCAAATTGCCATAACGCATGATGAGTTAAATATTTTAATCTTAACTTTTCATGCTTTAAATTTCATGTTATAGATAGAGAATAAAGATATGTCAAACTGTTTAAACTTGACAAATCAGTAGATAGTTAGAGAATAAATTAGGACCTCAACAATTTAATCTGAGCCCTCGGATGAAATAAGGTTAGAATTATATAGTTTTATGCTTTATAAGAAAAATAGATTTAGGGTTACAAGTTTAAATTCACCCATGCAAATGAAGTAAAAAATGTTAGAATAATGATGGGTAGGTAGAAAGAAGTTGTGAAAGGCATGTAATAAAACATCATTTGGAAAAATTACTAATTTCCCCTTCCCCACAATGTTCCAGTATTTAAAACCTTCAGTTAAAGAGGCTCAGAGCATTTCTATGACTTCTATTGGGACCAGACCCAAGGCTTAACGAATGATTGGTAAAAGTACTGGATTCCCTTCATAAAATCCCATTTCCTCAACATATTCACCATTTAACAAAAATACAATCCCTTTTCCTAAGTAAAACACCTTTTTTTCTTAGAGAAAGTAAAACCCGCCCTTAATTAATTTCATTTCATCCAAAAGTACTCAAAAAACCCATAAAATATAATTTATCCTAAGTTTAAGTTTAAATATTTAATGGTACAATCATTATGCTAAAAAAAAATTATATTAAACTTTACTTAGTTTATTTTGTGCATTACACTCTTTCATTTCATATTAATTCTAACATAATGTATTAAATCCTTTTAAATTACCCCTTCCCGTATATATATTAATTCATTTATTAAAATATCCCAAAACCACTTTTATATACGTTAACCTATGGTTATAAATACCCACGTGATACATTACCCCGCCTATCCCCATAGGTTAAAAAAAAATTATATAATAAATTCCGCCCTATGGTTATAAAACATATGTTAACCCCTTATTTTCTATGGAAATATACACCCTTCATATTATAATAATACAATGGTTTTACATTTAAAACTATGTTTTAAACGTTAAAACTAACCCTGCCACACAATAAAAAGCCCAGGCCCCACGCCCATATGCATAGCAACTCCATCAACCAATCTCCACCATTCACACACCTAACCCCAGATCCTACGATCTAGATACGATATCGCAAATCCAATAGCACAATCATTAATAATTTTAAGATATGTGAAATAGGTTGTTTCGCTATACTCTCTCCCCTCCATGTGGCGCTTTAGTACTAGATTGCATTCGATTCAATTAAACTGCTTACTGCCCAGAGCCCATGCGATGACCACTGGTGTTTTCTCCCTCCGATGCCAAAACCACCCATCCTATGATTTGGCCACCATTCAATGCTTAACCTGCTTTAAACCTAAAACATTATAAAACTTCATTTGCACACAGTTAAGCCCTTTTTCTTCATTCTCTGTGCGTTTACATCCTCCTAACTGAAAAAACACTCTGCACACCATTTTCATACCAAAGAACTAGAAAAACCATTGAATTTGCTTCCAAGACCACTGAAAACGTCCAGTTTACTTCCAAAGACTTCCACAGCCATCAAAAACCTCTCTGATGCCTTAGAAATCATTTAAATATAAAATACCTACACAAACAAGAATTCTTCGAAGAAAAGAAACCTCCCTATCATTTAAAAAAGAGTTTTTTGAGAAATTCAAACCGAGTAAAGCCTTTTTTTCCCATAGAAAGACCCTTATTTTTACCTTCAAATAACAGATTCATTGTTAAACTCTGATAAAACCCTAGTTTTGATACTATATCTGGTTTTAAAGAAAAATTGAGTATAGTTTAGCCTTTACAGACCTTAAGGGAACTTCTAATATATCCAGAAACCCTTTGAAAATACTCACAAACTTTATGTGCCTGAATTGAACCATTATTAGTCTAGTTTATCCAAGAAGATCATAAAACCCTGGTTCTACCTTTTCCTAAACCTAAAAAGAGTTTGAAAATCAGTTTATAACCAAATTGAAAGGTTTAAACCCAAAATAAAGCCAGTTTTTACCTATTTCTATTCAATATATCTCTGTTAAAACCAAAAATACCTTTTGTAAACAATTTAAGCTTATAGAAGGATACAAAAAAGTCTAAATATAGAGTTTCAAGCATCTAGAAGGTATAAAATGTCAAAATCAAACCCAACAATGCCTTCCAAAACCACTATTGTTGTAGATGTGGAACATACACCCTTAGCAGATGTAGATTACAAAATAGCTGATCCAGTGATAGAATTTAATCTTCTAGACCTCCACTACTGAGTCTTAAAAAATCATTAGATCAAGGAGATGAAGTTCAACTTTGGGAGTCAAAGCTACCGAAGTATGTAGTTCCACATACTCATCAATGTCCAGAAGTCATCAGGCTGTGTCAATCATATTATTTAACTAAACAAAGAGCCATGGTTAATGTTAATAAAGAAGTATTGTTAACTATTATTACAGATTCCATTAAGTTGATGCTTCAGCTGAAACGAGATCCCAATGTAGTTCCCTTATCCATAGAAGCACTCACAAAGCTTTACATTAATCTGGATTTTCCTAAAAGGTTTCAGATTTTCCAAAATTTTATGCCTGCCTATGTTGAAATCAAAAAACTAAACCCTCCTTATTCTACTTCAAAATTTCCTGAAGCGTCAAGGCATGTCATCTCTATGTTATCCTTTATCTTAGGTTATTTTACTGATGAACATACAGATGAGCCAATTCTAGGTTTCCTATCTACCTTTGTACCTAGACAACCTCCTTCTATCATTTACAATTATGTTGAATACATAGCCAATAATATCCATGACCAGCTTGTGAAATTTCCCACAAAAGGAGTTTTCAGATATTCATCTTTCCTATTTCACATTTTTCTTTACTTTCAAGCAGATAATTTCCCTATAAACCTTCAGAAATTGGATGTAGAAGGGAATCCTATATCAGTTATCTTTTGGACATCTTTAACCAGGAAAGAATCAACAAAATTCACTTATGTGGATTTTATAGACTCTTTTGTTCATCCTTTGATAAACATGTTGACAAACAACGTATAACCAAGAATCAATGATGAGATAAAGAAAGTATTACAGCTATCAAAACAAAGTAAAATTGGAGATTGGTACTTTTACCAAAATCATATAGAGATTAGAGTTTTTGGGTCCAATATTCTACCCTATAAACTACCTAAGTATGTACCAATGAGAGTGTTTGCCTTAGAGTACATCAGGAAAATACTAAATTCAGATTCTATCAACTTCTTAGTTACCAAGAAGAAGACTCAATTCAAGTTTAAGAATCAGGTAGGACCTTTAATTTGCAATCACAGGGATGCAAGTACAGAGGCAGCAAAACAGTTCTTGGAATACAAATTTGAAGAAATTTTATTATGAAATTATGGTTCTCAAGGAATTCTAAGTAAAATGAGGGTAAAATGCAAATTGACCCCTTATATACATGATATAAGGCCAGAGATTGAACATTTTTTTAATCAAGCAGAGTGGCTAGAAAATACCTTGATAGAAGCAGTTAAACCAGGTGATACTAATCACACCTTGAAAACTGTGAATCAAGAAGATAAATGTACTAAGAGAATTAGGGAAGAAGGCACCTAGACTGCTGAAACAACAACTAAGACTAGGTTTAAACTCGGATATAATAAAAATCCTAAGCTTATTCCACTTGATAAGAAAAAGAGACAATTGTAGTGGAAGATACAGATGTTCCATAAATTAACAACGAGCTAGCCACATAGATTATAAATGAAGAGCATCCTGCTACTTCAAACACACAAGTAATTGAGAAACAACAAAATATGGAATCCTCATATCCAACATAGGTTAAAGATATTGATATCACAGAGAAATATAAGTAGATAAAAGCCAAGAATGAAGAAATCAAGAATGAGATTTATTCTCAGTATTTACAACAAACTCCAGGAATCCAGAATAGACTTCTGTCATTTTCTAATTATTCAAACAAGAATTTGATTATGTCAGTACTTCAACCAACAGTCGAGACACCCAAAACAACAGCAAATTACAAGAAAGTTGACCTTGAAGTACCTTTTGATACCATTCATCCATTATATCAAATTGAATTTCACAGACAAACTTCTGAGATGCTTTATTCTACTATGACTACAAAGGAAATGAGTGCCCAAATGCTCCATAAAACAATAATAAATATGAGAGATCAAATAAAATTTGTAAAGGCTTCCTCATATGCTAAAGGCCTTAGAATTAAGTCTTTATAAGAATAGGTAATTCAAGTAGGATATGCCCCTGCCAATGTGAAAGGTGTAGAAGAATTGGTGAAGAAAAAGAATGTTGACATTGTAGTACTTAGAAAACAACTGAAGCTTCCACCAACATAACATCCAAAAGCCAAGAAAATTGTGCAAGAGGCAAGCAAAAAACATGATATGATGAACTTGATTTTACTGTTGGAAATATTGTCATTGATGGCAAAGGATATGGCAAAGGATGTGGTAAAGGAATTGGCAAAGCCTTGGGCAGAAGGAGAAACAAGTACAACGCAGCAGAATCAGAGTTTTGAGTGCACAACACTCTGTATTGAAGAAGCTTGGAGAAATCCGTATGAAGAAGAATTAAATCCTGATGGGCCGCAGCCACAAATGATAGAAGAGAATTAACAGGTGATGGGCATAGCCGTTGTGCAGGAGGAATGAAGATTTCCCGTAGATCTGAACTACGGAGGAGCAGATTTATTAAAGACAATCATTTCGGGCTTTTAAATCTCTCAACAACCAGAATGGGAAATTATTTTAATCAGGCGGAAGTCCTTTTATTTCTGAATTGGCGGACAAGTGATCCCCACCTTTTTTATGCCAATCGAAACAACAAAGTTATTTTGGTGTAGTGTCTTGTTGATATGAAGATTTGCGATGCAATAATAAAATGTCTTGTGGATGTGTAGAGTTTTGCAATGGAACGGTTGTATATAAAACATACAACCAAACCTTATATAAATCGCCCCCTCCACAGCAGCAAAGGCCCGTGGGTCCACTTGACCACGTGGCGATGTTTTAATGGAATCGCAAGTCTTGAATCGCAAGGTTCAATCGGCAGAGTTTTGTTATGTGCTCCGATGAAAGGCCGGACCCGATCGAGTTATATGCCACAGTTTATTGCTAATCGCATCCGAATTCCCAATTGCAATCAGAAGATATTAAGTGTTGGGCCCGATTTCATCTTGAAATTGGCGGACCCGATGGCGTTATATGATGGAGTTAATAGGTTCAATCGCGTCCTGGATCTTAATCGCAATCGGAACTTTCCGATTGATCACACGCCTTTTATAATATGCTGCGATTGAAGTGGCGGACCCGATCCTGTTATATGCCGGAGTTAATATGTGCAAATCGCATCCGTGTCCTGATCACAATAGGAACTATTCTATTGTGTGCCCCGATTGCATTTTTTCAAAGCTCGGACCCGATTGCACTATGAGCCATGTTTTATGTGGTCATCGCATCTGTTTGATCAATCGTAATCATAAGTTTTGTTTGACGTCGCCGATCCGCCGACTGCGATGTGGGCCCAGGGTCAAAGAATGAAATTTGATTCAAATTTTTATTGAAATATTACTTGGCAGAGAAAATAATACCTTTAGGACATTTCGTGTATAGAAGAACAAAGATTGATTTGGCTCGAATTTTAATATGAATACCATTATTAATTGAATGGTTTTGACCCATGGTTTCAATAAGGGTGTAAACTATATAAAGTGATGAGAATTATGAAGAAGTGTGTGTGTGCGAGGGTTCATAAAAAAAAAAAAAAAAACGAGTCTCCTTTGGAGATATTTGTATGAATAAACCCAGATATATATGAATCGATGGTGCACCTGTAAATATGATGATTAGATCAACTAACGCAATTATGAAGGACATGTGCATGCATAAGGGTGATGAATGAATGAAGCTCTCGAAGGAATGTCTGGATGGGCGAACTCTGTTCTTAACTGAAAAATATGAATAAACCTCTGGTCTTGAATGACAGATGAAGAAACGATGAAGAGCTAGCGCATGTCTGCTGAAGAAAACATATGAATCCTGTGAGTCTGAGGGTTGAAGCCTTCATTTGGAAGTAGAATTTTTCTGCCAGTAGAAACTGGTGTTATGTTCTGGGGGTTGAAGCTCCCTTCCAGGAGAAGCTGGTAAACGAGAGAAGGTTGTAGCCTTCTGCAGGTGGGTGCCTGCGTGCTGGTAAGAGTCTGCACCAGCATATATTGTAAGAATTTTTCTCTATAATAAAATATTGAAGGCTGAGATTACAGCAGCGGTGGTTTTCTCCCAAATTGGGTTTCCACCTTAAATCCTGGTGTCCATATGTGTGGTTCTTGTTTGATGGTTTGTTCTGTTAATTCTGTTCATGGTTAATGCTTATTTTATGCAATGCTCTAAGTAAAGACATAATAGGATATCTGGACATTCATGTTGGATGTAGTATTATAACATATGGTTTTAAGAGAAAATAAAGAAAAATTGTTCAACCTTAAATACTGATTCACCCCCCCCCCTCTCAGTATTTTTCTCAACAATTGGTATCAGAGCAGGTCCTTCTGAAAAATCTTAGCCGCTAGAAGGAAGATCAATCAAAATGAGCAATCAAGATGGAATAGCATCTATCAGGCCTCCTCTCTTCAACGGAAACAACTTAATATTTTAGAAAACAAGGATGAGGTCCTATCTTCAGTCTCTGGGAGAAGATGTATGGGCAATTGTTGAACAAGGATATCAATATCCAGTTGCAGTGCCAACGGATCCAAATGAAAGAAAGAACTATGAAACAAATGCAAAGGTGGTCAATTCTTTATTGGGAAGTCTCACTGAATCAGAATTTGTCAAAGTCATGCAACTGGATACAGCAAAGGAAATATGGGACAAAATCATTCTAAGCAATGAAGGTGATGCAAAGGTAAAAAGTGCTAAACTTCAAACTCTCAGAATTGAATATGAGAATCTAAAAATGCTTAATGAAGAAAGAATTGCAAATTTCTTTCTACGTCTTGATGATATTGTAAATCGCATGAGAAATATGGGAGAAACAATAACCGAATCTACGTTGGTTGAGAAAAATTTAATATCTCTAACAACAAAATTTGAGTCAAAAGTTTCATCTCTTGAAGAAAAGCAGGACCTTCAAAATCTTACTGTGGTACAACTTCATGGCATACTAACTGCATATGAAATGAGAAGAGGAGGACCATCTGAAGTCAAAGAAGTAGTCTTTAGAACTTCTACAAAAGGGAAGGAATTACAAATAACAAAAGGATCAGGATATGTCTCAGAAGAAGATGAGATAAACTTCGTAAAGAAACTTCAACTTGGCACAGGACGGTTTAGAGGTAAGCTTCCTTTCAAATGTTTTGATTGTGGAAGAGTTGGTCATTATGTTGCTAAGTGTCCTTATAAAGAAACACATAAAAAGGGGAAGGAAGTAGCAAGAAGGAATAAGAATCATGTTAGCTCCAGAAAGAGTTTCTATACTCATGAAGATAGTGATGGGTTATCTGATAGTGAGGAAGAATGTGAACAAGATCTTAGACTCCTCATGGCATTTGAAAAAGAATCTAGAGAAGAAAAGGATACTTTTGTGGATGCTCTAGAAGACAGTGATTTTTTTGATGAAAACAATAAACTTAAAATCTGCCTAGAAGAAAGTAAAATAATCATAGAAACTTTGAAAAATCAGCTTGGAGAAAAGGAGAAACACAATGAGAAATTAGAGTGTGAAGTAGTAAGTCTAAGGAAAGAACTTGAGAAAGTAAAGACTCTGAATCTTAGATTTTCTAAAGGATCAGAAACCTTAGATGAAATTATCAAGGTACAATGTTCTCCTCTTATAAAAAAAGGTCTTGGATATACCGGAGAATCTTCTTAGCCTTCAGCACCAAATTATCTAAAAGCAGTTACAGCTGGTTTACAATATGCTGCCACTCAGCAAGGGAATAAAGAATCTTTACAAGGAAAGCATTATCATCTCAATTCAAAGAAGAATAACAGGAATGTCTTTCATGGAAACATCAATCAACAAGTAAATTCATATATAAGATTTTATGATCGCATAAACTTCTTCTTCAATGGACAATGCTTCTCATGTCACAATTTTGGTCATAAAGTTGTTCAATGTGTTGCATATAAAACCATCATGACAAGAGAAGCAAGAAAGAAAAGGGTTGATATTGAAACAAAGAAGAATACTTATAACAACTTTTCTCCTCTTCAAAATGAAGTTGAATGTGCTTACTGCAATAACTTTGGCCATGAAGAATCCGACTGCAAGAGGAAATTTTAGCAAAAAGAACATGTTCCTTCAAGCTCCAAAGTATGGAAAAAGAAGGAATTACAGGTTGAAAATTGTGGCATAGCGTTATTTGCAGAAGATGAAGAAAACCAATGGTACATTGATAGTGGATGCTCAAGACACATGACAGGTGATAAAGACAAACTTCTTGCGTATAGTGCTCTAGAAAAGGAAAAAAAGGTTACATTTGGAAATGATACTCCTGCGGTCATTAAAGGAAAAGGGTTTGTTTTTCTAAAAGAAAATGTGAAAGCTAATGAAGTCACGTATGTGAATGGATTAAGGCATAACCTGTTAAGTGTAAGTCAAATGTGTGATTAAGGAACTGAAGTTGTCTTTAGTTCAAAAGAATGTGTGGTACGTGATCTTGATATGGGTAAAGCAATTATAAAAGGGAAAAGAACTCCAAACAACCTATACATATTGAAGAACTGCAAAGAACAATGCTATTTGAGTAAATATTCAGAAAATTGGCTATGGCATAGAAGGTTGGGGCATCTGAGCTTCTCTCAAATCAACAAATCAAGCAAACTTAAAGATGTTCGTGATCTTCCCAATATTTCTCTGCCTGAAAATATCATATGTAAATCCTGCCAATTTGGTAAGCAAACCAGAGTACAATTTAATGCCAAGGAAGGATCATCAAGTAAGCCTCTTGAACTCATTCATACTGACATATGTGGACCTATGAGGAAAAATTCACCACGTGGTGAAGAATACTATATCTTATTCATTGATCACTTTTCAAGAATGTGTTAGATTGGGCTGCTTAAACACAAAGATGAAGCATTTGAGAAATTTCAGATCTTCAAAGCACTAGTTGAGAATGAATTAGATCTAAAAATCAAGTGTCTCAGATCTGATCGAGGAGGAGAATATACATCAGATGAATTTCTTGAATTTTGTGAACAACATGGCATAAAAAGACAGTTTTCTGTAGCTGGCACTCCACAAAAAAATGTTGTTCTAGAAAGAATGAATAGAACAATTCAACAAATGGCTAGAGCTATGCTGGATGATTCCAGAACACCTGACACATTTTGGGGAGCAGCAGCACATACATCAGTAAACATTCTCAACAAGGCACATGTTCGTGTAAATAGTGATAAAACTCCATATGAACTTAGGTATGGTAATCCTCCCACTATAAAGCATTTTAGAATCTTTGGAAGCAAATGCTTCATGAAGAATAATGATGAAAAACTTGGCAAGTTTGAACCCAGAGAAGATGAAGGGATATTTCTTGGATACTCCTCTAGGAGTAGGGCCTATAAATGTTACAATAAAAGACTTCGGAAGATTGTTGAATGTATTGATGTTGTTATTGATGAGTCTTCTGCAGCTCCAAAATAAGAAAAGCAAACTACAGATGAAGATGATGATGACACATATCCTTCTACATCAAATAGTAATGATACAAACAGTGAACCCAGTGAAGAACCTGAAGATGGTTTGTCTAAAAAGGCTCCCTCTAGATATGTTCAAAAGAATCATCTAGAATCTCAAATTTTGGGAGAAAAGGGATCAGGTGTACAACCAATAAGAACGCTTATGGGATCTTCTAGCAATCTGGCATTTCTGTCCACTATTGAACCTCACAGTGTTAGTCAAGCTAGCAAAGATGACTGTTGGATTCAAGCCATGAATGAAGAGCTTGATCAAATTGAAAAGAATCACACTTGGGAATTAGTACCAAGACCTCATGACAAAAATGTCATTGGAACTAAATTGATATTCAAAAACAAGTTAAATGAGAATGGGGATGTTATAAGAAATAAAGCTAGACTTGTTTGCAAAGGGTATGCTCAACAAGAAGGTATAGACTTTGAAGAAACCTTTGCTCCTGTAGCCAGACTTGAAGCCATAAGAATGTTTCTTGCTTATTCAAGCTTCCAACAAATTAGAGTTTATCAAATGGATGTTAAATCTACTTTTCTCAATGGTGATCTAGAAGAAGAAGTTTATATAGAACAACCAGAGGGATTCATATTAGGGAATGATGAAAAACTTGTTTGTAGACTTAAAAAGGCTCTATATGGTCTCAAACAAGCTCCAAGGGCATGGTACTATCGTCTTGACAAATATCTTCATCAACAAGGATTTTCAAAGGGGTCTGCTGACAGCAACTTATACACAAAAACTAAAAATGACAAACTATTGATTGTGGTTGTATATGTCGATGATATCATTTTTTGAAGTAATAAAGAGTCTATGAGTCAGAAATTTGCTTCTGATATGCAGCAATAATTTGAAATGTCTTTACTTGGGGAACTAACATTCTTTCTCGGCCTCCAAGTGCAACAAGAAACAGATGGTGTATTCTTATCACAAGCAAAGTACCTCAAGCAAATCCTGAAGAAGTATGGCATGGAAAATTGCAAACCAGTAAGTACACCAATGATAACCGGATGTAATCTCAGTTCTAATGATGATTCCCCCACCGTAAATAAACCAGAATATAGATCTATGATAGGAAGTCTACTTTATCTCACTGGGACAAGACCAGACATCATGCATGCAGTCGGGATTGTTGGACGATTCCATGCTAATCCAAAAGAGTCTCATCTTCAGGCTGTGAAAAGAATATTCAAATATCTACAAGGAACTCAAGATTTTGGACTATGGTACCCAAAGAATGTTGAACTTACTCTTCATGCGTACACTAATGCAGATTGGGCTGGAAGTATTGATGATTGGAAAAGCACTAGTGGTGGTGCATTCTTTATGGGGCCCCGGTTAGTATCTTGGTTCAGCAAGAAGCAAAGCTCCATTGCCTTATCTACAGCAGAAGATGAATATGTGGCTGCAGCATCATGTTGCACTCAACTTCTTTGGAGGATGCAAACCCTACAAGATTTTCAAATCAAATTTTCATACCCTATCTCCATTATGTGTGATAATACAAGTGCCATTAGTATCTCAAATAATCGTGTTATGCATTCCAAAACCAAGCACATTCCCATCAAATATCACTTCTTACAAGAACAAGTGCTTGAAAAAAAGGTGAAATTAGAATATGTTTCCTCCAAAGAACAAGTTGTGGATATATTTACCAAACCCCTACCCAGGGAAGCATTCGAATATCTCAGACTGAAACTGGGAGTAGTCTCTACCATGGAGAGGATCAAGTCTACTTAATTACAGAAGACTAAATTGGTTTCGAGATGCAGTTGGGAATCTCTGAATGCATAGGCTAAGGGGGAGCATTGATCATCTAAAAAGGATGCACTATTGGCCTTGATATGCTATAAATATTGTTGAAAATGTAGCAAGATGATGGAGCTTAGTGAAATGAAGTCGCCTTCACTAAGTGGGCCCGCAGGCAAATTCTGGCGCAAAGTCTATTTTTAGACTATGTCTATTTTTAGACATATGGAGCATTGTCCAGGGGTTGCAGTATGTTATTCTTGGAGTATTGGTAATGTTGGTAAAAATAGATGGACCTCTATTTTTTTTTACCTATAGGTCAATAGGTCGAAGTCTATTTTTAGACTGCCTATCCTAAAAATAGGGAAGTCAAATATTATTTACCCTTAATAATATTTGGACTCTAAACAGCAGTTTACTCTTGGAGCACTTCAGTTCGAGCCTTGGAAGTGTCTCATGCATCTGACAGAGGAATTAAGCTATTCCTAAGGGTTTTGTGAGCACATTCATGGTTGACTTCAGTTAGGACTTCAGTGGCAGAAGTTTGGTGGAGTTAATGAGACAGCTAGCGGAGTTGTGTTCGGTTTAACTTAGTTGAACTAGTTGAGATTAGTTTAACTAGCTAATCAACTAGTAATGAGTGGAGTGAATTAAATATTATTTAATTCATTAATTATTAACTCATTATTCAACTCAATAACACATCAGTTCACTACAGTGCATGGAAAGTTCAGTGGAGACCAGTGAAAGAGGTAGATGAAAGGGTGGAGTTAGCTATCAGTGGCGACATCAGTTGTGCATGAGATTTGCACCACACTTGGAGGAATTGCCCATGATGATTGCATTGTCAAGCCAAGGAGATTCGAACCTTGGATCTCTATTTAGATAGGCCATGATTGCGCAATAGAGGCAAGGCAATTAGTGGTGAGTTTTGAACCAGTAACCTGTTCAAAACCAAGCTAGTTTGTGTGTAACTTTATGAGAAAGTACTGAGTACTTGTGAGGAGTATTGTACTGAGTTTGTTACATGATTTCTCCATTATAATATACACAATAGCTGCGGGGTTTTCAGCTATAAGCTTTCCCCATACATACCGTGTTAATGTGTATGATGAATTGATGTGCTATCGCTTGTTTTATTTCCGCATGTGTGATGATCTGAGTGGAAGAGATTATGTGTTGCATATAAATTCAAATTTTATGTGATCAGGATAGTCTCGGTGGATAATTAATCATTATTCAGCAAATTTCTACATGGTATCGGAGCTATTGAAGCAGAGATTGATCATCATAGTGATTACAAACTTATTTCGGTAGACAGAGTCTGCATGCGGGCCAGGTAGCCTCTGGATCCATCCTTTCTTTGAAAGGTGATATATCCAGTAAACGCCCCTTGCAGTCAATCTCTGTGCTAGAAATAATTTGTTCTCACAGATCTAGAGCGGTTGAGCTTTGAGGTGGAATTCGAATTTTGCAACAGTTTTGTTTTCTTGGTGCCGGTGTTGAAAATGTCTTTCAACGGTTTGTGACTCGAATATGCTCTTGAAGGCAGTTCGAATTATGTTGCATGGAAGGATCGCATGGAGGCAGTATTAGAAGATAATGGTCCGAAGGAGTTCGTAGATACGGATGTCCAAAAGCCCACTGATCCTGCTGAAGTTGAAGCATGGCAAAAGAAGATGGCGAAATGTCGAAGGATCCTGTTGGAGGGCGTCAAGGATCATATTGTATCCAGCCTGCATGGAAAGGCTTCTCCATATTTAATGTGGAAAGATTTGACGGATCTATTCCAAAGTAAGAGCGACCAAAGGAAGCTGGCGCTCAAAGATAAGCTCAGAAACATCAAGATGGAGAAAGGCGACAGTATCGCCAAATACCTCACGAAGTTCACTCAATGCAGAGATGAGCTGGGAAGTGTGGGGGTGACTGTCAAAGACGAGGACATGGTCGACCTGGCTCTCCTTGGTCTTCCGAAGGCTTGGCACTCATATCAAGATAGTGTCAATGGTCGAGAGAAGCTGCCGGGATGGGAGCGCCTTTGGGCGGATCTCATGCAGGAGGAGATAAGGAGGACTACTCGAGATGGATCTTCATCAAAGGGAGCTGATGAAGAAAACTGTGCTTTGGTTACCAAAGCAAAGAAGGGGAAGGGTAAGAAAACCTCTCATTCTGGTGCAAAGGGCAAGAAGCAGGATATGGCGAAAGTGAAGTGTTTTCACTGCCATGATCACGGACATTATGCTACCAATTGTCCAAAGAAGAAGAAGAACAAGCAAGCGGGAAGATCTGCAGATGGAGAAGCTTTGGCTTCACAGTTCGAGCTTGAATTTTCACCGATCGCATGCTTGGTTTCAAGTGTGATGGGATCGGTTTGGTTCTTGGACAGCGGTGCGTCATTTCATATGACGGGAGATCGGGATTTGTTCTCAGATCTGGAGGACAAAGATTTGGGTGTGCACATCGAGATGGGAGATGATGGTAGATACAGTGCGACTGGTATCGGTACCATATCCTTTCAGAGGGAGTCTGGTAAACCCTTTGTATTGAGGGATGTCATGCATGTACCTGGATTGAAGAAGAACTTGATCTTTGTGGTGATGTTGGAGGATAAGGGGTATGATGTGGTCTTCAGCGAAGGAAAAGCCTTCCTGCGCAGTAAGACTACTGGAGAGACCCGAAAGATAGGGGTTCGAACCAAGAACCTTTATCAGTTGCAGGTAGATGGCTGTGCAGCTATGGCATGCAAGGCGGGAGAAGTGGTGAGCCGAGATGATAAAGGCGAACTGTGGCATAGGAGATTGGGCCACCTTCACCATGGAGCTTTGAAGATTCTATAGCAGATTTCTACTGGGCTTCCTAAGGGCACTCTTGCACAGTCAGATCAGTGCAAAGGGTGTACTTTAGGGAAGTATGTGAAAGCCACCTTTCAAGAGAAGGATAGTCGCACCAAGACGATCCTTGAGAGAGTTCACATAGACGTGTGTGGTCCTTTCTCAGTTGCTTCTACAGCAAAGCACAAGTATTATGTGATCTTTGTTGATGATTTCTCTCGAAAGTGCTGGATCTTCTTCATGCAGAAGAAGAGCGATACATTCGCGAAGTTCTGTGAGTTTAAAGCACTGGTCAAGAAGGAGTCGGGGAAGAAGGTGATTGCTCTAAGGAGTGATAACGGTGGTGAATTCATCTCGGCTAAATTCAAGGAGTTCTGCAGCGTAGAAGGGATTCGGAGAGAGCTCATCGCACCCCATAACCCACAGCAGAACGGGGTGGCTGAGCGGAAGAACAGAACGATCGTGGGTGCTGCACGGGCGATGTTGCATGATCAGGGCCTACCCCTTCACTTGTGGGCCGAGGCATGCAATACAACAGTGTATGTGCAGAACCGTTGTCCTCACAAGGTTCTTGGCATGAGTACACCAGAGGAGGCTTATTCTGGCAAGAGGCCTGATATTTCCCATTTGCGGATTTTTGGTTCTCCTGTCTACATGCATGTGACGAAGGATGTGAGAAGGAAGTTGGATCCAACTGCCGAGGTTGGAATATTTGTGGGGTACACTAATACACCTCACAACTATCCGGTGTATTTGTCAGACAGTCGAAAGACTGTTGTGCGACGGGATATAAAATTTCAGGAGGAGAAAGCCATGCAGTGTTCGCTTGAGAGGGAGCTACACTTGCATGTAGATGAGGAGTTGTTAGTTCCTAAGGAGGAGCTTCCGGATGTGGATCAGCCACAAGAGGAAGTTTAGGAGGTGGAAGAAACCACCCATGCAGCGCCAACCATCAGAGGGCACATGCGCACTACAGAAGCTGAGCGACTAGCTCGAGATGCAGAGAAGGTTGTAGGACCACCTACAGCACAGCGCAGACAGAGGCAGTCACCGGATCGGTACACTGGATACATGGCTCTTGTGAGTCAATGTGTTGTGACGGAGCCATCCTCTTTTGAGTAAGCTGTGGAGGAACCCGCATGGGTTGATGCCATGATCGAAGAATATGATTCGATCGTCAGGAACAGTGCATGGGAGATTGTCCCAAGACCGATGGGGAAATCAGTGGTGGGTTCGCGATGGATCTACAAAGTGAAGCAGGCAGCTGACGAGAGTGTGGAGAAGTACAAGGCGAGATTTGTCGCCCGTGGCTTTTCACAGATCGAGGGGATTGACTATGAGGAGACCTTTGCACCTGTCGCAAGGTACTCTTCCATACGGACAATCCTTGCTCTCTCAGCGCAGATGGGGTGGCACATTCATCAGATGGATGTGAAGACTGCGTTCCTCAATGGAGTTATTGAGGAGGAGGTGTACATAGAGCACCCTGAAGGTTTCGAGATCTTCAGCAGTGAGTCGCATGTGTGCCGACTCAAGAGAGCACTGTACGGGCTGAAGCAAGCACCTCGTGCTTGGTACACTCGGATAGACAGCTACTTCACCGGGCTTGGATTCTCCAAGAGTGAGGTAGATCCTAACCTGTACCAGATTGTGGTGGAGGGGAAGCTGTTGATCATCATACTATATGTAGATGATCTGATTTTGACTGGCGATGAGCAGTTGATACTTTCATGCAAGGAAGATCTTGCACGAGAGTTTGAGATGAAGGACTTGGGCATCCTTCATTATTTCCTGGGATTGGAGATTTGGCAGCACAGCGGAGGACTGTTTGTCTCTTAGGGCAAGTATGCTCGGGAGATTCTAGAGAGGTTCAACATGCAAGGCTGCAAGCCTGTTGACACTCCTCTTCCTGGTGGTTGGAGGAAGGAGGATGCTACTTCACCGGAGGTAGTAGATGCCACTGTCTATCGACAGTTGGTGGGGTCATTTATGTATCTGGTCAATACACGACCCGATATATGCTATGCAGTTAACCAGCTTTCGCAAGCTATGGTTAATCCTACCAAGCTCTTTTGGAAGGTAGGCAAGCATGTATTGCGCTATATTAGAGGCACATCGGGATATGGTCTATGCAGGCCAGACAGAGGATGGGAGCAGGGTGCCGTTTCACCGATGCGTATTGGGCAGAGTCTAACCCGACCGTAAGAGCACTTAGAAGAGTTTTCAAGAGATTGTCGAGACAAGCATTTCGGGTAACACAGCAAAAGATCCATGGCACTCGCTTCAGCGGAAGCAGAAGTACATGGCAACAGTTGGCCACATGCGAGGCTATTTGGATGAGGAAGATCCGGCAGATTGTTCAAAGCTGTATTTGGAGCCTACAAGATCTACCGTGATAACCGCAGTTGCATTAAATTCTAGGATAATCTAGTATTTCATGATAGGTCCAAACACATCGACATCAAAAATTAATTACACGTAGATTGTGTTCAACGGAGAATCATGATGCTTTCATATGTTCGACGAGGATCGCTATGTGCCGACATCCCCGACATTGCGGCGCCACCGTGGGAGCAAGTTCGAATTCCACAGAGGCAGGATAGGGGTTGCAGATAATCCATATCTTGCTGAGAGGGAGTGTTGAAAATGCAGCAAGATGATGGAGCTTAGTGAAATGAGGTCGCCTTCACTAAGTGGGCCCGCAGGCAAATTCTGGCGCAAAGTCTATTTTTAGACTATGTCTATTTTTAGACATATGGAGCATGGTCCGGGGATTGCAGTATGTTATTCTTGGAGTATTGGTCATGTTGGTAAAAATAGATGGACCTATATTTTTGGACCTATAGGTCGAAGTCTATTTTTAGACCGCCTATCCTAAAAATAGGGAAGTCAAATATTATTTACCCTTAATAATATCTGGACTCTAAACTTCAGTTTACTCTCTTGGAGCACTTCAGTTCGAGCCTTGGAAGTGGCTCATGCATCTGACAGAGGAATTACGCTATTCCTAAGGGTTTGGTGAGAACATGCATGGTTGACTTCAGTTAGGACTTCAGTGGCAGAAGTTTGGTGGAGTTAATGAGACAGCTAGTGGAGTTGTGTTCGGTTTAACTTAGTTGAACTAGTTGAGATTAGTTTAACTAGCTAATCAACTAGTAATGAGTGGATTGAATTAAATATTATTTAATTCATTAATGAGTAACTCATTATTCAACTCAAGAACACATCATTTCACTATAGTGCATGGACAGTTCAGTGGAGACCAGTGAAAGAGGTAGATGAAAGAGTGGAGTTAGCTATCAGTGGCGACATCAGTTGTGCATGAGATTTGCACCACACTTGGAGGAATTGCCCATGATGATTGCATTGTCAAGCCAAGGAGATTCGAACCTTGGATCTCTATTTAGACAGGCCATGATTTCACAATAGAGGCAAGGCAATTGGTGGTGAGTTTTGAACCAGTAACTTGTTCAAAACCAAGCTAGTTTGTGTGTAACTTTATGAGATAGTACTGAGTATTTGTGAGGAGTATTGTACTGAGTTTGTTACATGTTTTCTCCATTATAATATACACAATAGCTGTGGGGTTTTTAGCTATAATCTTTCCCCATACATATTGTGTTAATGTGTATGATGATTTGATGTGTTATCGCTTGTTTTACTTCCGCATGTGTGATGATCTGAGTGGAAGAGATTATTTGTTGCATATAAATTCGAATTGTATGTGATCAGGATAGTCTCGGTGGATAATTAATCATTATTCAGCAAATTTCTACAAAGATGCAGCATGATCTCAGGGGGAGCATGGATTTTCCATTGATGCCAAAAGCGGAGGAAAAGCAAAAAATCAGCGGAAGAATATTTCCATCAGTGCCAAAGGGGGAGATTGTTGGAAATATTGTCATTGATGGCAAAGGATATGGTAAAGGATGTGGTAAAGGAATTGGCAAAGCCTTGGGAAGAAGGAAAAACAAGTAAACCGCAGCAGAATTAGAGTTTTGAGTGCACAGCACTCTGTATTGAAGAAGATTGGATAAATCCGTATGAAGAAGAATTAAATCCTGATGGGCCGCAGCCACAAATGACAGAAGAGAATTAACAGGTGATCGGCATAGCCGTTGTGCAGGAGGAATGAAGATTTCCCGTAGATATGAACTATGGAGGAGCAGATTTATTAAAGACAGTCATTTTGAGCTTTTAAAGCCCTCAACAACCAGAATGGGAAATTTGTTTAATCAGGCGGAAGTTCTTTTATTTCTGAATTGGCGGACAAGTGATCCCCACCTTTTTTATGCCAATCGAAATAGAAAATTTATTTTGGTGCAGTGTCTTGTTGATATGAAGATTTGCATTGCAATAATCAAATGTCTTGTGGATGTGTAGAGTTCCACAATGGAATGAATGTATATAAAACATACAACCAAACCTTATATAAATCGCCCCCTGCATAGCAGTGAAGGCCCGTGGGTCCACTTGACCATGTGGCGATGTTTTAATGGAATCGCAAGTCTTGAATCGCAAGGTTCAATCGGCGGAGTTTTGTTATGTGCTCCGATCAAAGGCTGGACCCGATCGAGTTATATGCCATAGTTTATTGCTAATCGCATCCGAATTCCCAATCGCAATCGAAAGATCTTAAGTGTTGGGACCGATTTCATCCTGAAATTGGCGGACCCGATGGCGTTATACGATGGAGTTAATAGGTTGAATCGCGTCTGAGATCTTAATCGCAATCGGAACTTTCCGATTGATCACACGCCTTTTGTAATATGCTGCGATTGAAGTGGCGGACCCGATCCTGTTATATGCCGGAGTTAATATGTGAAAATCGCATCCGTGTCCTGATCGCAATCGAAAATTTTCTATTGTGTGCCCCGATTGCATTTGTTCAAAGCTCAAACCCGATTGCGCTATGAGCCATGTTTTATGTGGTCATCGCGTCCATTTGATCAATCGCAATCGCAAGTTTTGTTTGACACCGCCGATCCACAGACTGCGATGTGGGCCCGGGGTCAAAGAATGAAATTTGATTCAAAGTTTTATTGAAATATTACTTGGCAGAGAAAATAATACCTTTGGGACATTTCCTGTATAGAAGAAGGAAGATTGATTTGGCTCGAATTTTAATATGAATACCATTAGTAATTGAATGGTTTTGACCCATGGTTTCAATAAGGGCGTAAACTATATAAAGTGATGAGAATTATGAAGAAGTGTGTGTGTGCGAGGGTTCATAAAAAAAAAAAAAACGAGTCTCCTTTGGAGATATCTATATGAATAAACCCAGATATATCTGAATCGATGGTGCACCTGTAAATATGATGATCAGATTGACTAACGCAATTATGAAGGACATGTGCATGCATAAGGGTGATGAATGAATGAAGCTCTGGAAGGAATGTCTGGATGGGCGAACTCTATTCTTAACTGAAAAATCTGAATAAACCTCTGGTCTTGAACAACGGACGAAGAAATTATGAAGAGCTAGTGCATTTCTGTTGAAGAAAACATATGAATCTGGTGAGTCTGAGGGTTGAAGCCTTCATTTGGAAGTAGAAGTTTTCTGCCAGTAGAAACTGGTGTTATGTTCAGGGGGTTGAAGCTCCCTTCCAGGAGAAGCTGGTAAACGAGAGAAGGCTGTAGCCTTCTGCAGGTGGGTGCCTGCGTGCTGGTAAGAGTCTGCACCAGCATATATTGTAAGAAGTTTTCTCTATAATAAAATATTGAAGGCTGAGATTACAGCAGTGGTGGTTTTCTCCCAAATTGGGTTTCCACCTTAAATCCTGGTGTCCATATGTGTGGTTCTTGTTTGATGGTTTGTTCTGTTAATTCTGTTCATGGTTAATGCTTATCTAATGCAATGCTCTAAGTAAAGACATAATAGGATATCTGGACATTCATGTTGGATGCAGTATTATAACATATGGTTTTAAGAGAAAAGAAAGAAAAATTGGTTAGCCTTAAATACTGATTCACCCCCCCCCCCTCTCAGTATTTTTCTCAACATTTACAAGTGACAGCACAGATTAAAGAGATGGAAATCCAAATGGACAAGCTTTTCCGTGAAATAGAAACTGCAAAAGCACAAGAAGCTGCTACAGTAATTCCCATGGAAAGTACAGCAGTTCCATCAACCTTAGCAAAGGAATTGGCACCAAAAGCCCTGTTGGCAACAGATGTGCCAGTGACATCTTCTACTACCTTAGCTACAAAATCATCTACAACAATAGTGCAGCCAACAGATGAATCCAACAAGCTCATCAAAGCTATGGAGGAAATGTCACTTCAAACCAATGAAATCAATAGGTTGAAGAAAATGATTGAAAATATAGAAGACACAAAGAAGTTGGCCCAAATTAATGCCAAAACTCAGGAACAAAGGGCTAACAAGTTGAATGTTGAGTTGAAGAATTTACAAAAGGATTTAACCTTGAAAGAACCAATTTCCTACGTGAAGAATCAACTATGGACCAAAATCATTGAATCCATTAATGATGTTTAGCCATTAATACAAGTAATTTATGAGAAAAATGATTTACTAAAGGAAACTCAAGAGGAGATTCAGAAAAGAAAGGATGAACTAGGTGCCAAACATGAAGAGGCCCTAGAAATAATCAAATTTCTCAACAGTAAGAACAAACAAGAATTGGATGACATAGAAATTATTGACAGAACAGAGACAATTCTTGAAATAAGAAAAGTAGTTTCAAAGAAAAATTTGATGAAACAGCTAGAAGAAAAGTGTGGAAACATGAATATAGCCATAACTAAATTTATGGTTAAATTTGAGATCTTGAGGAAAAAATGTTTGCCAAACATCCTTGTTCTTAATGATAAACTCATGCCACAAGAAGACTACAACAAGAAGATTAGATATTATGCAAAAGAGCAGGTAAATAAAACAGAAGTACAAGGAATTCCTATAGGAAAGGTTCTACATAAAAGCTTTGAAGACTTGTTTTATCTACAGCATGAGATAAAACACCTATTTTTAGTCAAACCAACATTTTCTAGATACACAGAGGCAGATGAGAACTTTAGAAAGTTGAAAAAGATCAAAATCCCTGATGACTAATTTTGGGAAAAAGTAACTGAATTACTGTAAAAAGTCAAATAGTAGTGAAAAGGATGAAAAACAGAGTTTACATAAGTAAGACAGTTAAAAGAGTATCAGATGGTAAAGTATATCAGATGAAAGAGTATTAGATAAGAAGATAACACTTCAAAAAAAATTAAAAGATATTTTCCAGCGTTAGAGACAACAAGGAAGCCAATTGCACCCAATTCAAAACATCATTTCTATTTTATTTGGATAAATAGGATAGCTTGCTATTTGTTAACTAGCTATCACTACATTTTTGTAAAAAGATCATTTTATTCCCTTAGAAAAATCCTATGAGTATTATAGGATATTTTGTAAACATTTTTGTATAAATACTTCAATATTTGAAGTATTATTGTGAAATAAATTGTTAAGGATTTCTATAGTCAATATTTCTATATCTGAAGGCTTTTTGTAGCAAGTTCAAGTAGTAAACTGGATCAAATCATAAAGCATCATATTTCAAGATTCATGTTATGAGCCATTGAAGTGAAGTACTTTCTACTGTTATTGTTTATCTTCTTATGTTTTACATGCATCCATATATGTGTTCTAAATTTGAATGATAAACCAGGAATATTATTACAGGATTTGTTAAAAGCACCCTGTATTTAACTATTTATCATTTTTATGTTTTCTGCTAATTTCCAGAGTAGGGAACCCTTAATTGCTCCCTCTTTCGAAGGACCTCTATCTTCCCCTTCCTTATCTGGATCAAAGAATCCTTGATTTCGCTTTCTCTCAATTAAACCACTTAACCAATCAGCCTTCTAAGATCTTCAATAACTTGTTTATCTTGCCCTGAAATTATTTGACTTTTTGACCTTGATCCTAGTCTTGTCTGCTTGAAATTTTACTCCTTTGCCCAATGGAAAAACAGATCTATCACTATCCATCTTATTAAGTGATTTTTTCTCACCAAACCAAAATCAAATCTTAAAACCAATTTGCACATCATAACTAGCCTAATATCATATAATTAAAACAAAGTTAAATCCTATAGAGAGAGCCCTCTCTGAACCCTGGGAAGGCTAGATCCTAGAGTTCAAAAGTTATTCTGTCATTACCTCTAATGTTATTTGAACTTTAAATCAAAATCTCACAAATTAATAATTATTAGAGTGATAACATATTCCATCCTAGATGAGTCATTGTTTTTGATATCATCATCTCACCCTTTGTATGGAGATATCCTTATATATCTCTAGAGCCATACTTTTCGGCTCAATACCTCTCACTTTGAGCAACGACGTATTCGAAATGAAGCAAATAACTACATCATCGTCGACCACACCCTTTATCACCATGGTATTGATACAATTTTTCAAGGGTGCCTCATACTTGAGGAGGCCTAGAAATTCCTTAATGAATGCCACTTAGGGGCATGCAGCAGTCATTTGTCTAGATATGTCACTGCACAGAAAATCCTACATGCTAGTTACTTTTGGCCCACCATATTTCATGATTTTATTCTTGTTGTCTAAAAGTGTCATACATTCTAGATTTATGATCACAATATCCATCCTCTATCAGCTCCACTGCATCTCATTATCATTGTAGGTCCTTTTGCAAAATGGGGTATAAATTTCTTAACATGTAACCCTCACTCGGTTGGGGGGTATGGATATATCATCATAGTGATATACTATTTTACTAAATGGGCCAAGGCGATGCCTACATATGACAATACTGGTGAAAATGCTACATATTTTTTCTTCAATCATGGTATCAAACGGTTTGGTGTTCCGCAAGCCATAGTCTGGTATCATGGAAAGAAATTTTTGCACACATGATGAATGAACCAACTACTAAGATGGGAATCTATGATGAAATTTAAAATCCCTACTACCTTCAAGGTAATGGGTAGATTGAGGCCATTAAAAAAGTTCTCAAAATAATGCTTCAAAGTATTATAGGGGTCCATAAATTAGACTAGAATTTTCTTATTTATGATGTTGTCGGAACGAGGTCTCCTAACAAGCTGCGAAACTGGTCCATTTTGAATATTTTTTATTATATTTAGCCTAGCGGAGGGGTTTTGGGGTGTGTCAAAGCCTCAAACGCATTGTAATGGGTTAAAGGGTAAACTAGGGGTCCGAAAACCATGGGTTGCAGACCATAGGAAATTCGAGGCTAGATTGTTATAAAGAGAGATGCATTTTGTATTGTAAGGGATAGGATTTGATGGGCTATTGATGCGAATCATGATTTAAGCTATCTGTTTGGGTTTTGGGGAACATACTCCTGTTGGCTGTGTGCGCAAAGATCCAAGTCCAGCTGTGTGTGGACCCTACTGCTGTGTGCGTAGGTTGGGAAGGGAATTGGAATTGTAAGGAGGAATTGATGAATGCATGAATGCGAAATATTGTTAGAGAACTGAATCTATGAGTACTGTTATGTGAATTACTAATATTTTCTAAATTGTGCATTTCCTCTCCCTAAGTTGCGAAAGATCTTTATACTGTATTCTTGGATCTAGATCTGTTATGTTTTGTTTATGTACTATTGCGTTGATGTTATAACAATAATATACTTATAGATATAGTGCATGTGGATGCGAATAGAGATGTAATTAACTCTGCATAGAAAAAGGTAATTGGGGATTACAGGACCTAGCAATTCTCTGCTTGCTTTACCCATCCTTTCTCAGGGTGCAGAAACCTGGTTCCAACACCCACCCATACTAATTCGGATGAGACTTTGACCTACGAAAGCAGGTCACTGCCGAAAGGGCCAGTAGTGTAGGGGTTTGTTGGCAAACCTTGCTTACCGAACCTGGGTCAGGAGCCCTCGAGCCAAAAAATGGTTTCGTTGTCAGGACAAGAAGAATTATGAGAGAGGAATCAGGTAATGAAAAGAGAATACTGGAAACCTGAAAGAAAAAAGATCGAAGACTGGTTCAAAAGATAGATCCAAGAGTTCGCAGTAAAAGAAAACCGCAGTGAAAAATTAACGGCGGAAAGGTGGAAAAATAGGTACATTCTTAATGCAAGCTATGAAATATTCTTTGTAACCTTTGCGATTGAACTCTAGGAGTGGCTGGCCAGGCTTGTGGAATTCTAGAAGTGCTGCAAGGATGAGTGAGTCACTCAGTGGACCCCAGAGCTGCTCGAGCAGCTGGGAAGAACTGATAATACTATCAGCATACGGTGGATAACTGGGTGGATAGTGTGATGGGAGTATTTGTGACAGAATTTTCCATTGATCAATTTGTATCATACTTTAAGGCCGAACGACGATTCTTCAAAGGGTTCCGGGGAAAATTTCTGAGGACGTTGTCATTGCTGATCCAGAAATTACTGTGCGAAAAGAGTATTCTATGTAGTCATACTGACTGAATGACCTCCGATCTAGATGGGAGTGCAAAAAGTAGTGGTAAATACTATCAGACCAACCTTGATGAAGGGAGATCTGCCTACAATCGGTTGCAGGAACCATCTGAGCAAGATCCCCCAGCTACATCGTCACCTAGGCTGCACAAAGGTAAGAATTTTCCTATACCGCCACCCTCCCTAGACAGTGATATGGATGCACATTTGAAAATACCTACCTTCAAGGGGGTAGGAGATGAGGATATGGACCAATTTTGGTTCGTTGCAGCCTCTGTATTGACTGTGCAGAATGTGGCGAGTGATACGGTAAAAAGGGCACAACTGTCATTGGCTTTCGAGGATAGGGCCCTTGACTGGTATATGTGGTATATTGCCCAGAATGGGGGTGCATCTATTCAAGATATAAAGGACGCTTTGAAGCACCAATTTGGGAAGCCGAAATCTTATTCCCAGTTGGTAGCAGAAGTAAAGGACTTCAAACAAGGTGTGTCTGAGTCAGTATGGGAGGCTGATCAGTGATTGAAGAAAGAAATCAGGGAAGGAGGATTTGAATATGATGATAGACATCATACGAAATGTTTCATCGCTATGTTGTTACGTCACCTGTGCACACCAATGAGTCATCATACCTTTGAGTCACAGGAGAAGGCTGTGGAAGTCGCTATGAAACTAGAGGCTTCCCCCCGAGAGGATACGTCAGCAGGGATACAAAAAATCCAGGAACAACTTGGGGCTATGCATATGGAAATATAGAACCTATGAAAAGAGCAAGGAAAGGACGTTTTTGCAGATCTCTGGTGCATACGATGTCGAGTTTCTGGACATATGAAGGATCAGTGCCCTCTGCTGACGGATTACATGCAAGCAGGAGGATCTAGTCTGGTATGCCTAGGGGAAAGTAGGGAACCCGTCCTATTACGACCAGGTTCAAGCAGACCTCCACTATGGTGTGATTATTGTTGGGTAGTAGGACTGCATGATATGAACCATTGCCCTCAGCTAGGCGCATATGTCCCAGAACTAAAGCAACAATGGTGTCGATTCTGCTGATCAGTGGGACATGATGAGCAGAACTGTCGTACTTATGACTTAATTATGGATCATGGGAACTTATATAGGGTATAATCGGACCCCGCATTGCTAAGAATTTCTACACACCTTGGAGGATCACTAGCCCGAGGTAGAGGAGGTCGGGGAGGAAGCGCAGGATGCAGACATGGGAAGATAGTCTGTTATAACTATGGATAAATAGGGCACTTTTCCAGAGAATGCCCAAATCCCACCAGGCCATCATGCAAATATTTTAGGATGTTGGACCATGAGGTATAATACTGCCCAATTTTAATAGCCAAGATGTAGGATAAGCATCCCACCCCTACACAGAATGTATAGAGAGTTAAATCCAAGCTAAGAAAGGCAGATCCCTGTGTAAAAATCATGACACGCAGCGGGATGGTCACCCAGGGAGAAAAAGAGGAGCTTTCCTCCCAGAAAGGAGTGCCTATCAAAGAAAAAACAACACCAACAGTCTTCATGCCAACACAACCTTAGATAGAGGAAGGGGTTGAGCCCTTTTTAAAGGCATGTCTGAAGCTGTTGTGAAATCCGCAAGCTGTAGGAAATATCCAAGCACTACTAAATACCTATGCTGTTCGGGCCAATTTAATCCCTGAAACCAAGGATATACACAAACTATACAGCTATAAGAAGCACACCAGAAGAGAAATGCGATTGACTAGGCAAATTGGTGACTACGAGATGGATCAGGCTATCTTAGATCTGGGTTCAGATGTGAATGTATTACCAAACTAGACATGGAAACGAATGGGAGAACCTAAATTAGAATGGTCCACCATCCAACTACGAATGGCCAATCAACAAAAAATCATCCCTCTAGGGAGATTACCAAAATTCATGGTTAACATCGCCGGGGTAAGGGTCCTAGCTGACTTTGAAGTCATAGAAATTGTGGAAGATGAGGATCCCTACCCTGTGCTCCTTGGATTGGACTGGGCCATTGACATGGGGGGTGTCATCAATCTCAAAAATCATAGAATGATGTTTGAAAGAAAAGGTACGCATGTCATAGTACCAGTAGATCCAGCAGAAGGTGCGTGGTATACAGAGCCAGCCAATGAGGAGGAGGAATTATATCACATTTATAAATTAACTGCGCAGGATGAACATCGGGTTAACCCCACGGAAGAAGGGATGATCTTCTGGGAAAAGGATAGTGAATGTTTTTCTGACTCTGATGAGGAGCTGGAAAAATGGCAAGGCCGATTGCACGAAGTTTTGGTGCTCCGATGTCTTCAGACTGTCAAGAATTTTCGGTGCATCTCTACCACAGAAAGGAACCTACCTTTCCAGGAGGACGCAAGTGATAGTCAGAAGATGGTTGAACCAAAGATTCCCATGGAACACATGCAAGGGGCACTATCACTAACATTGTGCGAAGCACCTATGCAAGGACCGATATTCTTCGTTTAGGAGAAGTATTGGAGAAGGGTGATCCTGTGCATAGGGACCCCAGTTGCCAGATGGACTCCAAGGTCAGTCGACCTTCGCGGAAACTTGCTGAATTACAACACTCAAGGGTGTGATAAAGCCTTGAATAGACAGGCTTGCCAGGGTATCGTTGACCTAGGTATGCATCGATTTATGGACCTGCTCAGGCCCACGTGTAATTTGAAGAATTCGCGGATGCCTCAAGAAATAATTGGCACGAGGATGTGTGACGCAACCCTCTGGTGCAAGGACGTTCTGACCAAGGGCGAAGCACATGGCTCAAAAATACTGATGACCAACTTGCAGACACACCTCATGTCGACCTTCATTCACAGTACGTGAACGACATACAAACGTCATCCGTGGTCTGAAATTCCGTGGAAATGACCTCAAGCATGTAGGACGATCGTCAGCACATCCTGATTTAATAAAAAAGGGATCTTACAAGTACACACAATCGATGACAGATCATCAATGCAGCCATTTATGGTAAGATTGATCTACTTAATCGATGGTCAGTCTCACGAATGGCCTACTCCACCATTAAATCGCTCTGAACGGTGTGCGGATGGCTGGATAATTACACACCAGGCTATTTATTCACCCTACAACATGCTCCTGCTATCTGCACACTAGTTCTTTGTGCTCATTAACATTCTCTGGGTTGCCTAATTTCTTGTTGCTAGGATGGACACAACCAAAGAGCCAGGGAATGCTGAGTGCAGCCACTGGGGTGAGCACGGGCTCCTAGCAAAAAGGATTGTCCGCGAACCACACACAGATGGAACGTTGCGATACAGGGACATGCTGCGGATTCTCCGCAATTTCGGAGTCCTGCCCAGCCAAAGAAATGTGTGTTCCCTCCCTCGAATTACCCTCATCAATGCTTCTGATCCAACTACGGGGGACATCCAAATTGATTTAGCACATCTATCTCGCACAGAGCTACAAGGACTGAACACCAGAGTGTTGCACGAAGTTTGCCACCATGACTAAGACAGGCGACGACAGTATGACATACCTCAGGAAGTACGGGACCAGCGGATTGCAGTGGTCACAGAAGAAATGCATATTATTCAAGAATAGTTGACGCAGGGTGCACAATTTTCCGAAACAACTACACAATTATGGAAGGCAGTGCAACACCATTCCACACTTGATCATATCTAGACGGAATTACAGCAGGTGGAAGTTGCTCTGGACCAAGTCAGAGCCTCCTCACACTCCACCATCTCCTTGCAGCATCTAGCCATCCTGGACAAGATTGAGAACCTACACCATAGCAAGCATGTCATTCAAAAACGATTGAAACCATGGGCCAATACCGCACTCTAGCTCGTCGAAGATGCTCAGTCTGCCATTGCGCGCCTCCACCGACTATTAGAATGGGTTATCGTAGCTCTAGATGGTCCTGCCTCCCTGACACTGGTTAACATTGCGCAATGAGCTGAGGCCCAGAGTAAGGAAGTGCTCCCACTTCTCCTCCACACTCTGGCTACCTTGCGAGCACAAATTGAAGCTGCACCATTGCAGTGACTCAGGACGAGTCACAAGATTGTGTTGGGGGACTGTTGGAACAGGGTCTCCTAACAAGTTGTGAAACTGGTCCATTTTGAATATTTTTTATTATATTTAGCCTAGAGGAGGGGTTTTTGGGGTGGGTCAAAGCCTCGAACGTATTGTAATGGGTCAAAGGGTAAACTAGGGGTCCAAAAAACATGGGTTGCGAACCATAGGAAAGTCAAGGCTAGATTGTTATAAATAGATATGCATTTTGTATTGTAAGGGATAGGATATGATGGGCTATTGATGTGAATTGTGATTTAAGCTATCTGTTTGGGTTTTGGGGAACGGACTCCTACTGGCTGTGTGTGCGGAGATACAAGTCCAACTGTGTGCGGACCCTGCTGCTGTGTGCGTAGGTTGGGAAGGGAATTGGAATTGTAAGGAATAATTGATGAATGAATGAATGTGAAATATTGTCAGAGAACTGAATCTGTGAGTATTGTTATGTGAATTACTGATATTTTTTGTATTGTGCGTTTTTTGTCCCTCAGCTGCGAAATATCTGTATACTATATTCTTGGATCTAGATCTGTTATGTTTTGTTTATGTACTGCTGCATTGATGTTATAACAAGAATATACTTATAGATCTAGTGCACGTGGATGCGAATAGAGATGTAATTAACTCTGTGTAGAAAAAGGTAATCAGGGATTACAGGACCTGGCACTACTCTACTTGCTTTACCCATCCTTTCTCAGGGTGCGGAAACCTAGTTCCAGCACCCACCCATACTACTTCGGGTGAGACTTTGACCTGTGAAAGCAGGTCACTACCGAAAAGGGCAGTAGTATAGGGGTTTGTTGGAAAAACTTGCTTACCAAACCTGGGTCAGGACCCCTCGAGCCAAAAAATATTGTGGGCCTATTGAACCTATGTTAGGACTATTATTGGATTCGCTCATTTCCAATTGGTTTATGGTCTAGAAGTAATCCTCCTAATTGAATGTGAGATTCCATCACTGAAGTTGGATATATAACTTCTTCCTACCACTTCTGTAGAAGAGGAACATCTCTTACATCTGACCTGTTTAGATGAGACTCGACAATATGCTACCATGGCTAATGAGGCCAATAAGAAATGTGTCAAGGTGTAGTATGGTAAAAGTGTCAAGTATCATGTCTTCTCGCAAGGCGACCTTGTCCTTCTATATGAGAAAGATTCTGAAAAATTAAGATCAAGGAAGTTCAAACCTATGTCATTAGGTCCATATATTGTCAAGCATGTTCTTGCTAAAGGGGCCTACGAGTTAGTAAATTTGTATGCAGTTATAATGGCACATCCTAGAAATTGGTTGTGGCTTAAGAAATACTATGCTTGATCTCATGCATAGTGAATTGTGTACATATTGTTTATAGTTGTGTTGAGTGTGTTTTTAATGTGTCTCTTCAAAGTTTCCTTCTCTTTCTGTTGATCCCATTTATGTTTGGTTTGCATATTTAGACATCCCGTCAACCATATTTCGGTTATGCTAATGGTGCTACTCATTGTACTCAAAATATATCCTCCACATCATGGGCTATCATTTCTACAAATGGCGAGTTAGTGAGTCTACGAGGGCAGGGAGAATTTTAACGATGGAAAAATATATTGAAGTTTAAAACATTGGCGAATCTCATTGGTCCCTAATATGTAAATTATAATATATTTATTAATATATTTTTAAAATTATTCAAATTTATAATGATTTTATATATAGTATCTATATAATGTTGGCGATTTTTAAGGGAAACTAATTTTATATTGTAAAATTTGGGCGAACCATTTTTAGAAAAAATGGAAATTGGTGAATCTTTTTTTTTGAAAAATCAAGGAAAATTAACCCACCTGTGAATATTAGCCCCTAAAATTTTCCATGTACGAGGGATTTGTATCGGTATCTCTACCAAAAAAATCATTGAGTATAGTGCAGTAGTCGATATATTTTCTGATGCTATTTCATATGGTGCACACAGTTTAGTCATCATACTTGACTCACAACTTATAAAACTACAATTTTCTAATGTCTATTCAGTCAAAAGTCCCACCATCCTTCGTCTGTTCTTAAGGGTTCACCTTCTATAAATACATTTTGATTTTATCCAATATCAACATATTTCTAGAAATATAAATGCATTGATAGATGCACTATCTAATCGTGTTTAGATAGACATTTGCAACAGATGTAAATAATTTTCAATACACATCACATCCATTGAAAATGACCAGTAAATATAAAACACTAAGATATATATATATATATATATATATATATATATATATATATATATATATATATATATATATATATATATATATATATATATAAAGTTTATTTTTATAAAATGTATGCCTGAGAAACATATGGCCACACAGTCCATACAAAAAAATATATGGAGATATGACAATGAAACCCAATGAACTAATCATAGTGCTCATGGTAACATGCCATTGCACAATCTATCTTTCTTTGTAGCCAACCAATATGCCTAGGCACACCAATAGTGTAACGTTGAAGTCACATAGGGATCTGATCAACCACTGTCTCATCTATCCTGTGTGTCAACCCTTCCATGTGGTGCTCCACCTTTGTTAGGGTCTCATCTACATTGAGATATTATAGTGCATCCCTTCCTACTATAACAAATTTTACTAGTGCTACTACTTGCTATGGATCTCCTACACAATGGAGATATGAAGCACCTATGGGTATAATGGGCCCAACATATGCATGAAAAAATTAATAATTTAGTCTCGAAAACATCAAAAAAAAAATTGTTTTTTTTTAAATATTTAAAAAAATTAAATGGTTAAAATGTCTTACCCATAACACCCCATTATTCACCCTCAGGAAGCACGATCTCAGGATCATCATGAAATTCCACTCCTACATATGGATAATAATCTATCATAATGAAATGTCTATGCAGCCACCAGAAAAATGTTGGTGAGAAGCTTACCACTAATGGACCTGCATGTAGGGACATAAGATGTATCCACCTCCTCATCCATGGGACCCTTAGATCGATAGGATTGAGCGTGATAGACTGAGGTTATAATAATTGAATTTGATCGAGGGAAAAATAAATCAAGAACCATAACCAAATTTTCAGTTCTCCTTCTTTTTCTTTAGACAATTGTTCTTTCATTTTGACCAACACCCCCTCGCTCTAGTTGAATATTGTTGTCCCTAAACACTCTAAACCATACTACATGTATGATATTCTAGCTACATGAAGTGTTGCACTAACATCCAATCTAGAAATGATGAATATGATTATTCTTAAAGGAAAATGAGTCACATCACTAATGCTAATATTTCCATGTCTAGTCAACTGAGCTTGAGGTATGCAATAAGTGGAAATATAGTCTTTCACTATTTCTCCACACCTTGTCCCACCTAGGAGAGATATGGGGGCACCTCTCATGGATAAACCTATCAGGAAATCTATGAATTTTACTTTTATCTCAAGCATGTTCCCCTACCCTGAATGCATGTGCTTTCACATCTCATGAACGAACGAGGAAGTCAAGTAATTCCATTTGTTTCCTCATGCAAGGTAACCAAAAATGTTTCAACAATCCATAGTTTTTGAGTGCCTGAATGGTGGCAAGATCATTTTCTGCATTCAATTCTTGTTCTTCATGTTCTCTTTCTCTCCATAAAAAGGTAATTTTGTGCAAATGAAGACCTAAAACATCAAAAAGAGACTCACTAGGATCCTTTTCATGCAAAACTTTTGACACATTTTGAGAGAAACTTCTTGATTTAACTTGAGAATTGTGCTCAACGCTGCCTCATGAGGGAGGATAGTGCATTGCACCTCTCCCTGTAATGCATTAACACTTAAGTGCAATGCTCCTTTCAACTTCAGGATCTTGCATTGGTCTAAGGGCGTGTTTTTCAAACCCCGTGGCCCTAAACAAATCCAAAAAACTTGCATGAAAAACAAAAAATGAAACCATGAAATGAAAGAGAAAGGTTTTTGATCCTACCTAGAAGTGACGATGCACGAAATGATCCACCAGATTGGCTTCAATAAGCTACAAAATATTGACATAAAAAAAAACTCATAGCTCTCACTATTGAAGGTAAATGTCAAATTGTTAAAACTGAATAGTCATTTTGATTACTTATAGTCATTTTTTCAATGTTTTATCATATTTAATACTTTGACCTAGTAATGTTTTGATTTTTATCATGAAACGGGTATTTTTAATACTTTTTGTGTTGTTCTGAGTAGATCAAGAAGTTATTTAACATATGTTCTCATGTTTTAACAGATAATTTTAAATTTGAAGTATACTTTTATCACTTTTTTGGAATCCGTAAATTCACGAAAAAGGAACCCCTTGGAGTTCTCTTTCAACTCTTTTCAAACTCCCAAAATGCGAAAATATTCTCGAGCACTTGTATTTTCAAACTCGTTAAAGTAAATCAAAATATGTCTTCTTAGTATAATTTTAACTCCTTTTCGGACTTAGATAGATTATTTACAAAAAATGAATACCTTAGTCAAACATGGCTAATAGGTTCTCTTGGGTATTTTTTTCTGGATTTTTGGACTCAAGGGACTATCTACGAAAAGGAACATCTGGAGTTTTCTTTTTCACCTCTTTTTCAAACTTTCTTAAAATGAAAAGGATGTCGATTTTTACCTTCAATCGAATCGTTAAAACATCAAAAAATGATGGAATTATCAAACATGATGTGACCAAACCACTCCCTCTCAGGGTTCTTTAAACATACTCATAGGTATTCATATGAAGGATTAAATTATAGATCTAGCATATGTTATCCTCCTCAAATTGTTAAAAAATAAAGAGGTAGTGACCAATATGGTTGGGGAAATTGGGAAAACAAAATACTCCACTTGATAATGTCAACGAGTCTATCTTGAACATGAAACTCTTCCACCTCATCTCCATGGTTGTTGGGTTGGGAAATATTCTTGTGTTTTGGTTTATCATATCATTTTTAAAGCCTCCATTTTTCATTTTGGGTCAATGCTTCCAACCCCATTAAGTGTCGTCATTGTGTTCAAGAGATTTCATTTAGTTAATATCTGATGCAATACTCTTAAGACCTCATTCCATGTTTTTCATTCCTGATATATTTCCGTATCATCATCATTATGTGTCAAATCATGATACTTGTTTCATGTCAATTATGGGGGACACATCAAGTCCCTCCTGCGATGGGTCGCTTCCTATCAACATCAACTCATTATCCAGGAAGTTGACTTAGAGACAACCCTTCCATACCTTGGTTTTCACATACATCAATGGAAATTTTCCTTGATGTAGGTTTAAATCATTGGCCTTTAACTGAAATATTATGTGTGGTGTTCGAAATCAACTCATTCATTCACACCATACTCATTGTACTGCAATACCTTGAGAGCCATTAACATCATCGGTGGTTTCTCTAGTGTCTGTTAACAAATTATATCATTGGTATTTTATTAGATGGTGTCTACCATGTTCAACTCCAAATCACTGATTCACATGGTTAGACTCATACATTGGACGATTTTGTGAATTAAATAGAATACCCCAAATCTAGTTTCATCCATCTGGGCCGCGATTTAGGATTAGCACAAGATCACAATGTATGATGTCTATGATCACTTAGACAGTCATCCAGTCATGGGTCCAACATTTTTCATCAGTGGACGCATATTTTTATCATTTTACATGTAATTTTTTCTTATGTGCTAAGTATGGGTATGCCTCCCTTAGCAAATATGTCAAGATGTAAATGTATTGTAACGGAAGATGATATCACTAGTTTTTCGTGATCCTAAATTTTCACATAGTAAAACACTTCAATCATCAGTCACCATTTCTGACTTTGTGCTTTAGGGGGGAATATATTATAGGAATTTTTTTCACATCTGGTTAATCATCCTATAAACTACATAAAATAACATCCTTTCACTCCTTAACATCATGATTGCATAAAGCCCTAAGCATGAATCTCCTTAATCCCATAGTTTCTGCTGGAAACTACCTTAAATCATTCATTTTAAGCACCAACATAGTCTATAAGTAGGTGGAATTGTGTTCACCAGTAGTTTTGTTAATTTCTGAACATGTTCTATCCCATTTTAGTTTAGGGCACACAATACTGAAGGAGATAGAACATACTAATAGATCGATGTCAGACAAGCCAAAACAGAGATAGTAAATGGTGGCATTACGGTGATCGGCAGGATGCTTCTACCAGAAAAGTCTCGAATAGTTCATTCAGCCAAACGTGTCACACATAACCCTAGAACAACCCAAACAAAGAACACTCCATAAATACGCAGCACCAAGAACGCAGCTCCATCGCCATCAAGAGAGAAGAAAATCCTCCACACAATGTATGTATAATAAACTCCAAGTCTCTCTAATATATAGGCATCTTTGGGGGTGTGTGACATGCTCTTTAAGACATTTAAGTCTATATTATATTCCAAGACGACCTAGCACATAACTGGAATAAATTCAAAGTACATGTTATGCTCGTCCGATTGAGATGATCTTTAGATCAATCTTACACCTCTCCGAAAGAGGAATCCAATAAAAATATTGGGATCATCATATAAGCAGCACAACCCAGAGTTTGGACCTAGTTGTCCAATTTTAATACTCCCTCTCAACTAGGGAGAACTCCATCCACCTGTGCAATCAAAAATTGTGCGTCATCCTACCATAACTTGCTTTTTTGACCTCTTTATTTCAGAACATAAGTGGGTCAGTCACAAAGACATCATACCCAGCTGACAGATTCAGTCCAGAGGTTCGAAACATCTATAGGACTCACAAAGAGTCTCATACCAACCTGAAGTTGGTTTACCTGACCAGAAGTCAGTTGGAGGTCTGAAACATCACTAGGACTCAAGAGATTCATATACTAACCCGAAGTTAGTTTCACTGACCCGAAGTCAGTTGGAGGTCCGGAACCTCGCTAAACTTGATCCCAGATAAATTGGTTGGACACATGCCATCCTAGACATAGAGAGTACGACAATCTCTTATGCGTCCATCAGTATTTCTATGGTCTCTATTCATATTTCCCACCTCATTGGCCAAATGAGAGGTGCTTCCCATGAGTCCAAAACTCCATGGGTAGGATGCATATGGGGCACAGATCAGAGAAAGTTAAACCATCTCAATATCACATGGTGGGGTAGAAGCACACCAACTAGGTTCAACAAGCCTAGCCCTGTGGTTTCTTATAGCACCAATGCTATCCCCAAAACCCCCTTGGAGCTCCCAGAGCTCATCTTCCAACAGGACCCTCAAAATAGGGTCATTCCATGATTCCAAGATTCTCACAGAAGGTTAGGAACATGACATTCCCTAAGGGCATTGTGATAAAATTTGTGTCCTGCTCATTAGATCCTATATGATCGAACCTTACTGTGCCTCTCTGTACCATATCCCGGATAAAGTGGTACTAGCCATCAACACGCTTGGATCAATCGTGGAACCCGGGAATTTCTTCAACCTGCAGACATGGGTATCCTGACCCTGGACTTTGAACCCCAGAGGTTGCTCTACTTACACCTCTTCCTTTATCGCACCATGCCAAAAGGCAGTATTTTCATCCATGTGATGAAGATTCCATCCTTTCATAGAAACAATGGAAATAATAGATTATAGGTGCAATAATAATTAGTGCCTTCCTAGAGAAGACTCAGGCAACACAACTTCCCATCAGATACATGCTTGATCTTATATTGAGGTGACAATAGCTTTGTTCTGTGGCCTAGGAACCATATCCCAGTCATCGTCCTCACATCCTTCCAGGCTTGATTCCTTACAGCTTCTTCAAATGATCCAAGCTCATATTGTACTTATGGCACTTAGATACCCCTGGTGTTTATATGCCTTCTTGGATTTCTTCCGGAATTTCCCCCTCTGAAGCCATATGTCTTTGAGCCATGAGGATATTCTTTCGTTTAGATATGATATTAGCTTAGGAGCATATAAAGTTGAATTATCCCTCTTAATGCCAGCTTCTCTTGTGAGAGAAGACATCTATTTCAAATGAGGGCATCCCAAGCACCAGCTTGGAAAAGGAGTCTTATTCTTCCATAGTCAAATCTATTCAAGACCCAAACAACGTGACTGAATACTGCAAAAAAATTCTTAGAAGTAAGACTGATACAGATTATTGCTATGATGAATTACATAAACATGGGAGACTGTCTATGTCACTTTCATGATGACAGTGACATAGAATGACAAATTTAGCTCCTTAAGATACAGAACCATCATCACTGTCATATCACTGATTACGATGTTGCCATAATTTTATCGTACCCATCAGTATCTTCTTCATCATGGTAATACTTCCATATAGTATTTGAAGATTTAAAATTTCATGGTCATACATATTCTACCATATTTCATTGTCAAACAGGGATAATATATCATGATTCCTCTTCTCATGCTCCTGCACTACTTCTTATTTCCCGGATCTTTCCATTTGTCATTCTTTTGGTCATTTTAGAAGACTGCTCCTAAGGCTACCAACATTGCCCTAAATCTATGACAAATCAACTTCTCTTGTCATTCTCCCTAGGGCTTACAGATTTTCCCATCTTGACAATAATCTGATTGTTTCATAATAGGGCACCAGTGGCTTCTACAATCAACCCTGTGAAGATCCTTCCAATTTCATTTAAAGAGACTACTTCTTAAGGCTTCCAGATCTTCCCAACTGTAGTTTATGGTTGACTGATCTAGGGCTTTAAATTTTCAAATCTTAGTTCAGTAATTTGTCTCCTAAATTTCACAAATCTAGGAATCAATCTTGCAGATGTTCCAAACGTTGAATTTACCCTTTTACATGCTAGTCCACACATTATATGATGTCTAACAGATCTAGCACAGTCATAAGTCACAAGTTGATATGAAGTATGACACAGATCTCAGCTAGCAACATGTCCCATGATTTTTTTTCTTGTAATAGATTCGAGCTTGGAGAATCTTCCCACAGATCTGAGCTATTTTGTAGACAGGTCCAGGTATAGCTCACACATGAGCCTTCACCCAAGTATACTATTGTTATTACAGTCCTCAATAATGGCTGTTGTTTTGCGTTTCACCTTTAAACTACCTCGGAATAATCCAGCCAAAGCCCACAGATTAAGGCTTTCAATACTTATTGAAGAACAAATAAGATTGGATTAATGTCAAAATTTCTACACAGATTTGCAGCTTCATAAATCGACCTTCAATCAAGATGCTATAGTGCAATAATATCAAATCACATAACCAATAGTTTTTGATCAAATTATTCATGGTAAGTTTTCCTTTAGAGGGTTGCCTTATTTCTACCCTAAACACAGAGGTTAGGATATCAACACATACCTTAAGGATCAACGAATTTTCAGCGAGTATCTTGCACTGATTTCCCATTTAACACTTCCAGATTAGGCTTGAACAAAAGCAATGATGTTGCCTTAAAGAGGTCAATTGCTTGCTTTGTCAAATAATGTTAAGAGGTGTGTCACAGAAAAACCCTACACCAGGCATCAGAAACCCTTTCAACAGTCACAGAACCAGCCTTGAGAATGATTGAAAGACTTTAGGAAAGAGGGTTGAGATCAGGTTATAAACTTGCAGGGGAAATTACCTAAACAGATCTTGGATTAATCATTACCTTATTCTCTCGCTAATTTCTCTGCTGATAATTTAGGAAAGGAGATATGGTCACAATTTAGGCTAAATTTCTAGGTACTTTGTAGCCCCAAACACTCCCATGTTTTCATGTTTTAAGGTGATTAGGTTTGCGGTCTACCATAGATTTGACTGTCACCTAACAGCTTCATCAAAACAAGCTTCTCTTCACCTCGTTGTTGCCCAAATAGACCTGCGAATACTCCTAAAGATGCTTGAACTCATTGTTGAAGTAAACAACCCCACAAAAAAGTGCTGGAGGGCCCCACACAGCCTTATCCTCCTTGTTGTGGTAGCCTATTTTCTACGGCCTCAACAGAAATGCCCTAGCTACCCAACCACCTGTTTAACCAAAATAGATTTGTGGCCCTTGCTAGAGCTTCTCGGCCTCAAGGAAAAATAGTCCTTCAACCTAGCTGTAGGTGCTCTTCATTAATGCAGCCAGCTAAAGGAGAGTTCCACCAAAAAAAAACTTTCAAAACTCCATGCAATCTGCCCTTAAATAAAATGACAGCCTCCTGTAGCTTCTGCGGCCCTGAAGGAGATAAAAACAATTTTCCTCTTCCATGTATAGCCTTTAGATTTGTTGCAAGTTCCTTTCTTTGAGAGGTTGCTCTTATGTACTGATGTTTGGGCTATTTCCAGCCTTCCAAATAGACTTCGGCCCTCACCTAGGGCTACGACCTTCTTCAGATTTTCCGCAAAAAACTCATCTAAGAAGATGTATAAATCTGATTATTTTTCCGACCCAAAACGGGTCCAATCAATCTCAGAAAAATCCCTTTGGAATTCAACCTTCCTGCAAGGTTTACTTGGCATCCAAAAAGTCATAAAGAGACCTAAAATCAACCTCTTGTCCTTCACTCTGCCCTAATCAAGTTCCTCTTCTTGTACTTCAACCAAGATCACAAATATCCATAGCACGTTGGTCAGCATGTTGGGCTCTGTCTTCACCTTAGCTCCAATACCATGTTAATTTCTAAACATGTTCTATGCCATTTCAGTTTAGGGCACACAATACTGAAGGAGATAGAACATACTAATAGATTGATGGAAGATAAGCAAAAACAGAGAGAGTAAATGGTGGCGTTACAACGATCAATAGGATGCTTCTACTTGCAAAGTCTCCAATAGTTCATTCAGCCAAGTGTGTCACACATAACCCCAAAACAACCCAAACAAAGAACACTCCATAAATACGCAGCACCAAGAACGCAGCTTCATCACCATCAAGAGAGAAGAAAATCCCCCACACAATGTGTGTATAATAAACTCCAAGTCTCTCCAATATATAGGAATATTTGGGGGTGTGTGACACACTCTTTAAGACATTTAAGTCTATATTATATTCCAGGCTGACCTAGCACATAAGTGGAATAAATTCAAAGTACATGTTCTGTTCATCCGATCGAGATGATATTTAGATTAATCTTACACCTCTCCGAAAGAGGAATCCAATAAAAATATTGGGATCATCATCTGAGTAGCACAACCCGGATTTTGGACCTAGTTGTCCAATTTTAACAAGTTTTCTCCATTTTGGGAAAGGTTTATCACCAACATATTTCCCTGTGTTGGAGTGTGTCGATTCTAGAAATTTGGGAAAAATAAAAAATATTTCTAAATCTTCCTCTTCCATAATCTTCTGAGAGGTGTTACAACTATTTAGTTCAGATAAAACTCTCGAATCCTATCCTATCCTACCCTATATTTTCCATCCCTTATTCTTTGATCCCATCATCCCATCAAAATTGGATCTCAAGCATAGATTGGTTAATGGATAAGAACTCCAAACTAACCATCGTCTTCTATATATTTATGTCCTTCCAAAATCTAGGTGTGGTGTTTTGGAGATAGATTCTACCCTCATGTTACTATTGTGAAGAGTCATTATTCCATGCATTAGGGTGACATGGAGGTACACTTTGTGGAAAATAAGGACAATTCAACTTGGAGGAGCTCTTCTACAATATCAAATCCTATATTTGGTTGTAACTCACTCCATTTCTATTAATGCAAAGAGTTATTTGTTTTCCTACATGTAATGTTGTTATTTCATGTATTTCTATGCCATGTTGATCCATTGAATGAAGTGATTATATGATGCTACTTAGATGTTGTAGATCATTTGATTATGTTATTTTATTGTGCAGGTTCTAATTATAGCGAATGGAGCTATAATTGGATAATTCAAGACAAGAGAGTTATGGTGCATACGATGGATCATAGATGGGATTCATCCCATTATCTATTTACTTCAAGGGAAACATTAGCTTCCTTGTCTTTCTATTGTTCTAGGTTAGGCCACCCAATATAGGGAAGATACTTATGTGCACAGTCATATATTTCATATAACACCTGTCCAAAGAACGCGTTCACTTCCTAATTTCCATTGATGGTATTTTTATAGGGCATCAGAACACACATCTTGTTGAAGTTTTCAAATACCATGAAGAGGTAGTCATGTCCCTTCTTTTTTTTCTATAAATCTACCACAAATTCCATGGAAATTATTTCCCAAGGATGAGTGGGTATAGGTAAGGGATGATATAGACCTAGTTTAGGTTGCTAGGCTTGTTGGAGCAACAAAGCATGCATACTCTTATGACACTAGCTATATTCTCTTGCATCTTGGGATAATACACTTACCTCTACAAGTTGGTCGTGGTATTCCCTACACCAAAGTGAACTACAACCTTGGAGGTGTGAGGCTCTCTAATTAGCTACAATCTCTGACCTTTATGAACACATCCAACTTGTAGAGTAACCCATCCTAAAGATAGTAACCAATGGTGTTGTGACCATCGTGCACATGACTCTAACTCTACAACTATTGGAACACCTCTATGAAGTCCTCATCCTCTAAATATGCCTCTTTGTATGAACCATGTGTGAATGGATCCATGTGTATAAGACTCCCCAAAGCTATGATATTTGATGTGAGTGGCCTTGAGAGAATGTTGGCCAACTTGTTTATGTTTCCCTTATTGTACTTGATCACCAAATGAAATTGTTGTAGAAACTCCATCCACTTGTAATTTTCGGTCTACTGTAGCTTACTCTAGGCCTATATTTACTGTAGTGGTGAGTGATATGTGTGTATTACCATCTCCTTTCCAATCATATAGTTCTACCACTTCCTTCTCGGCTTGCACCAGGGCATAGTGCTCCTTGTCGTAAGTAGGGTAGTTAAGAAATACCCCATGAAATAATTCAGAATGGTAGCATATAAGCCTTCCTCCATACATCAATACCACTCCCATAGCATACCCACTCACATATATCTTTAATTCAAAAGGTTACTGCAAGCTTGGTAATTCCATAATTGGTGCTTGACTAATCTTCTTCTATAACTCCTAGAAGGCGCTCTACTAAAAATTTCCCCACTGTAAACTCTTTCCACATGTTTTATGGTGTGGAGTGATCCTACTACTGCTGAAATAGTGGCTGTGAATTTCCTTAGGTATTTTTCCACCTCCAAAAAACCCCTAACCTCAAAAACATTAGTAGGTACAAGACATCTCATGATGCCCTTCATCTTCGCTAGATCTATCTCCAACTCTCCTCCACTTAACACATACCCCAGATACACCAAATACTGATGTGAAAACTCACACATCTTGAGATTTGATAACAATTGTTGCTTCTTTAATTTCTCTAGCACCTATGTCAAATTTTAGATATGCTCCTCAAAGGTAACATTGTATACTAGTATATCATCCAATTAGACAATAAAAAATTAATATATAAAAGGGTCCAATACATCATTCATTAATATCATAAATGTAGTTGGTGCGTTACATAGGACAAGCGGCATGACTAACCACTCATATAATTGTAGTCAGTTTTGAAGGAGGTCTTACAGGTATTTTGTTAGATCTAAGACTTTTGTGATCCATAAGGTAGATAAATTTATTTTAGATTAATCAGATCATTAGGATTTGATCGACGTTTTGAACCATCTAATTTGGATCATCCTCATGACAAGGTGAAGAAGGAAAATGATCTCATTGAATAAATAATAAGGATGCATCATTGCTCAGTGATAGGAGATAAAACTAGCCGTTAAAAACTAGTTGTTATTTGACCGGGTTAGTTTATAAGTTATAATATCAAAAGATTTTTAGGTTTTTAAGAAATATTATTAAAAATAATTTACAAATTTGAATTTTATAATTTAATAAAAATGATTGAATTATATTTAATTTAATAAGGTAGCAGGGGTAAATAGAGGGTAAATAATAATAATTAAGAGTTATTATTAATAATAAATAGAATAATTTAAAAATGAATAATTTTCTTAAATGATTAAAAATAAAATAATATAAAGGATATATATATATATATATATATAGCTAAGAATATACTAAAAGGGGAATTTTAATAAAACAAAAACACAGAGAAAAAGAGAACTAAAGGACAATGATAAGAGAGAAAAAACTTATTAAAAACAAAGGGATGGGAATAAAAAAGAAGATAGACATAAAAACAAAAGGCGAAAGGAATCCGACACAAGGGGGAAAACACCTGGAGAGGGTCGGAGTCCAACTCTTGCTTAATTTCCACCCATCATCTTTGTTGATATTTTTAGGATGTCTCTCAATTTAAATAGCCCCCCTTAGCTTCCTATGATGGAAATCATCCACCTTAGAAATTACTTTGGATTCTTCAATGCATACATGGTGACATGATTTCTCAACATGTTCCGCAAGAGTAGAAGTGTTAGATCAATTGTGCCTAAGGTCTGTAGCATGCTCAAGGATTCTCTATCTAATAGATCGACCTGTTTCCCAAATATATGGAGTACCACAGGAACATGGAGCCATATAAACCCCTTTCAATTCCATTGGGTCTATAGGATCCTTAACAGATCCCAGATAATTCTTTACATTGTCATCCTTAAGGCTGATAAGGGTGGTGCTATTGTCATTATGGATAAGTCTAGATATGTCTGCAAGATGGTGGACCATAATTCCTATAGTGGTAGTTATGTTAAGCTTAAAAGTAATCCCCTTAAATCTATTTCTAAGTGGGTTTCCCTCGCTATCAAGTCTAAACCCTCTCTTAATCCTTTTTGAAGGAATCTTATTGAGAGTAATCCCCTCACCCCTAGGATTTCTGGCCTCCCTAAGATTCATAATCCTGGGCCCCATAAGACCTATTGTTAACACAATAGGTGGACCCTCCTATCATCTGGCTAAATTCTTAGCCTGTAAGCTTAAACCCTTTGTGGGTCTCACTAATTCTTATGTTAAGGGTACCACCTATTTTATCAAAGAGTGGAAATAGATCAGGCTTGAGCTTGGGGATTTATTAGTCAACTTAGATGTTATCTCCTTGTTTAAAAAAATACCCATCGTTGAAGCCATTGATGTCATTAGGAGGATATTGGACCAAGACACTTCTAAATTAGTTGGCCTTTGCCTCACCTCAACTTTTTTTAGTTTCCAAGGTGAGTTCTATGAGAAAACTTCTAGTGTTGCCATGGGTTACCCTCTTTCCCATGTAGTGCCTAACATATTTATGGAGGATTTTGAAATCAAGGCCTTAGCCTCAACTCAATTTCACCCCAAGAAGTGGAATAGGTTCATGAATGATACCTATGTCATTTGGCCCCATGGTCACGAGAAGTTAGATTTATTTCTTGATCACCTAAATTCCCAGTCTGACTACATAAAATTCATGATAGAAGTGGAGGTGGATGGTTGCCTTCCGTTCTTGGATATTATTCTCTCTAGAGGGGATGATGGTTCTATCTCTCACTGAGTTTTTCAAAAGAAAACTCACACTGAACAATATCTTCATGTTGATTCTCATCATTTTCTAGCTCAAAAAATTGGTTTTCTCTGCACTCTAGCTACCCGTGTTCTTAGAATTTCCTATGATAGCCACTTGGAATCTGAGAAATCCCATATTCTTGATGTTTTTTAGAATAATGGGTATAGTGGATCTCAAGGTCTTAAGGCCTTTAAAAAATCCTTTAAGGACTTATGAGGAAAGTCTTCTCAAATGGATCCTATCTCCATGGTTAACCTTCTGTTTATCCAAGGGACCATGAATAATATTGCCCGTGTCCTTAGGAGAAATAATGTCTGATCTTGGTTCAAACCTCTCTGTACTATCAAGAATTCTCTCGGATCTATTAAGGATCATATAGATCCAATGGACTTGAAAGGGGTTTCTATGGTTCCCTATTCCTATGGTACTCCATATATTGGAGAAACGGGTCAATTAGTTAGACAGAGAATCCCTGAGCATGTTGTAGAACTTAGGAAAAATCGATCCTACACTTCTCCTCTTGCGGAACATGTTGAGAAATTGTGTCACCATGTAAGCAATGAAGACTCCAAATTCATTGCTAAGGTGGATCATTCCCATCATAGGAAGTTGAGGGAGGCTATTGAAATTGAGAGACATCCTAAAAATCTCAATAGAGATGATGGGCAGAAATTAATAGTGAGTTGGACTCCAACCCTTTGTAGGTGATTTCTCCCTTGTGTTGGATTCCTTTCACCTTTTGTTTTTATGTCATTATTATTTTTTATTCCCGTCCCTTTGTTTTTAATAAGGTTTTCCTCTCTTATCTTTGTCCTTTAATTCTCTTTTGCTCTGTGTTTTTGTTTTTATTAAATTTCCCCTTTTATTATATTCTTAGCTTTTTATTTTAATATATATAACCTTTATATTATTTTATTTTTAATCATTTAAGAAAATTATTCATTTTAAAATTATTCTAGTTTATTTTTATTAATAACTCTAAATTATTAGTAATTAATATATATATATATATATATATATATATATATATATATATATATATATATATATATATATATATGTTTAATTTTTATTTTTTTATTTTACCCTCCTTTTACCCCTGCTCCCTTATTATATGAATTATAATTCAATCATTTTTATTAAATTACAAAATTCTAATTTTTAAATTATTTTTATTAATATTTCTTAAAAACCTAAAAATATTTTAATATCATAACTTAGTAACTAACCTAGTTAAATAATGGCTAGTTTTTAACAAGTAGTTTTTAACATCTAGTTTTTAATGACTAGTTTTATCCCCTATCACCAGGAAATGATGCATCCTTACAATTTATTCAATGAGACCGATTTCTTTCTTCACCATGTCCTAAGGATGAAACACATTATAAGGTTCGGAACGTCAACCAAATCCTAATGATGTGATTATTCTGAAAGACATTTATCTAGGTATTTTGTTCTCTAACTCCAAACCTGTGATATCCAAAATTTAAGTCCAAGTTGGTGAAGTATTTTTTTTGTTGTAATTCATCTAGTATATTATCCATCCTAGGTAAGGATTCTTGTTTTTTAGTGTGATATTGTTCAATGTCTTGTAATCTATACACATCTCCCAAGTCCCATACTTATCTGGCACAATGATGATGGGTGAGGTACATGGTGATGTACTAATTCGAGTGACACCAGTTCCAATAATTGTTGCAAATTTTTCTTCAACTCACGTTCTTCTATAATAGACTTGTACAACCAAATGTTTGGAAATGGGTATTTTGGTAATAGCTAGATCTTGTGCTCCACTTCCATATTAGGTGGTAACCACTAAGGCTCTCGGAACACATCCCTATATTCCTGTAGAAAATCATTCATTTGTTGTTTCTATTTCTTAGTACACCCCTCCATGGATTCCTTGCTTCTTATCGATTGTTCCAAAAACTAATTTTCACTTAAAAACAATAAAACACACTTCTTGTTGAAACTGATCAATTTCTTGGCTTGGTTGGAAGTTACCAAAAAAAATGTTTGATTTTCCTTTGTGTGATTTGATGGTGAATGACTTTCCATCCTTGTCAGGCTGGTATTGGTTGGATATTTTCATGAATATTACATCTCGTATGTACATGTAGGGACTCCCAAACATGAATATACATACATCAAATGGAACCACATCTAGTTCTACTTCATTAATAAAATCATCACTAATGGAAAATCTAATTATGCATTGTTTTGTTACCTTCAACCCTACATACTTGTTTACCCATCCAAGTGGATATAAAATTTTATGATCATGAAGTTCCAACCCCAACTTCTTGCCCAGTTCTGCTGCAATGAGATTTTCCTACAACCCTGAGTCAAACATAGCATCAATCTTGGTCTTCTTGACCTCTAGCCTTATATGGAAGAGTTTGGTAATTTATTTATTTCATATTTTTGAAAGCTACCTAGATTAACCTCATTTTTAACTAATGTACAAACAATATTCTCATCCACATCCAATATAATTTCAAATTGTTTACCTTAATCAGTGGCCATGAGATTCATCTTCTTATTATCTTTCTTTTTGTTCTTCGGCTTAAGCTCTAGCTGAAACTTCCAACACTTCTCCTTTATACGGTTGTCAATGTTGCAATGGTTGTAGTGTTTTCTAGGATATTTGTACTAATATGTCGTGCATGTCATATTTTTATATTTCCCCCCTTTAAACTTCTTCTTCCCCTCCTTAGAAGAATTTTGTTTCTCCTTCTACTTTGTTCCACTTTATTACTCTTTCTTGAGGCCTATTTTTTCCAAGTATTGTGCATGTACACATGAATTTTCGACCAATATGGGCTTGAACATCATCACTTCCTCCCACGGATGGGGTATATACCCCAAAAATATTTGAGGAGTACATATGGGTGCTTTGGGAAGATTCCCAACATTACGTCCATCTTTTTGAACTTGGTGGTGTACTCCTGCATGCTTTTCCCCTTCTTTTTCCTAAAATAGTGCCACCGAATCCACTGGTCCTATTCATACCAAATAGGATAAAACCACAACTTTATGAGATTTTTTATGTCCTCCCACTTAGCCACTGGAATTTCTCACTCCAACCTCAAGGAATCCAGTTGGTTTTCACACAATGTCAGGGCATGACCCTTTAATTGCAGTCGTGTAAAGGAAATATTTTTTTCTTCCTCAATTTGATGGACATTGAAATACACTTCCAGTTGTTGTAACTAGTGATTAAGCTTAGGAGTGTCAATATCACCATGGTACAAATTGATATCGACCTTTTCTTCCATTTGGAATAGGGATTGTGAATGATTCATGGAATCAAACTAGGTTGATTTTTTCAGGTTCTTTCTTTGGCTGGTTCTTTATTTCTTCTCGATCTCTTGATCTCCCCTATAATTTATCTGTTGCATTAGAACCCTCTTCTTCTTTGAATATCAAAAGCTTATTTCCCAGGGACATCATGAGGATATTTACATTATGATTTATAATTGTGACTTGTTTTTCTAGCCATGAAAAACCTCTTCTCTAGAATATCATGAGGATTATTTACATATTTGTTAGCCATGATTAGGGTTTTACGTATTTTGGCCTATTTGATCTATATCCCATGCAAATATCCATAATATACCCAAATAAGCCTTCTCTGATACCAATATGATCTGTAAAATGTCGTGAATATTCCACTGGACAGTTCATCACAATAGATATGATAAAATTGTACTTAGAAAACCAAACTATACACTATTAGTATTTTATTTCTCTTTAGATTGAATATATTTGTATATTATTATTAATAGTGTATGCATGAAAATTAAAATGATGGGAAAATAGAGAATAATGAAATAAATCTCACACACACGTTTGACAAGATATATGACTTGGGAAACCCTTTTAGGGGAAAAACCTGGTTGGAAGGTGAGATCACTTTACTCTCTTTCTCTAAATAAAAAATGTCTATTAGTACAAAGAAGTATGACATGTGCCCTATGGCCTATTACAATGCACATATCCTGTCTTTCTGCTTTATCTCCTATCCATCTTGGCTATTTTTTCTTAGTTCTAGAACGAATTCACTTGAAAGAATGAAAACTATTTTCCTCCTAGTTGCCCGGTTATAACATAGCTTGATAGCCTACTAGTGGTTATGTTTGACTACCTCAACTCTTAACTAGAGTTACAATATAGAATTTTCTAGAGTATTCTTCATTAAAATCACATGGCTAGCCTATTTTCCATGAATTATGGGGCATGACATGGCATCTTATAAAATTATGGTGGTGATAATAGGAATGTAAACGTTTGAGTGGCATAAATTTCACATAAAAAATCTAATTGAGATTATTCTTATGTCGTTGGGAAATTATTTGTGTGTAGAAGTTGAAAAAATGGTGCGACATTAAAAAAAAAAAAGTTGCCCCCAAAAAACATTATTTGATGCCTCAAAACATTTCCAAATGATTTTAGTCCCTATTTTTCCAGACTTCCCCCCACTGATAAAAGTGTTCATATGAGCTTATTCCTCCACCTTTTCCACTCTATAAGAATCAATATGGATCACAATTATATGGCTAAGTTGCTTGATATTTTAGGGGGATAAATTTCCATTGTCATGAACCATAAAATTGATTTAAGGTATGTTGAGGGGGTTGGATTCCAAATCCTCTATAGTATGGACTAAACACATAGACAAGGCCCAATTAGAATACCCTCTTTTTCATGTACAGTAATCCTCCATGTAGATAGTCTACCTACCATTTGGTGGGATTTAAGAGTTATTTGATTTCAATCTTCCCATTACATTTATTAGTTTATGTTTTATTAGTGATTTACTACAAAAGAAAGAAATAAGAATTTTGAAGATGTCTTGAGTGTAACCTATGGTAACAATCAATGGAAAAACTATATGAGTATTTTAGATTCCTACAGAAATAAATTCAATTAAAAAATATGTTTATTAGATAATATCCAAGAAAATAACTAATTATCAATAGAAAGTACTGAAATTCAAACTAAGAGATTTTCATAAATAATTTCACAATATATGATAAGAAACTAGCTCACAAAATAGAAGAAAAGAGAGATCAACAACTTAGAAATTAGCCACTTCGAGGGGGAAACCTCCTTTACATTACATAAATGAACAATTCTTAGATGATTCAAATGAAAAAACCTCTTTTTTATATATAGAAGTGCATGGGGTCATAATATAATCCTAGCCGACCTAACAATAATAATGTAAGGGCACAGCAATAATAATAGTGGGTTATTATGGGGCACAATAATAACAATATAGGGACTACAGGGGTACAAAAATAACAATAAGGGGGCTACACTAACAACAATAAGGGACTACACTATTAATATAGGGCCCTAAAATGCCCCTCTTCTTCAAAAAAGTGTTGTCCTCAATGCTTGAGTACTTTTGGATGCTTTTGTATAAAATTTTCATCCTCCCATGTGGAATCTTCAGTGGGTAAGTTCTTCCACTTGATTATATATTTTGAAATTGATCAATTTCATAGTTGTCAAGTTCTTGATTCCATGGCGACTTCAAGTTACAATATTATTTTTCCTTCCTCATCAATTTCTGGCAATATTGTTTGAACTAGAAGTTTGTCACCTATAACCTTCTTTAAGCATGAAACATGGAAAAATGGGTACACTCGGGAAGATGCAGGAAGCTCCAATTTATATGCCATAGTACCAATATTTTGCAACATCTTGTAAGGACCATAGTACTTTGGCGATAATTTATTATCCTTCTTACCTTGCTTGAGGGACATTTTCTTATACAGTTGTAGCCGTAAAAATACCCAGTCCCCTACATCAAAACTTCTCTCGATGCGATGTTTATCTGACTTTTGTTTCATTCGATTATGTGCCAAATTTAGGTTATCATTTAATATTTTGAGAACTTTTTATGATCTTCCACTACTTGAACCTTAGAAATTTCTCTTAAATATAATGTGATGGATGAGGGAGGATGTCCATAAAATTTCATAAACGGGGTCATTTTCGCTGCAGTGTGGAAGGAAGTGTTATAGCACTATTCAGCAAGAGGTAAACAATTGACCCATTGTGTTTGTTTATCAGATACAAAGAAAAGAAGATATCCTTCCAAAAATTTGTTCACTATCTCAATTTTCCCATCGGATTGAGGATGATAAGATGAGCTATGAGCTAGTTGAGTACCTAAACAAGAAAATAATTCCGTCCAAAAATTTCCATTGAAAATGGGATCTCTATCGCTTACAATAATCTTTGGGTTTCCATGTATCTTTTGAATTGTTTCCATAAATGCAGTTTCAATTGTACTCGCCTTAAATGAATGAGATAATTCACAAAAGTGTGCATATATAATAAGTCTATCAACTACCACCATGATGACACTCTTTCCTTCGGACTTAGTTAAAACTGTGATAAAATCCATTGAAATCTCCTCCCAACGTTGACTTGGAATGGATAAAGGCTATAATAGACCTAGGGTATTAATTGTCTCAACTTTATTTTTTTATCAAACCAAACATTCTACCACAAAATTTTGAATATCAGATTTAACGTCATCCTAAAAAAAATTATTTCTTCACCTTGTAGTAAGTTTTTACAACTCCTAAGGGAGAGGTGTGCAATTCCAAAATAATCTTTTGTTTTAGTTGGGAATTCTTACAAATATATTAGTGATATTTGTACCATAGGGAATAAGTTTTCTAGATAAATGTATCATATGTACTGGGATCTTGCTGCAAATTTTGAATCAATGTCCATACTTCTTCGCCATTCTTCCATTCCTCCCTTGCTTCGGTTATCCAATATAGTTGGGTAATAAAAATGGCACAAAGAAATTCTTCCACATCCTCATCCTTTCTTGAGAGTGCATCTACAACAAGATTTAACTTCCCTTTTTTGTAGATGATTTCAAAGCCTTAACCCAACATCTTTGTGACCCATTTTTGCTTATCTTCTAAAGATATTCTTTGTTACAAAAAGTATTTATGACTATCTTGATCAGTTTTTACCTTGAAGTGTCTTTCCATTAGGTAAGGTTGCCATTTATTTAGTGCATGTAGTATTTCCAACATTTCCTTCTCATAAATAGCTTTTCGTAAATACTTTCCTTTGATTGGATGACTTTCAAAAGCAATGGATCTTCCTTCTTGCATTAAAACACCACCAATTCCATTTCCTCAGGCATCACATTCCATAATAAAGGTTTTTATTAAGTATGGTGTAGCTAAGATTAGTGCTTGGCACATTGCATCTTTAATATGTTCAAAGGACTTATTTGATTCAGGATTCCATGAAAATTCATCTTTCTTCAATAATGTTGTTAGAGGTGTTGCTATTCTCCAATAATTCTTAACAAACTTTCTATAATACCCTGTTAACCTGAGAAATCCTCACAACTGCTTTATGGTAATGGGGAATTTCCATTCCTTAATGGATTTAATTTTTTTAGGGTCTACCTTAACACCCTCCTGAGATACAATATGACCCAAATATTCCACCTCTTCTACTCCAAAGAAACATTTGGAGGTTTTTGCATATAATTGTTTCTCCTCCAATAGTTTGAGCACCTTGTCAACATGTTGAACATGATCCTTCGAAGACCTATTGTAGATTATTTTATCATAAAAAATTACAAACACAAATTTTCTAAGGAAGGTTTTGAAAATGGAATTCATCAACCCTTAAAATGTAGAAGGTGCATTGGTAAGGCCAAAAAGCATGACCAAAAATTCATAATGACTGTCATCAGTTCAAAATTTTATTTTTGGAATGTATTTAGTCTTCATTCTAATTTTATGATATATTGAACGGAGATCCAACTTGGTGATATAAATTTCTCCATGTAATTAATCCAATAATTCATCAATCACGGGAATGGGAAATTTATCTTTAATAGTGAGCTTATTGAGCTCCCTATAATCCAGAAACATGTGCCATGATCCATCTTTCTTGTTCAACGATACTACTGGAGCAGATAAAGAACTTTGAATAGGTTGAATTATACCAACCTCTAACATTTCTTCAAACATACATTCAATTTAGCTCTTTTGGACATAAGGATATCTGTAAGGCCTAATGTTTGGAGGAAAAGTTCCTGGAATCAAATGAATAGGATAATCATGATCACGAATAGGTAGGAATCCTTTGGGAGTTTCAAACACCTTGGAATGATTGTCCAAGAATTTTTGGAGATCTGGAGAAATAGATGTATTAGAGAACCGTTTGAGTACTAAAATGGGCCTCCTAAGAAAAATGTAGAACTAAAATAAAAAATTTAAGAACTAGTAGGATTCAAGATGATGATGTCAACCATGGGGGATGATTCACCATTTTTGGGGTAAAAATGTTAAAATATTAAAAAATAATATAATTATAAAAGCAATTTTTCAACTTGTAATTTCAATTTATCTCCCTAAGGTTTTACTCAAATTTCGAGCAGGAGTACTTGTTGGAAGAAACATTTAATTCTTCATCTAAGGAGTGCCCACGTTGCATACTTTTGATGGACCCTACTACATGAAAAAAGAGAAATACATGAAAAAACATGATTGAAATCATTTTTTTTTATGTATTTATCCTTTTTCCTATAGCAGAGTCCATAAAAATTTTGCAACATGGTTACTCCCTGGTTGAGGAACCAAATTATACATCCAACAAGAGTTCTCACTCAAAATTTGAGTAAACCCATAGATAGATAAGTTGAAAAATAGTTTTTCCTTTTTTCCCTCTAAAATTTGATGATGTAATCTAACATTATTTTATTATTTCCACTATTATTTTATAATTTCCTTAGGAGGCCAATTTTAGACCTCAAAATTCCCCTAATGATTTTGATGTTGGAACTTCTAGTGAGCATAATTGTGCAATTAAGCCTCATTTTTAATTCTTTAGAAGCTTTGGCATGAAATTAGAACTTATTATCTTTCCTGGCTTCCCTGTAATACCTCGTAGTTCAATTTCCTTTCATTTAAAAAAAAAAAATCAAGAAAATTTCTTGAAAATTAAAAGCAACCATCTCCAAAGATTGTAACCATTGTACTCCTAGTACAACATCAGAACCACCCATTGGAATGGAAAGCATTAGAATATTCAATACATGTTCCCCCATGGTTAGCTTGATATTATGGCACTTTCCAAAGAAATTTATAGTTCCTCCGTTATCCACCATCACTTGATACTTGGGTGGTGGGTATAGGAAGCAATTTCAATTCCTTGGATACCTTACAATGAATAAAATTATGGGTACTACCTGAATCAATAAGTACAATTACATTTTTCTTCTTGATATGTCCTTCTATCTTGAGAGTTTGAGGAGTGCTAATTCCTGCCAATGCATTACATGATATGGTCGGATTCATTTCTTCTTTCTCTGGGGTTGGTCCCTAGTGTATATCCTCTTCCTTTGAAGTTTCTTGTTCCTTTTCTTCCTACTCTTCACAATATATGTAAAATAATTTCTTCTCAGCACACTTATGGCCTTTAGTGTATCTACTATCCCAACTATAGAAATGCCCTTTTTCTCCTTTTTCTTCAAATTTTTGTGGTGCCAACCTTGTAGTTTGTGGAAGTCTAGGAGTAGCAACACTTCCATATTTATAGTTGTGAGTGTATGCTTCCTTGTCGCCATAATTTTTCTTTCATTTTTTCTTGCCAACCTAAATTCCTTCTCCAATGTATCGGGTTCCCAAAGGTGAACCTCATGTTGGATTTTTTCCTTTAGAGTCCCTATGAAGACATCAATCCTATGTTCCTTTGGAATATTATTTACCCTTATATTCATTTTTGGAAATCCTCAATGTGCGCCATCATTGAAACCTTTTTTTTAGTTTTATCTATTGGCTAAAGAAGGTGTTTCTCTTTGTATCCTCATAATGTGCTATCATTTCGTCCATAAAAATGGACCAAGTGACCAGTGGCTTATGATAACTAAACCATTGATAAAACAAAAATCGATTTTTTTATAAATATAAAGTTGCAATGCGTAAATTTTGTGTGTTTTGCATATTATGGAGCTAAACATATTGCTCCATTTGTAGTATCCAAGTTATCAGATCCTTTCCATCAAACATCCCGATATCTATCGTTGGAATGTGGTGGGTCTTAAATCCAACATTAGAGTCTATGAAATCACGATTAACATTTATTTTTTTATCATCATGAGTTTCCTCTACTACCTTTTCACTGTTAAGAAGCTTTTCTTATAGAAAATTTGTCAAACCTTCCTTTAAACCTTCCATTTCTTTCTTCAAATCTTCCCTGTTTCCTTCTATACCATCAATCTTAGCTTCCATGCCATCCATCTTAGCTTCAACGTCATCCATCTTAGCTTCCATGCCATTCTTAAAACCATCCATATTATCTTCAATGCATTTCTCAAACCATTCATCTTAGCTTCCATGCCTTTCTTCAAACAATCCATCTTAGCTTCTATTTCATATTTTTTTTACTCTTTGCGAGAGAAAAATTTGTTGCACTTCTTCCTCTTCATAAGTCATAGTAGAGCCTTCTGAGGTCTTAATGTGTGTTAAATTATTTTTAGGGGTAATTTTAGAACCCAATACTTATATATATGCTTTAATATTCCCTTGGAATCACGTCAAATTGATTTTTAAAACAAGACTTATGAAATTTAAAAGAAAACAATACACACCTTTTTATTTCTTTCGAGGAGCTCGATATTGAAACTGATGTACCTTTTTAATTTCAAAACCCAAAGATTTGATCTTCAGTACTTTCATATCCCTATGAATCTTCTTTCCAATGCCACATGTCTCACTCGATTTTGATTCTTCAAGACAAAGTTATGCGCAATCTCCAACAATCACCTAGTTATGGACTATTTCAGTAGAACGAACTTATACGGTGTGCCGCATGTCATTGTTTCCTCATTCGGTTCTGAAATTGATATAGAGGAAACTACAGTCCGTGAAATTTCATTTACATTTTACAGAATTCCAATCCGATGCTCAGAGAGAGAGTTATGATGATTTTCCCAAGGTCACCTCTTTGAGATGAAATTTCAGCACTTGCAAAAACCATAACTTCCACAAATCATATCTCTAAAGATATTGCGAAGTAAGATGTGAATTTTTTCCATGAGGTTTCTCTGGATTTTGACCCAAATGGATTTATTTTTAGCTTCTGAACCTTTGTAGAAAAAAAATTTATAGCGAAAATTCCACGATGACTTGTTTGAAGCATCGAAACCGTAGAATCCAAAGCTCTGATACCAAGTGTTATGAAACGAACTCAAAAACTAGAAGAAAAGGGAGAAAAACGACTTAGAAATCATCCACTTTGAGGGGGAAACCTCCTTTACATTATATAAATGAACAATTCTTAGATGATTCAAATGAAAAAACCTCCTTTCTATATACAACATTCCAAGGGGTCACAATATAATCCTAGCTGACCTAACAATAATAATGTAAGGGCACAATAATAAAAATATAGGGACTACATGGGTAAAAAATAATAATAAGGGGGCTACACTAATAACAATAAGGGACTACACTAGTAATATAGGGCCCTAACAATATCCTAGTTATAAAACTATTAACCACTTACTGAGTATATCTACTTATTCATTCAAACATAAAGAATAATCTTAACTATATTGAAATACTTAATAGAAGTCTAAGATATTAAATAATTTTCAGAAATAGTCTACAACAAAGAAATAATACACAAATATTCAATAAACCAAAACTACCTCAACTCTCCAAGAGTTTCTAAATTAAGCTTCAAATTAATTCTTCGTTACAATTCTCCATAAATTATTCTATCTCTCCAATACCAATTACAATAGTTCAACTCCTCTATTTAATTAAATTTATTAATTAAAATTAATAAAATCCAAAAATAACACAAAGTTTGAAATTTGGAAAACTTTGCATGTCGATAGGATCTCAATGGAAGGGATGATGCAATAGCTGCATGTTAAGAATCATAGTTCTCCCATTGCTTGAATAATTCCTTACACAAGGGGAATGTATGTTGATCCATAGGAAAACTTATAGTTTCCTTCTTTTTATGTTAATTTTGAATATACTTTTCTATTTTAGGAATCAAAAGTTCCAATCTATCAATTGCTTCAATTTCAACGATTAAATTTTCTTCATGTACCCACATTTGATTGAAGTTATATCTTTCATATTAGCATCATATGTCTTTGTGATTATTTTGAATTCTACCATCACTTCATCTGTTGGTTATAATTCAATAGTCTGGAAAAAACTAGGTAAATGATGCTCAATCATAATCTGATTGAAAAAACTCAAAAATACTAGACAAATTGTCCATTATTCATTAACCTTTTTTCTTGATTCAATAGAAAATTATTCCCATTTAATTTTCTTCTCCCTAAATTCTAGATAAACCTTCATATGTTAGCATCCTAATATTATGATCTTCCTCTCCTTAATATTTATAACTTTACTTGAGGAATTCAATTTGATCCCATACTTTCATTCATTTTTCATCCATCTCAGGAATTATTTATGCACCACAAATAACAACATTGTTTCCTCCTATAACTTAGTTATGTTTTCCATAAACTTTCTCTTAAGCAGCTCATCATTTGCATGTTCTTATAAAATGCCACTCTCAAAGTTGGTTATAATTTCTACGGATTTTTTACAATATTTAACTTCATTTATAAGAAACACCAACCCCTTTCTAATGGTATCTAGTTCCTTTTGATGGCCTTATCAATTGTAGCATGAGAGATTTCTACTCTGGTAGATAAAAAATCACTTAAATTTGTCTTTTTAGTCTCTTTAAAAGGTTCCAAAAAAGTGCATATTATAATATTGTCCACATTTATTTTCCATATATTCTATATATTTTCCATAATAAAATATATGTGTCAGTCATAGACAATGGAGTACATATCGACAACTTCGTCTAAGGGCTTAGAAATAGGTTGACCTCCCCATGATAGAATGTTTCTTAGGATGTAAAAATTCTCCATTGTATATTCCTTACCCTTATATTTTGTGTGATCCTTCATATTTGTCTTCGCCAGATCAAGTATGTGAGTTTATTTATGTTCCCTAATCTCATCAAGTACCTCAGTTTCACTAGGACCTTAATTTATTTCATATGTCTTAGGAGTATATTCATCTTCCACTAAAGTATCTATCCTTGAAACCTCTTCTTAGGTTAGGTCAATGATGTCAACATGAGACATAATAGATTAAGACACTTGCATATCTAATGTCTACTTTAGTGTTGTATGTTGCACATTTTCATATTTCTTCTTCTTATTTTCCTCTCCCTTATAATTATGTAATTCTTCAACAAATCCATTTTTTTATTCTCCTTGTGGTCTCCTTTATTCCCTTTATTTATTGCACTATTAATGTAAATCATTTTCATTTTCTTAGCCTCCACATTCCTTCTCTATTTCTCTAGCTCTTCATAAGCAACATCCATTTTTTATTTCCTTTGTAATTCCTCCTCTATTTTGCATTGAAGTTCCCATTCCTAAAGTGTTTTGTCTTGTTCTTATTAAATGGGTCTAAGGTAAACCTCTTTGTTTAATATAATTACCTATTATTTCCTAGCCTCTTTCGTGTCGCATTTAGTATCCAAACTTCAGTTAATTTCCAGCAATTTTTCATACATGGATAATAATTTGAAAATATCAAATACAAATTTCTTTTTCTTTACATAATCTCCTCCCAATTCTAGGAACTTTCAATAAAATCTTCATCTTCCCATATTTCATGATTATGTTTCCAAATGTAGGACACCTATTCAACATGCTTGATCTCTAGGTCCATAGGATCATGCATTCTAAATCTCATAGTTTCATATCTATATTCCAGATGGATGAATACTTATTTTCCTTGTGTTCTTAGTTCCATTAATAAAATAATATTTCAATTGGAAACTGTGTGGGATAAAATAAAAATAAAAAATTCACTAATTGTACATTAAAAACTTAGAGAATAGCTTGATATCAAATATTTCCTACAACCAATCTATCCTTAGAGAATATTTTGATATAAAATATCTCCTACAACCAATTTATCAATAACATATTTAGGAAAAATATGAGGTGAGGTAAAGGCACCATAAATACTAATAAATGTGTAATTTTCATTTAAATAGAAATTCCCCATGCATGAGATAAGTTTCATAGCCTAATAAATTAACCCTAGATGTTCTTTACAAAAAACTAATGGAATATAAATAAGCCAAGAAGAAATCACAAATTAATGAATAAAATTTCTTTTACTTGTTTTTCAATAACATCTAGAAGTAAACATATAGTAGGGCTTCTGCAATATGATAGGTATGGCTTAATTCCACAAAAACATGTCTAAAAAATACTACATCCAATAAATATGAGGCCTTATAGAAATAACGTAGAACCCATATCTTATCTACTACCTTGTAACTCCTTTTAACCATGAGATTGAGCTAGCTAGTGTTATAGCATCATTCAACACTCTTGTAGACCTGATGCTCTTTTACGTCCCTAGGTAGTCCCTTTTCCCATGTAGACTTAACTTTATACTAAAAACTGGTATTTCAAAATCAATACGCGACTCTACCAATACAAAAACGCATACATACGTGGGTCCCATAATACTATACCTGCGTATAACTTTTAAAATATGAAAAAATAAAATAAAATGCTATTTTTCAGGTGGGGTTTATGGTTTTTACTGAGATCCTAGCTACAAGAGCCCGTTGCTTAACTAAAATAACAAATTTTATGTGGTATATATACACCCCTTGGGTAGGCCTAATGACAGCAAGAGTATAAGGATATCGACATTATACTTGATTTCTCCCAGATCAAGTCTACTTTTCTTGTGCCTCCTGCACTCCCAGTCTCAAGGAAACCAAGGTTTCATTTGAAAACATGCTCAATATATTTATCTATCATATTATTTCGCCTATTAGAGAATTTTTCTTTGTGGCTTGGGTTGGACAGATCCAGAGGAAGGCTTCATTTATGCCTTTGGCCTGGATCAAGTTGTATCTATCATGTATTCATTGTTGTTAATCATTATAGAAGCTCATATCTTGTTCCTAATACATGTTTTCATCTCACGAATTATATTCTAAATGGTTATATATGATGATCTAACATATTCTTATGTATCCACATTGAATTATCTATTATCTATAGGCTTTTGTGATTTATCTGTAGGTTTGTACATCTTAGATGAAGAAGAGGGTTTGGACCCGACAGGAACATCTTCAAATGTAGGACCTTTGAGTATGTTTCCAAATCCATTTTTGATAATTAGAATGTTTGGAACGGTTGATTGAGTGTTATTTGTTTATTATATTATCCTTCTCCATTGAGGCTTTCAACCCTTGCCTTAGGGAAATTTTCCCACCAACAGTTAGATAAAATGGTTTCCCAATTAAACATGTTTCTTGTTGTATATGTTTTATAGGTTAGAGGAATCCTTGCATAAATCAACCTAGAATAATCCTTCTCACCATATAGTGAACATATCCACAACATAAGGTGCATATGTGGTTCCCTTAAATCTATTATGTTTTACAACCCTTAACTTCTTATCCTCCTTCCACCAACTAGCCAAGATCTTCCCTAAGTCATTTTGGTCATAAAACTAGTCATACAAACACTATTTAAAATATCTTCTATTGTCAACACACACACACACACATTTGTGTATGTGTGTGTGTTGTTTGTTTTTTTGTGTGCACTTCTTCTATGCACGCAAATCTGTTCAAATCGGCACTAGTGACATCATGAGCTATAATTCCTTGATGAATATTGTTGTAATCGTTTCATGCCTATGCATATTGTTGTGTTGGATTGGAACCTTATGAACTCTTAAGTGGGTATACTTGTGGGTTGGCTTGTTACCAACAACCTCACTCTAGCCATTGGGATTATAAGGAGGCTAATTTACTTCCATGAAAAAAATAGGTGCACTTATTTAGCTAGGAAAAATACCATGCAATATCCCTAGCATCAATTGACAAGCATTTTTTGGAATCAATGTGACCGATTAACTAATTATTACCTTTTGTACAAGGAAATATTGATGCTTTGGCTATGATGGGATGCAACTATGACCTCGTAATGTTTATGAAAACAATGTCATCTATCTCTCTTATATGAAGGTCACTATGAGTTCTTGACTTTGAATATTCATCATTTTAAAATTTTTGATACATTCATTCTAGACCAATAACATAACTCTGTTACATTAGTTGTTTTGGTAACTTTATACACTAGAGACAACACACGCCCTTCATAGGAATATGGATTATTGGCACTACATCCTCCCATGGATATTCAATTATCATTAGTACCTTGTATAAATCCTTCCTTATTCATTCCTTTTTCCTTTACCTATTTAGTTTATTGTCAAACATGGGTCCTTCTTAGAGACATACTTCCTATAGTAGAGCCTTTTGGAGAGAAATTTCCTTTCAATCAAATAACATGAACATTCTTTATAACTATCAATAGAAATTTTATGTACTAATTGAAATGGAACTCCCATAGGTAATGATATAGAAGCAATTTTACTTTTATGATGCCTAATATTCGTGTAATTAATCCTTATTTTTTAAATTGAACTACCTAGAGTAAAAGACAATAATCAAAACCAAAAATATTCAAATTTACCAATTTCATTGCTCTACTTCTCTCATACCATATAAATTGTTTGCAACCCATTTTACAGATAATTTGAAATGAATATAGCAATGAATCAAAGTTTATAAACAAAGCATAAAGAGAAAGCATACACAAAATATTTGAATTTAAAGGTTAAAAGACCAAATATATATGTTATTGTGGTAGGATATTTACCATTGACATTAGATTCACTAAATTTCATCTTTTAAATGATGGATACAAACACCAAATTTTCACATTAATGGTTAGATTTATTCTTCAAAGGGTGTTAAAAAAATTGGTTTCTATCCACTTTGGTGATTTTCAAAAAATGTATTTTTCAATGTGCTTTGAGATTTTCCTATCGGTAATTCAAGAAAAGAACATTGGAAACTTTTAGCAAACTTATAAAAAAATCTCAAGACTTTCTGAAAAAGAAATGGATCGTTAACACTATAAAACAATTATGCATCAACACTTTGGTAAAAACATGACATTAGTTCATTTCGCCTCTCCTTTGAAATTCTCAAAACATTCTCTTCAACGCTTTAGAAAAAATAGCTGGCTTTAGAAAAAATAGCTGTACCTTTTTTACGGTACTAAAAAATACTAAAATATTATTAGTGTTTTAAAAAAAACATACCCTTTTGTAATTTTTGGAAAACTTTCAAACTCATTGGCACTATAGAGAGAACATTATTTATCGTTGCTTCCAAAAAAAAATGTATCTCCTTTTTTTCACTATCCATATTATTTTCATTTCGACAGTTTCTTGAAAAGTACTTAACCTATTGCCACTATGTAAAAGATCTAATATCTCTTTCAATTCTCTTTGAAAAATCAATCTTCAATAATTTCAAAAAAACTTACCGTTTTGGAGTTGAAACCTTTGTCTAAGAAATTTTCAACTCCATTGATGTTATGAGAGAATGGTTAGATTTAAGCTATAAAACATTTTTAATACCAGCGCAATACATGAAAATTAGCCATAGAAAAATGCACGAAATTAATAAAAAAATAAAAACTTTTCAAAATGCATGAAACTACTTGCAAAACTAAAAAAAAAAAGACACCCAAAATTTTAGAATTTGAGGGTATGTTATGTACTAAAAAAAGTGACAGTTCTTTAGATGAATCTAGTGTCTCTACCTTATACCTCTAATCAATAACCAAAGTAATTTCAGGTAAATGGAAACTAAGAACAAAATCAAAAATCAAATTTATTTATAGATCATTTTATATTTCACTTCAAAATTTTCTTCACCTTTACCATGCGGATATGATTTTTCTCAATCATAAGTATTTAAAATCAATAAACCACATTCTAAGAAATGAAACACTAAATAAACAACTTGGAATACTCGGGTAATATTTTGTAGTGATTACGTAACATTATCATCCTCCTGGAGTTGCTAAATTGTCCACAATCATCTATAACCAAGATGGAAATACCTCGATATCACATAACTTAATTTGCTGCCAACAAGCATCCATAACCTTAAAGGAAATATCTAAATTTCCTTACTAACAACATGTATCACTTTTATTTTTCCACTTCTATTCATTTTACTTTTCTTTTTTAATATATTTTTCACCAGAAATATATAGTGAAACAAATATTGCAACTTGGAGGATTTATATGTGAATTAAGGAATGAATCAGATGCATAGGTTGTAAAGTTTACCCATTATATTAGAAATATAAAATTCATTAGTTTCCCTTTATCATTTAGATTACAAACATTGATTAAGAAATTTATATTTAATAATAGTCAAACCACCACTAAAAATGTTTTATGATTTCTCAAGTTCATTGTCGACTCACTTTGCTCTTGACGTCCAAGCTAATAGGTTTATAAATGAGTAATAGACACCCAGTTTAACGAGAGGTTGAGAACTAGACACTCACCCTCCCTTCCCATAATGATCACAACACACGAGGTTATGCAATAGAAATAAAGGACACTTGTATAAATGAATATAAACTAATGCAAAGAAAAAAGAAAGCCATGTATGGTACAAACTAGTCATCAAAGCAACTAAGTATCATTTAAGGATTTGACCATTAATAGGAAGATAATCTATTTCATCTTCTAAACTCTGTAATCAATAAGTTTCAACCCCAATTTCTTAGAAAGTTTGTAAGGACCAAGCCATACGATTTATAACTTAGCGTTCTTTCCCTTATGACCATTGCCATTATTCGATTTCAAACCAAATCACCAACATTAAAATTATTATCACCAACCTTATTTTTTTCAAACCATCATTTTATTATTTGATGATGTGATGCAAATTTATTTTTGGACTTTTCCCACTCTTCTTCCGATATAAAGAGTGTGCAAATGTGTTTTTACATGGCGTAAATAGGATAGCCTATTGATTACTATAAATATGGTAGGTAGAAGTTTATTAGAAATATTATGTAACACCCTCTTCCCACATCTACCCAAGTAACCATCCAATCAGGGTAAAAAAGTGACGAGAGGCTACTATGATCATACACAACCTCCTAGGTGACCTTAAGGAAGTGGAATCGATGAAAACTCTTCATACAGACCTTGTATATCAACAATAACACCCCCAGGAGCCAACCCAGCCATTCAAGCATATTTCCCCTACGTCCCACAGACCTTTTTAGCCTCTAGGCCTCTAGACGCATGCATATTCCTGTAAGCCAACATTTATGAGGCTCTGGACACATGCATAAGCCAACATGCCAGCATCTAGAGACTAAATTACTCAGTGATGTGCCAGTTTCCCCGGGGTTTGAGCCACTTTTTTAGGACTAGAACCCAGTGCACTACTCATAACTTCTTAACAAGTTCAGAGATGAATTATAATGACCAAACAATGATATATTTACAAAAAAATCCATGAGGAATCAATTGGACCCCTACTAGCTATGGCAAGTGTTTCATCAAACATGTCACAAACATCAAAGCTACAAGTATAAATAACAAAATGGAGTAAAAGGATCTCATACTTATCTAAGAATCGTTAAGAAGAATTTCTCCCCTACTTCATTATCCACAAAACAATCTATTTAACCATATATACATTTTGCATTCATTTACAAGTAAAAAAATGGGGAGATCCATACATCATCACTGTTAAAATACATGTTTATAACCAACATAATAAAAATAGAAATACCATGGATACAACAACAATAGAATTCACATATAAATCAGTACATTTGCATACCAAATACCAAGGGGATGAATTTATCATTAATGATTGTAGAAACCAACCAGAGATGGGACTTCCACGTTCCACCCGACCATAGATTGGATGAGATAATTCTCTCTTCAGCCAAGCACCCCTGTGCCATATTCTAAGCATGAATGTGGGACTCAAACCGAAATAACCAACTAGGTCATCTTGAGGCTAAACCACCTCACCCTCATCAATAGAAATCAGGCTTTACCATGATCTACAACTGATCAGTAGGCCAACACGAAAAACATGTCATAAATAGCTTTACTATGATCTACACCCGATAACTACGACAACACAAGCATGGATATCACCAGATTATATCCTCCTAAACTATGAGAAATTTTCCAATATTCTATTTTCTTAAGCGTTACCGTAACCCACATTATGAATCAGGGGCCATTGGGCCCTAAACTGAGACATACTCTCCAGGCTTTACCATATATCCAAAACCCGATATTCCTAGGCCTGATGGAGAGAAAACCACCTCTCAGGCTTTACTGCAATCCAAACACAGATCACTAGGCCCTAAACTGAGGCAAAACATAAATTGGTTATGTTTCATATCATTTGGATATCCACCTCACTCAACTTCGAATCCATATGGGAATCTAAATAAACAAAAACATGAGAGATTCATAACACCGTGGCTATCTGAAAATGGCAAGGTTAGGCTGAAAATATTGTCACACCTGGAAAAAACCCATGCAAAGAAATAAAATAACCACATGAAATACCATGCATGCCAGATATCGCAAAGGAAAACACAAATGAAAATTGATACTTACCAAGAATCACGATGTAGCTTCTTTATTCCTGCTCCTTGCTTGCTTCCTCCTTCTTCTTGCTTTCTTTCCTTTCTTGTTCCAATTCCAAAGTGATCCAAGAAACTCTAAGTGTCAAAGAGTGAGAGAGGGAGAGAGCATAATGAGAGATATCCAAAAATGAACTGGTAAAAGGTTCCAACTAATCCTCGTAAGCCTTTTTATAGAGGAGGCCTCTATTTTCTTCATTTTCCATTATTTTCCTTCATTTTCCTCCTCACATGAAGTATGTTCCCTTTCACCTCCCTTTCTCCTAATTTCCATTATTTTCATAAAAAAATGTGCCAAAAATTCTATCTTTCCTTTCCAAATCCTTTTCCATTTCCTTTGCCAATTTACTTAGCCATAATAAACCAAATGAACACCCACTAGGATGTTTTTCCCAACATTCATCTTGGAATAAGTGTCCCATCAATCGTGTTATTATTTTTAAATTTTATTACATGGAATTTTCACCAGGGTTGTTACAAAACTCTCCCCCTTGGGGGACACCATCCGTTGTGTTCAACCACACATATACCTCAACAAAACCTCTAAAAATCAACCATACTACTCATGGAGATTTATAACATATCTTGATGTAGTATTTACAATGATCATTGTGCTAAAAAGCAATCCAACATGAAATCATAGCAACATGACAAATATAATGACATGACAGCCATATCATTTATTTTAGGTTTATAACATAGCTCATGGTGTTATTTACTTCAATATACACATGTACATATGCCTGAACGTCACATCAAAACCTGTATTAAAACATCACAAAAACATATTCCAAACACATACCAACCTCACACAGAAATTTCTTTTCCTCAACTGATGAAAAAGGAAGGATACATGGCCCGCATATGATTCACTATATCCAATGTAGCTTCATCGGCTCCAAAGTTCTTCCATTGCACTTTAACTTGCTCTCTTTCTTGGTTCTAGAGCATGCACACCTTTTTCTATAATATACACTAAGGCTCCAGCTAAAATTTTCCATTTGGTTCCACCTGCAACAAAAACCAATCAATCACATGATCAACATATTTAACATAATTCTTAAGTAATGATATATGAGAAACACCATGGAATTTCATTATGGAAGGAAGTGCAAGTCAATAGGCCACTGGTTTGATCCTCTCAAACATCCTGAAGGGTCCAAAAAACTATGGTGCCATCTTGGCACATGATGTAATCCACAAGGAGATCTTCTTGGGCTTGATGCACAAGTAGAATTGTTCCCCAACCTAAAACTCCTTGAAGAACCTACTCCTATCTACATAACTCTTATGCCTATCCTACGATACTTTCAATTTATTCTTGATCACCTGCATTTCATGTTCCATTTTTTCCAACATCTCTAGTCCAATCAGTACCCTTTTAACTAGATCACTCCAACTGATGGGAGTGCTGCAACTATACCCATACATAGCCTCAAATGGACTCATCTTCAATTATTCCTGGTACCCATTGTTTTAGACGAACTCTACTAGTGTAAGATATTATTCCCACTTGTGTTTTTGATGCATCACATACATCCTCAACATATACTCCAATATCTTGTTGATCCTCTTAGTCTATCCATATGTCTGTGGATGATAAGTTGTACCGAAGGCCAACTCGGTGCCCAAACTTGCAAACAACGCCTTCCAAAACTTGGAAGTGAAATTTGAATCCTTGTCTAACATAATCTTCTTTGGAACACCATGTAATTTGACTATGTCCCTGATGAACACCTATGCTACATCACTAGATGAATATGTAATATTCACTGGTATGAAGTGTGCAACCTTCATCAACCTGTCTAAAAAAACCATGATGGAATAATGTTTTCTAGTTTTCTGAGGAAAACATGTGATGAATTCCATGGAAATGACCTCCCATTTCCACTCTGGAATTGAAATCGGTTGTAGCATTCCACCTGGATCCTTACACTTTGCCTTAACCATCTGAAAATCCAAACATCAAGCTAAAAAATATGCCATGCCCTTCTTTAGATTCAGCCAATATTAAAACCTCTTCACTATTGTCAATGTCTTCTAGTAGCCTGGGTGACTTGAATATGGTTTCGCATGAAACTCCCTCAATATCACCTTCTTGAACTCACTATTGTCTGACACATATATCTTATCTCTAAATATAACTAATTCATCTGTCTTGAGACAATAGTCCACATCCTGTACACCTGCACCTGCACTTGTACCTATACTGCCACTTGTATCTGTACCTGTACTATGGTCTGTACATGTACCTATAATTATACCTATGCATGTACCTATACACCATTTGTACTTGTACTTGTACCACTACCTATACGTGTACCTATACCTTGTTGCAATCTCTGCACAATATCCATATACCTGTGATCATATTGACCTGATTGCAAGATCCTATATTGTAAATCTGTCCCATAGGAGTTCATAGCTGCTATATGATTTACATGTACCATCTTGCTAAGAGCATATGCGTCCATGCTATCCTTTCCCTTGATGCACCCGATCTTGAAGTCAAACTCAGTGATTTTTGGCAAACATCTAGCCTTCATGATGTTCATATTTGGTTTCTTAAACAAGTAGCTCAACCCAATGTGATCACTGATCAGTACAAACCAACTTCCCAGGATATAGTTCCTCCACATCTTCAATGCATGTATGGTCGATGCTATTTAAGATCATGTTTAAGGTAGTTCTGATATTTCTCGTTCAGTTTTCTTGACTCATAGCATACCACCTAGCTATCCTGCATAAGGAGCCCACCAGGTCCTCTCTTGTAAGCATCTGTACACACTACAAACTCCTTGTCTAGATCTGCAGTCTTTAATAATGCATCATGTGTAAAAATTAGGCTCGCACTCCTCTGTCCAATCAAACTTCTTACCCTTCCTCTGAAATGATGTAATAAAATAAGAAATATGTGATAAGTTATTGATGAAACTCTTGTAATAACTTGCCAACCCCATGAATGTTATCACCTCATCTACATTCTTAGGAGCTACCAACTCCATGATGGCTCTTATCCTTTTTGGATCTACTACAATGCACTCCTTGGAGACAACATGTCCCAAGTAGTGTACCTCAATCTGGAATAAATTGAATTTTTTGAGCTTAGCATACAACTGATGCTCTCTCAACAACCTCAATATTGCTGCCAAATTTGCAGCATGCCCTTCCTAATTTTTAGAATACACCAATACGTCATCAATTAATAAAATAACAAACTTGTCCAAATAAGGACACAACACATTGTTCATCAAACAATAAATGTAGTTGGGGCATTAGTCAAACCGAATGGAACTACAAAAAAATCACGATGTCCATACCTGGTCTTGAATGTGGTCTTGTATATGTCCTACTCTTTGATGTGTAGCTTATGATATCCCGATCTCAATTCGATCTTAGAGAACATTGCTTCTACCTTCAGCTGATTGAAAAAATCATCAATCCTCGGTAATGGGTACCTATTCTTGATGGTAACTGTTATCACTCATAATTTTTTTTTTTTTTTTTTTTTTTTGCATCTAGGGTAATCGGTAACTGGTGAGAGTTATCCTGAACAAGGCCCAGGATCAAATCCTACTGGCTGCCACTATAAACCTAGGCTAAGTGCAACAACCTGCAAGTCACACAATAGCAATTAACTTATGCCTCAACAAGAGCCGAGACGTCCACTATGGGGTCGCCTACTCTTCTAGCCAAGACACAACAGGCCATATACTCAATGAGATTTGAACCTCCATCTCGTGGGTTTCACCCAGCGAAACTTACCGTTAAACCACATGTCACTGTATAAAAGGTCGTGGGCTTGGCCCGGAACGGTTAATCTCTCGCGGCGAGCCACGCCCTCGCTCAGGATTGAGCACAGGACCTGTCCGTCTTTACGAGAACGACCTTACCACTACGCCGCCTCCACGGACCTTAAAAGGTCGTGGGCTTGGCCCGGAACGGTTAATCTCTCGCGGCGAGCCACGCCCTCGCTCAGGATTGAGCACAGGACCTGTCCGTCTTTACGAGAGCGACCTTACCACTACGCCGCCTCCACAGACCTTTTTATCACTCATAATTTTTGAAACATCATTTAACAAATTCTTACAGGTTCATGTGTCAAAGGTAGGGTCATATAATTCATTTTTCATTACTTATTCAAGGAAAATTTCTAATTTTTCTTATTTAGCCTATCCTAAGGTCTAAACTCACCCTCATTTAGATCCTTCCATGTCACATCAGTAATTATTTTTCATTTCCAAAGTTTATAACATTGAAAAATTCATTTTAGCCAAGAATCCACACTTTTTATTGAATCCAGTGTAAAATAGGTAGAAAACGCTACGAAACTATCTTACTTTCGTAGTGAATATGAAGCATTTCTTTGTTTTCTGATTTTGAGAAGTCAATTTCAAGGGCGTTTTCTAGAAAAAAGAAGAAGTATTTTAAGAAATAGAGAGAGGTTATTTTCAAGTGCATATCAAATAACAATAACCTCTTTCACTTTTCTCAAAGGTGCTACAGATTGGGCCATAAAGGGATGTCTTTCAACCCTACTTTCAGAATGCAGAATTTTCCTGTTTTACACATGTTTTTCAAATGAAGATTATGGACAGCTGGAAATGGTTTTCAAAAAAACAAGAGAGGGTTTTATTAAAGACATAATGACCTAGAAAATAGTCCTTCAGTTTTTCAATATCTATCTAGGATAGGGAGATTAGAGCTTAGCTCTGAACCCTATGTTTTCAGAAAAAACAGAGTCATGTATGAGGTCATCATTACCCTTTTGGCATGTGTGTGTCATTATTTAAGCATGAGTTGTCATTTAAAACAAAAAATATTATCCTAAGCTTCTATTTGTCACTAAATATTCATTATTGCATGTGAAACATCTCAATATCACTTTTGAGAGTTGTTTCATCACACCAAGCAGCTTGTTGTCCAATTTGGCTTTCCAAGTGTCACCTTTTTAAGGGGGTAGCTTGGTTATAAAAGGAGATGGTCATGTACAAGAAAGAAAAAAAAGGAGGCTTTTTGGATGATATAGAAGCTCATGTACCTTAAGCTATTCATGGATGACCCTAGCTTTGCTTAAGCATGCATCAGTTCAAGTTGTTTGAATTTCTGCAACAAGGAAATGGCTGTGTTTTTGGACTATTTGAGTAGTAATTTTAAAGAGAATATTTTGAATGAACAGAGATGAATTTGGAAATAATGAGAGAGGTTATTGTCAAGAATAGAACAAGGAAAAATAACCTCGCTCACGTTTCTCACAGGTGCTATAATTTTTGAGATACAATGATTTATTTGAGCCCTATTTTCAGAAAACAAATTTTTCCTCTTTTAAACATGTTTTTCAAATGCAGGTTCTGGATAACTGGAGATGGTTTTCAAAAAACCAAGAGTTTTTTTCTTAAAAAAATATTTTTTTACAAAAATATCCTCTAGTTTTGAAAAATACATCATGGATTCAGAGATATAAGCTCTGTTCTAAGACCTATTTTTCAGGAAAAATAGGAAAAATCTGCAAAGTGGTTTTAAGTATTAAAAGGTGAGATTGATTGTGTTCCTCATTAGTTTGATGAGTCCCATAAAATTTAGAGGGGTTCTTGGAATGTTGGAGACCAATTCAAAGACCTCCAAGAGCATTTTAAACTAATTCATGAAGAGTTAGAGAAAAAAGGCCTTAAAATTACAGTGCTTGAATAGCTAATAGCTCAATTAATCATAAATGAGGAAGAAATGCCTCAAGGATCGTAAGGTGAGTTGGTTTATGGTTTTTAAGGCTAATGATATGTTAAAAACAATTTTTTGGCACTTATAAAGTTTATTTTTCAAATTGCACAGAAGTCTGGAATTTCAGCACTTTTCAGCAGTTTCGTAGCGTGCCTGGGCTTGAAGGACAACAAAACGCTATGAAACTATTGTAGCTATTCTTTTTCCTTTTTGAACCAGTTTTGGGAGCTTTTAGAAGGTGAAATTTGTGTGGGATATGTGTATAAGGATTATGAAGACCATGCCAAAGGAAATAATATAAAATATTCAGGGCGAATGGCATTTTTGTAGCACTACGAAAGTACGCTACGAAACTGCCTTACTTTCGTAGCGTTCTGTGTTGGAGATTTTTAGCAAGTTTTGGATCATTCTAAAATAGATCGATCTTATCTAAGATTTAAGGAACCATGACAAGAATTTATTCAACACTTAAAGGCCACAAAATGGAGATAAATCACTAGCAAAAGCATTCGTGGAAGAAGAAGACCAGTTTGACTAAAAAACAGGATTTTGTTTCCAATTTTATAGGAGGTTAAATTAAGTGGTCATGTACCGATGAATCCCATCACCCCAATTCGAAAATGTGAAAGCATACTTATCAAATATGTAATTTATTTAGAGGATAAGTTTGTTAAATGTAATATTGAGTAGTTTGAGTCCTATTAGGAAAAGGACTGTCAAGTAGGATAACTGTCATTTTTTCATTAAGTAGATGTTTTATGGTTATGCAAGGTGTCATTAGGAAAAATTTCGATGAATCGGGCTAGGAAGCAGATAATATCATGATGTAACAAGTCTATTAAAGGCCATAGAGTCAAATTTTTCAAGGGTTGGATATTTTTGGCAAAATTGTATCTTATTGTAAATTGACTGTTTCAGCAATACAAAGATTTGTGACTTGACCAACCTGAGATTATGAATGATTTTTTAGTGCTTACCTATCTTATCTATACCTTTTATGTATTTCATTTGCATTGGTTTTCATTTATAATACTCAAAATTCATTCATGCAATGCTCTGACTTCCTTTATAGATGAATTGACTGTGTATTTTCCTGTTTCATGTGTGTGTGTCCTACTACTAAAAAAATCTTACCTGCATCACCTTCCATATCAAGTGAACTCACTGAATCACTGAAAATGTTGACTCCATAAGCCCAATGTTTACATACTGATATTATTTTCAACCTACACTTATCATAAGCAAGTTATTTCCTAAATATAGTTAGCCATCTACATCTTTATTCAATATCATTAACCCTTGAAAGAGCCCTCTCAGACTAAGGAGGCTAAGCCTCAGTCACAAGATTGGTTTGAAACAATTACATGAGATTGTCTTATTAGTAGCCTATCAAAAGAAATTTTGTGATAACATTAACTTTTTTCATATTTTTGTAGTCAATGCACAATATGAGAGTGCCATCTTTATTCTTCACGAACAACACTGGTGCACCCCATGGTGATACACTTGAACCAATATGCCCTTTTTCAAGCATCTCTTTCAGCTTCTACTTTAACTCTACCAACCCATGCGTGCTCATCTTGTAAGGTGATTTTGATGTTGAAGCTACCCCTGGCATCAACTCAATGAGAAGTCTACCTCCCTGTGAGGTGTAAACTCTGAAATATATGTTCGAAACACATCTTGAAATTTTTTTAGGAACAGATACTTGTTCAATACATCTGCATCTTGAATCTCCTTACCTTTTTCACTAGAGATATGAATTGCAAATAGTACACACCATTTCCTACGACTGCGCTTGTCTTGCATATTTTTCACCATCCCAGCTGATGTGGCCTTCTTCTTTCCCTATAAGACTCTTGGTTCCCATGATTATCCAATCACTCAATGGATTTTTCATATAAATCTACCTTGGTCCTGTGAAGATATAACCAATCCATACCCAATAGCATGGTGTATGATCACAATTGTAATATGTTCAATTTCTTTGTTGTAGGCATACCATTTAACTCAAATGCACCAGTTCTTACCCAGTGGTGAACTCTTTTCTTCGTACTTGTGGAAAACTACACTAATCAATATTCTGCATGCATTTCCTTACTCAAACCACATTTATCCACAAATTTGGGACTAACATAGCTATAATTAGATCTAGGGTCAATAAAAATAGAAATAACTTGATCACAAAGCTTACTGTCCATATCAATGATAGAAGCCTGGTGATTTTCCTTCTTGTTTTCCATGGATTCATAAATACAATGAATTCTCTTGGCCAACATCCCCAACATTTTTCTCGTCCTGTGCACTATATATCTGAGGCCTACTATCCTGATTTTGTGGACAATATTTCTTAAGATGCTCGTCACCGCATGTCAAACACTCCAACCATCTGGTACCATTACCTCCATGCTGTTATGGTGTCTTGTGCTACTTTTATGGCCTATTTCCATGTCTAGATGCATTAAAATTCTTTTGTGGTGCCACATTTTCTTTCTCTTCTACATTATGAGGCATTTCTCTCCTAGGCTACCATTTACCTTTAACTTTGTCATTCCCTTTCCATCCTTGCTAAGACTCATTCTTATGGTTTGATTGTTTATAGCAGTGCTTCAATTTCCCAATGAATTCCTCCAGTGTCTGAGGCTCATCATACTCAATCTGATCTCTGAATGATAATGGAAAACCACTAACAAATTGTTGAAATTTAGCCTTCTCATCCTCAAGATACAGTACATGCCTCAATAGCTCCAAGAAATTTTTCATGTACTCTTCATCTGTCATTGATCCCATATTTTTCTTGTAGAATTATTTAGCTTTGTTTTCTTAGTACCTCTCTCACAATTACTTCTTCCTGAAAATCCTTTTGAACTCATGCCAACTCAAGTCCTCTGTCCTTATGTGTCTAACCTGCTTCACATCTTCCTACTAGATATCTTCTTTATATTTAATGCTAAAAATAGCAATCTTGGCATTCATGTTATCTTAGTACTCATCAAATCCAAGAACTATTTCATCCCAAGTATCCAAGCTTCTGCCTCTTTTATTTTCATCAAGTCCCCATCAAAATTATGTGGTTTTTCTTTCTTAAATTCATCTAGAAAGTATTCCCTGTCACTCCTCCTGTAAGGGTGATACTGATGGCAATCATGATGTCTATTTGAACCAAAACTAGAATGGTACATGTACACATCACCCTTCCTATCCAGAGTGTCCAACAACCTGCCATATCTCAATGTATCTGCTCTATCTGACCTGTGTGTGCCAGGAGCCCTGCTGCCATATTCTCCATTAGTTATGTCCTCATGTCCATAACTAACTCAATGTGGCCCTTATTTTTGCAAATTTGGCAATCTCTGAATAAGTATGGCATTAACCTTTGCTTATTTTTCCTATTCCTATATGAGTCTTTCATTTTCTTCCTTGAAACTCCTTATTTATTCCTTTATGCTTCTCAATGTGTCTACCAAATTAGAAGAGTTCCCACCTTGTTTCTCATCTGACTCATAAGGAGAGTATCTGTAGTCTACAATCCTTTTCATCATCTTTGATCTCTTTTCCTGCCAAGCATAATATGTCAACTAAACCATATCATAATAAACCAACATAGTTTACTGCAATTTGGGGAGGATACTTCCTACAGGATCAACCAATCAGCGTAATACATGTATCTACATAATCATAGCAATGTAAAACTCGTAACACATGGTGTATTAGCACATATAAATCACTCTAGTTGGAGTCTAGTCATCAATGCACGACCATACCAAATACACACCATGACCTAATGCATGACCATACAAAATGAAAACTTGACCTAATGCATGACCATACCAAATGCAAACTTGACCATATGTACCCACTTGACATGTATATCCAAGAATGAGCGAGCAATGCATGTTCTACATATAATATCACGTAAACAAGAATATAATGACAACACACAAGCATGGCCCATATGTGACCTAAAATAAACATGCAATGCATATACACCATGTAGCAACATGCAAGAAAGCATTCACTAACAATGCTCAAGCATGAAAAACACATAACCAATCATACACTCCTGACAACAACACAATCAACCCTTCCATGGTGACACCACTACCACCACGGCCAACACAACATAGATGCAATAAGAACACACACTATAGGTATGAGAAACACATATGAAACTAATAAAAAATGCATGACCAACACACTACCCATCCAGTCAAAGGGTTGAATTGTTGTAGGACAAATGGCCTCCTCAACAGCTAAGAGGAGAAGGAAACATGGAAGGAAGAAAATGACCTAGACAGAAACCCATTTTTCCAAGGTAATGCACCCTAGAGACAACTAGGTTGATTTATAACACATCCCAACCTCTCAGAGGGAGTGTTAGTGCCTAGGTTAACACATTTTTGTGCCTAAGGGGAAGCTTTACCCGTGTTTTCATGAATAAAAGTGACAAATCCTGTGGAAACTAACTGAAATTTCCTGCCTTTTCTCAAAAGGAGATAGTCCAAAAGCAGCAACCAGTAGTGCAAGCCTCTTATTGGATTTTACTAAAGCCAACTGAGCATCTACAGAGGGAAAAATCAAGGAAAGGCAAGGAAACATCATGATTTTTCCCTATTCAAACTGATTTAGAAGATTGGCAAGGTCTGTCCTCCCAAATTCCTATAAATTGGAGGCTTGGGCTCTTGTTCAAAGTTACAAAGTTTGATCATGTGCAGAGTGAAACTTTATTATTGAGTGTGAGGCTTAATGATTGGAAAGGTTCATTGAGAACTCCTAGCCCAAGTATAATTACACTCGGAGATAGAGGAGAGGGAGATAGGAGTCGGAAGACTAAGGGAAGCTTGGTTCAACCAACGCTTGTAATATTCCTTCTTATATATTAATATAACTGTATCTATTTCTTCCATTTGATTTTTTAGTGTCACATTTATTGTTTATTTGTCTATGAAGGATGATATAAATGGCTCAAATTTTCATAGTTAAATGTTGATTATATACTTTTTTAATTGCTAGTAAGTGATACAACTATGAAGATTACATGTGTGCTTTGTTTGTTTGCAGGATCTAGACTTGGAGCTGGTGAAGAAGGACTTCAGCCATGCCACTTAGCGCTCTCCAACAGACCTGTTTTCTGCAAAGAGGTAATCCTTCACTATCTCACTTTGTCAATTATGCATTAGTATAAACATGTATGCAATCTCTTTGTGAACTATACAACAAATCTAATTGTCTACCTTGGGCACCAAGAATACTCGAGAGGGATTTACATTAGCTAGCACCCATGCATTTTACCCCTAAGAAGAATTGGCAACCATACTGGGGAGTTAATCCTTAGTTCTTGGATTGTTTGTTTCTGAGCCTTTGGTTCTTTCCCTCTGTCACTTCTCATTCTGCTCACACCCTTTTCTGATCATTTCATATGCCCTGTGACCATATCAGTAGGTCATAGTGTCTAGAACAGACCTTTCCTAGCCATTTTTTGCAACTTTTTTTTGAGTAATGCACCCCCTATGTGTGTTCCAGTCTGTAATAATGCTATTGATGCTTCAGAATAGTGTGTTAGTCCTTCTATTAATTCTCTGTAGCCCTTGCTAGCCTACGTTATGAAGCCAAAAAAAATTGTTACACCTCTAATGTGATTTCCCTAGCTATGGAGCTGCTGGCTATCAGATTAGCTTCTGTGTTTTGGATCCCTGTGCTTGGTTTCCTGTTAGCATTTTAGTTTTCTTATTCAAAAAGTTAGTGTTAGGTGCATTTAATTTTTGAAAGGGAAAAGTTTTTTTTAGTTTTTCTGAACATAGCTTATTTCATTCTAAAATTTTTGGGTTAAATAGCTGTTACTGAGGATAGATAGATGTTTGAATATTTTTAGGTTGAATTTCATTATTTGGATGTTTTCTGCTACATGGATGTGTGAAATATTTCTCCCTGTAGAATAATTTGTTCATCAAATTGAATATTAAAAGAATTTTCTGCATGGTTTGAGTTAGAGTCTCATTACATTTCATACTTCCAAACCCCCTCCGAAGACTAATAAGCAAGTACACTAAAAATCAAGTGCTAATAAAATCAATCATATAAATATTTTTCTGAGCTTACACCAACATTACTTTAGGCTAGGATCTTAGGATAGGAGAAGTGAGAAAACTTCCTAAGATCGCAAAACTTGAAATTAGTGTCATTAAAGAGTGAAACTCCTACCGCACTCATACTATTGGGACCACTACAATACTACTAGAGTTAAGCGCGAGATAACACTGGGGTGCATGAGAAGGTAGCCCACCTTCAATTGCATAACAATGGGCATTCTATATATTGGGGTTCCCCTCGGGGATGTCGAAAATAGATCGAGGATCTAGGTGTTCTGCCCATATAGCATGATGTCTACTACCGTGACCCCCCTGATAGTGTCTGTGATTTGAGGTATCTTTAGTTTCCATACTTTTGGGGACATACACAAGGTGACTTGGGTGGGGTGCCCTGGTACCTCACATAGACATACCTACTCTATCTTCGGTCTTTGGGAGGGTACTCATCTCCATGATAGTGCTTACACCCATCGTCTGAGGTTCGGGTGAAGCTCAAGAGTAACTGTAACTGTACATTTCACCAGCTCTCTATGTATGCTATAGTGATATTGGGTTTCATCTCGAGCAAATGGTAGTACTTAGACAGGGTCTTACCCCTCTAGTTGCTTGATTGATTGACTTTAGAAGTTATTTTTTTAGGTATGTGGTTCTACTGCCACTGAGACTTAATAATACATCACAATAAAACTTTGATAAAATTAATCGGTCATCGTGGCATCCTTCGAGCCTCGTTGTCTTTCTAGGTGACGTCAAGGTGTCCCTCCATTGACACTAGGGGAGGAGTCGAGTCTTGGTTTCCCAATGCCTTCTCCGGAAGAGCAATCTCAAATGTTGACCCCTAATTTTCAAATTTATCCCTACCATATGGAGTTTCCTGAGGATCCTTTCAGTGAAGGAGTCATACCTCCTTATGATCCTCTTCTCACTGACCCGTTGGGGCCATTTTTAATTTAGGTAGCACCAGTACCATCCATGTCTTCGGCTGCACCCACATCCACTTTACAACCGGCAACCGTTGGGTCTGTGCCATTGGTGGAAAACTCAGTTCCACCACCATCTTCCCCACTAGTTTTCATTTCTACACAACTAATTAGAAACCCTAGTATCCAACATGTACCCGGTCCTAGCAACTTTGTCACCACAACTACAAGCGGAATTCTGAACCCTTTAGTATCTACTCATATAGTGACTGCACCTGCACCCCCAGTTTTTGCTCCTGCTAGCGGGGCTACTTTAGTTCCTTTTAGCAGCCTTTTCTGTTGGAATCCATTGCTGAGTTCAAACCCCTTGGCTACCATGCCAGGGGGCAATGTCACCAACACTTATATGCCAAGGGGCACCTTTGTACCCCTACATTCAGTGGGACAAGAAGGAACATCGATTGTTAATTCCATTCCTCTTAGTTGTCAAACTTATGGTGTAGGGTATATGCCAATGGTCAATTATGTGAATAGTAGTATGCCACAAGCTAACTCTATTGCGTCTATATGGGCGACCCTTCCCCAAAACCAATTGGGACAAGGGGGAAACTATTGCCCTAGGGGAAACTAACTATTTTTTCTCTAGTACAACATCCCCTATGGACAACAACCCTACATCCCTACACCTCCACTCAGTAGAAATTTTTATCAACACAGTCCTACTTATCTTGTTGGGAACACTTTGATGGGCAGACCCTACGGTCCAAATTTCCAGCCAACACCTCCTTGGCTAGACTCGGGCGAAACCACGCAATTTCCATTTTTGGTAGCATTAGAATACCAGACCTCTAAAAATTGGCCAATGATTCTATCAACCATAACCCGCTCTAGCATTCAATACCGTACAAGATTCCGTTTGACATCCCTAAGTTCGAAGGGAAACAAGGGGAGGATCTAGCTACACACATCACCACCTTTCATCTATGGTATATTTCTAAATCCATGGTGGATGATAGTATCTGGCTCAGACTTTTCCCCTGCGCTCTCATAGGAAATGCTCCCAAATGGTACATCGAGTTACCACGTGCTGTAGTCAATACTTTTGGTGCCTTAGCAACGAATTTTCTTAAGAATTTTCAATTACCTATCTGATACGAAACTAGAACTGAAATCTTAACCTTGTTGCACCAAGACACTGCTACCCATATCTTTGATCACGTTCATGAAGGGAGATGTAGGTAGAGGTTAGTCAAAGCACTAATCTCGGATCATCTATTATCGAACTAGTTTTGTAAGTCACTCTTTCCACCCCTTTCTAAAGATATTTGCTTGTCTGGTGCGGTCACGGAAGACCAATCCATCCATCGTGCACATAATCTATATCTCATCTATTCACAATCTGGCACGATGTATGAGTTACTCCCCCATGCCCGTGGCAACTCGAATTCTCCTGTTACTTAGTTACCCGAAGTGCATGCTGACGTCCTCATTAGCACAACTTTGTTGGGTATGTGCTATATTCTTTCGATGACTAGTCACATGTGGGGGGGTCACAGGGGGGGCAATAGCCCCCCCTATAAGTTGCACCGAGCATAGCAAGGGGGTCACATGGGGGGCAGCAGCGCCCCAGGAAAAATTTTGTGGTCCCTATTTTCCGCTGGGCAGACCCGCCCATGGTTTTGTGCATGGGTTTGCACATGGTTTTTGGGCATGATGGTTTTCGGCCCCTAGTATTTTGTAGATCCGGTAAAGGGAAATACAATTATGTTCTAATCCATGGTTAATGGATTAGGGTTTATGTATGATTCGGCATATATATATATGTGTGTGTTGTAACACTAAAAGGAATATAATGAAAAATTAAGTTGGTCGTCCCGATTTGGGATCTAGGGGAAAATCTCTATGTTTATATGTTTTATGTTTTATGCTCTTGCTATTGTTTATTTTCCGTTTTCTAAATATTTTTTCGTAGATAATTTCTGTACAGGGTTAAAACCTACATTTGGTATCGGAGAAAATTTCGGCTTCAAGGGGATGGCTTTGCTGCTGAGGGGGTTTTTTTGCTCGGGCCTGAGGTAGACCCTGTTCAGTGGGAGATCTGTGGGATCGATTCTTGCAGTGAAAGAATATGGCGAGCGATGGGAAGATAGAGATTGAGAAATTTAATGGTTAGAGTTTTGAGTTGTGGAAGCTCAATATGGAGGATTTGATGGTGGATAAAGATGAGTGGATCACGATAGATCCGGGTACTAAACCAATGGCAATTTCAGATGAAGATTGGAAGAAGTTGGATTAGAGGGTAAAGAGCATAATACGGTTGTGTGTCTCAGATTCAGTATTGTTGAATGTGTTTGGTGAAGCTACGGAAAAGACCTTGTGGGAAAATCTAGGGACTTTGTACCAATCTAAGTCTCTGGTGAATAAATTGTTCCTGCAGAAAAAGTTGTATAACCTGAGGATGAAGGATGGATACTCAGTGACAGAGCATCTAGATGCCTTCAATATTGTGGTAAGTCAACTGTCATATATTGATATTAAAATCTCAGATGAAGATAAGTGCATTAGTTTTTTGTGTTCTCTACCAGACTCATGGGATAGTCTGGTTATTGCAATAGGTAGCAATACAACTACCTTGAATTTTAATGACATTTTCTCAACCTTGTTGTCAAAGGAAATGAGATGGAGAAATATCGAGGGTCAGAATGGAGATTCCTTATCTTTACGAGGAAGGTCCCAGAACAGAAACAAGAATAAGGTTTCGAGTGGGAGATCTAAATCTCCTGGAAATTTTGTAAAGATGTGCTGGAAATGCGGAAAGGAAGGACACTACAAAAAGAACTGCAGATCTAAAGCTCTTGAGAAAGGAAAGGGATCTGATGATGCTCCTTCTCCAGAGGAAAAAACCACCTCGAATGAAGGTGGGGATGTGTATTTGGCTTCTTCTTCAAATATACATGTATATCATGAGTCATGGTTGATTGACTTGGGTGCATCCTTTCACTTCACTCCTCATAGGGAGTGGTTTTGCAAGTATGAGAAATATGATGGCGGTGATGTTTTCTTAGGTGATGATAAGAAGGCTAGAATCGTTGGATGTGGAAAATTCAAGCTAAAGCTGCAAAGTGGAAGGATTAGAACACTTCTTGATGTTCTGCACATTCCTGCATTGGCCATAAATCTGATTTCTATAAGCAAGATGGATGATGCAGGTGTAAAAACAATGTTTGAGAAAGATACCTATAAGATGGTTCGGGGAGCACTAGTATTAATGTGGGGAGTTCAGATTGGAAATATATACAAGCTTTAGGGAAACACTATTATTGCTGGGTGCAACAGTTCTGTGGTTCCAGAAAGTGGAGCAGAAAGCTTAACGGTCTCTGGAGAAAAGACCATGCTATGGCATCAAAGGCTTGGACATATTGGAGATAAGGGCCTTCAGATATTGCATGGAAATGGTATGGTAGAAGGTATGTATAATAGCTCTATGGATTTCTATTTCTGTGAAAATTGTGTATATGGGAAGTAGAATCGGGTGAGTTTTCCTTCTGGTGCTAAGAGGGAAAACAAGATATTAGAGCTTGTGCACAGTGATGTGTTTGGACCTATGTCGGTTCCATCACTAGGTAAGTCTGTGTACTATGTTTCATTCATAGATGACTTCTCAAGGATTATGGATCCTACACGAGAAATAAATCTAAGAATCTTTGAGAAAAAATTTAAAGAATTTAAGGCTCTGGTGGAAAACCAAACAGAGAAGAAGATAAAGGTCTTGAGGATAGATAATGGTGGAGAATTTTTCAAGAAGGAATTTGAAGAGTTTTGTAAGAAGTGTGGTATAGCATGACAACAGACTAATCCATACACACCTTAGCAAAACAGATTTGTAGAAATAATGAATAGAACATTGATGGAAAAGGCAACAAGCATGCTTAGTGATACTGGGTTAGGGTAGGAATTCTAGGCAGAGGTAGTGGAGACTGTATGTTACCTGGTTAATAGATCACCTTCATCAGTGTTGGAGGATAAAACTCCACACGAGGTATGGAATGGTAATAAACCCTCTCTTTAACATCTAAGGGAATTTGGAAGTGATTCATACGTACATGTTCCAAAGGAGAAAAGGACCAATTTGGATAATAAATCTGAAATTTGCATCTTTATTGGGTATAAGGCTGGCTTAAAAATTTACAAGCGTTGGAACCTAGAAAAAAGGAAGGTTGTGTATAGTCGAGATGTGGTGTTTAGAGAAGTGAAAGATGTTGTTAAAGATGGAGTCCTACCAAAGGAACCTGAGAAGATAGAGTTTGAGCCAAAGGAGGATGAATGGAATCCCCACCATGAAGAAGACCAGAAGTGGAAGAGCCTCAAAATCCGTTTGTGATAAGATCGATTCGAGAAAGAAGACAACCGGAAAATTATAGTCCATCTACTTTTACGGTTAAAATTTTTCTTTAACTATAATCGATGATCCCGAGCTGTAAGGAGCGGTATGATCGAGAGGATGGAAAAATATGGAAGGAGGCCATGGTTGATGAAATGACATCCTTGCATAAAAATGAGGCATGGGATCTGGTGAATTTGCTGGCTGGAAGGAAGCCCATCGAGAGAAAATGGGTGTTTAAGAAGAAGATTAATGTAGAAGGAAAGGTGGAGAAATACAAAGCTCGATTGGTATAAAAAAGTTATTCACAGGTGCCAGGATTTGATTTTGGTGATATTGTTTCTCCTGTTGCCAAAGTTACTTCTATTAGATTACTTTTATCTGTTGCTACTACATTTTATTTTGAGGTAGAACAAATGGATGTGAAGACAACATTTCTTCACGGGGACCTGGAAGAGAAGATATACATGAAACAACCTGAAATATTTCTGGTGAAGGGGAAGAAAGAACTGGTATGCAGGTTAAGTAAATCTCTATATGGGTTAAAAAAGTCACCAAGGATGTGGTATCAGAAATTTGATACCTATATACAGGGACTTGGCTTCACCAGAAGCAAGGAGGATAATTTTACTTACTTTAAATTAATTGGTGACCGTGTTATTTATTTGGTGTTGTATGTGGATGATATGTTGTTAATTGGAAAATGACAAAAAAATTATCCAAGATTTGAAGACCAAACTGTTTTCGAAATTCGACATGAAGGATCTTGGTGCTACAAACTATATTTTGGGCATGGAAATTAAGAGAGATTGGGAAAGGAGGATGCTCTGGTTAAACCATAGGAAGTATGTTGAGACTATATTGTAGAGGTTCAATATGCAGGATAGTAAACAGGATAGTGAACGGGTGAATGTTACGTTCACGTAGGTACAACGGCGCTCTGTGAACGAGTGTCCCGGGAGCACGAAAGAAGAGGAGGATATGTCTCGTGTTCCATATGCAAGTGAAGTGGGTAATATGATGTATGCAATGGTCTATAGTAGACCATACATTGCACATGCGGTGGGAGCATTGAGCAGGTTTATGTTAAACCCAGGGATGTAGCATTGGACAGCAGTGAAGCGAGTTTTTAGATATTTGTGTGGCACTAGTGATTATGGCTTGTGCTACCAAGGAAGACTAGGATTGGAAAGAGTGTTGGAAATTCGTGGTTTTATTGATGCAGACTGGGTTGGAGATTTGGACCAAAGAATATCTACAAGTGGGTATGTGTTTGTCTTATTTGGAGGTGCAGACAGTTGGATGAGTAAAAGACAGTCTGTAGTGGCTCTTTCAACTACAGAGGCAGAATACATAGCAACCACTCATGCAAGCAAGGAATCAGTTTGGTTGAAGAGATTGTGTTCAAGTATGTGGTTGGTTCAACAAGCTATAAGGATAGACTGTGATAGCCAAAGTGTAATTTTCTTGGCTAAGAACCCTGCTTATCATTCAAAGATAAAGCACATTGATGTTCAATATCACTTTGTGAGATATATGGTTGAGGCTAAAAGGGTGTTGCTGGTAAAGGTGGACACCTTGAAGAATGTTGCAGATACATTGACGAAGTCTGTGAGCACTCATAAGTTCTCTTTGTGTAGAGAAATAATGGGTGTTGCAAAGCTGGGCTAATGACTTGGCTCTCTTGTGGCCCTCTGCAGAAAGAAAACAACAAGTGGGAGAATGTTGGGTATGTGTTATATTCTTTCCACAACTAGTCACATGCAGGGGGGTTAGAGGGGGGGCGATAGCCCCCCCTGTACATTGCGCCAAGCGCAGTAGGGTGGTCACAGGGGGGGCAGCAGCGCCCTGGGAAAAATTTTTTGGTCCTTATTTTCTGGTGGGCGGACCCGCCCATGGTTTTGTCCATGGGTTTGCACATGGTTTTGGGGCATCATGGTTTTCGACCCTTGGTATGTTGTATATCCAGTCAAGGGAACTATGGTTATTTTATAATCCAAGGTTAATGGATTGGGGTTTATGTATGCTTCGGCATGTATATATATGTGTTGTAACACTAAAAGGAATATAATGAAAAATCAAGCTGGTCATCTCGATTTGGGATCCAGGGGAAAATATCTGCGTTTATCTGTTTTATGTTTTATGCTCTCGCTATTGTTTATTTTCTGTTTTTTAAAGATTCATTCGTAGATAATTTTTGTATAGGGTTAAAACCCACAAACTTCTAGTGTAGATGTAAAACAGCTCAGCGGGAAATCTTCCTAGCCATCTTCGGCTTCCACCATCCCTACCTAATCGAATTCTCTTACTACAACTAAGGTACACTCTATGTAGTCAACATAAAACCTAGCGAAAAGAAGAAGAAGAATAATAAAATGATCACTCCTTCTGAAGAGCAGCCCAATAATCAGAATAATCCCAATTAGAGAAATTTTGCTAAAAACAAAAAATGAAAGGAGAACCCTATGATATTCTCTTGGAAAATTTGTGCAGAGGACCACTTGACATATAAATGTCCTTGGCTCTAGGAATGCATAGATTTCATCACGCAAAAGGACTCTGGAAGGACACCTATCATCCTTCATAATCTCTTTCCCAATCCATAGCAGCAAGAACAACAAATGGTTGCAAACCTGCCACAACCCCCCCAAAGGGGCAATGGTGGTGCTCATCCTTCCGGTGAAGGAGCATCTGCCATTTATGGCATAGAGACTGTTGAACTCCAAAACTAATCTAAATAGATGGAAATCCAGTCATTAAGGCTCATGAACCTAGTTCAAGTTCGAATCCACCACTACTTAACTATTCACATATTAAGAGGCCTGCTACTGACCCTATCATTCATCCCCCAAAGGTGGCCCTTCTACGCACAACTCATAACACCTCTTCATGTGCTACCCCAAACTACAAAATAGTATAAGACTTAGCACAATCACTGTTAGCTATGTGTGCACTTGAAGTGTTGCAAAATTTCCCAGCGCAAAGGAAAGCCCTGCTTTCGACCATTGGTGGAATTGACCCCCAGGATTCTATGCTAGCCATCCTCAACATGGAAAAATTAAAACATCGCCTTGCACACCAGATTTCTTTCCATGTTCAAGTTGTGTCGAAAGGGACACCAATCCATCACACTGTCATAGATGAAGGTGATTCAACCTGCATAATGTCAACTGTGTGTTGGCTCACTTTGGGTTCTCCTACTTTGTCTCTGCCGTCGAATTCCCTCAAAGGTTTCCATGGCCACACTTTCCTCCCAAAAGGCTACCTTGCTAGCTACCCCATTACACTTAGTGGGAAAATAATAACTATGGACATAGAAGTTGTAGATCATCATCTCGACTATAATATTTTTTTGGGTTGCATTTGGTCTTACGCGATGATTTCCATTGTCTCTTCGATTTTACGAATCATCCTTTTTCCATTGGATAGGAAGATAGTTACAGTGGACAATCTATCCTTTTGCACCCATGATTATTCCGCATTACCTATCAACATTGTGCCCTTAGTAGGAGGCGTTCCTGACTCTTATGTTAGTGTCGGTACCAGTATTTTGAAGGCATATTCCCTAATGGGTTATTTTCCTCTCCCACCATCTGAGGTTACAAACATGATTTCAATGATATCCACCATCTCAGATGGCTCTATCAATTCTTGGATCCTACCGGTGCCTTTAGAAATAGATTCAAATGAACATCATATGCCATTATCACTAGCTGATTTGGCTTATCAAGCCATCCAATCAGCATCTAAACCCTCCACTGGTTAGGTTTTGACCAATGGTACAACCCTCTCACCCACCACAATTCCTTCTAAGGATCTCTTCAATAAATTCCTACCTATGGATGAAGCTATCCAAGAGATCATGTCTCTATAGGAACGAACTTGGGGAGAGTTTCATCATTGCGCTTCGATGTTTGATTCAGATGTGACCACTATTCAAATCCCTTATTTCGACCCACTTGATATCGTTCCCTCCGCTTACACAATTGTTTAAACTATCAATGCAGAAGGGAACATGGGAAATCTTTCCAAGACCATTATTATAGATATCTCGGTCAAAACGAGTATCATGGAAAATATACAGATTGGAGTGGATTGTAGTCCTAAGGAAATTGCACACTTCACATCCCTTTTCAAGGAGTTCCGCGATGTTTTTTCTTGGTCTTACGATGAAATTCCCGGCATAGATCATTTTATAGTCGAGCATGAAATCAAGATTTATGATAATTCCAAGCCTTTCCGACAAAGGCTCCAACCTATCCACCCTCGCAAAGTATTATCTATCAAGACATAATGCGAAAAACTCTTACACGCTGGTTTCATCTAACCCGTTCCTCTAATGGAATGGTATCCAATCCGGTTCCTGTAGATAAAAAACAAGGCACCATCTGAGTTTGTGTTTATTATCGTGATCTGAACATCAGTTTTCCAAAAGGAAATGATCCTACTCCGTTTATAGATTAGATTCTTGACGATTGCACCGAATGCAAATATTTCTCCTTCATGGATGAATTTTCAGGATATAACCAGATAGCGATTAAAAATGATGACCAGAATAAAACCGCCTTCATTTGTCATTGGGGCACATTTCTGTATCATAAAATCCCATTCGGTATAACTAATGTGGGAAATTTTTTTCAAAGGGCCATGGACTATGAATTTCACGATATCAGACACATTGTACAAGCTTACTTGGATAAACTTCCGGCTCGCTCCAAGAAACGAGCCCATCAATTTGTGCATCTTAAAGAAATAATTTCTCAGTGTAGGTTCTACAACATACATCTGAATCCGCATAAGCGCATATTTTTTTTCGAGTCTGGACGTCTTCTTGGTTTCATTGTCTCCAAGCATGGGATTAAGGTTTATCCCGATAAGGTTAAGTCAATTGTTGAATTACCTATGCCACAATCCATTCTGCAACTCCAAATTTTGCAAGGGAAGGAAAAATTCTTACGTCTCTTCATCATAAAATATGTCAAGATGAAAAAATGCTTCATGCGCTTACTCAAGGAAGGGGTACCATATCTGTGGGATGATAAAGCTCAATTGTCATTTGACACCCTGAAACGGGCACTCGTTTCCTCCCCACTTCTTAGTTCCCCTAGATATTTGCTCGACTTTCTCCTCTACCTGGTAGCCTCAGCATCCTCACTAGGCATGTTTTCGGTTCAATTTCACAATGACGATAGTGAGAATGTGATTTATTATCTTTCAAAAGGTCTCATCGGACCTGAATTACAATATTCACATATGGAGAAACTATCTCTCATGGTGGTCTTCACTATCACCTACCTCTGACACTATATATTGCTACGAAAGACTACCGTAATTTCTTTGGAGAATCCCATGTGAAGAATTTTGTCTCATCATATCATTAGAGGAAAATATTCCAACTGGATTATAATCCTCGAACAGTTTGATTTGGTTTTCGTTGTTGCCAAAGAAAACAAATCTCTAGTCTTCGCCGAATTACTATCGGACCTTCCCAGAATTGACCCAGAAGAAGCAACTCATGATCCATTTCCTGATGAATCTATCTATCTAGTTGATTATTCTGATCCTTAGTATGGGTAAATTATTGTCTACCTCCAAACTCAACGGTTCCACCCAACTCTCACGTCAGAAAATCGTCATCACATTTGCCACCAAGTCGAAGTCGAAGCCATAAATGGCATCCTCAAGACCATGATTCGTTGATTGGTTGGAAATAATAAAAACACATGGAAAAATAAGCAATAATTTTCCTTATGGGCATACCGAACGTTAGTGAAGACTGCTACAGGCTTCACTCCATTCAAATTAGCATACGGTCTAGAAGCAGTTCTTTCAATCAAGTGTGAGATTCCATCACTTAAGCTAGCTGTTGAACTCCTACCCAACACCACTTCCAAAGAACAACTCTTTCTCTCTCTCAATAAATTAGAAGAAACTCATTGAGATGCCACACTAGCACTCGAAGCTCACAAGCATTAAGTAAAAGCTCAATACGACAAATATTTCAAGTCTCATTCTTTCCAGGAAGGCAATCTCGTTCTACTCTATGATCATAAACAAGACCTCTTAGGGAACGAACACTTCAGCCATTATGGCTTGGTCCATACATCGTCATGAAATTTATTTCAAAAGGCGCTTATGAACTTCAGGACTGTAATGGGATTCCACTCACTAAGCCCCGCAACAGGCTCTATCTGAAAAAGTTATTTTCCTAGTGTCCCACTAGGCATATGCTTTTTAATTTTATGTATATAAGTTTTGTATTTTTTTGGTGTGTTTGGATATTTTGGGTTTTTTAGTGTTTTTAATCATATAGGCTCTCTTATTTTACATAGATTTCTTCGTCATCCCTGCCATACGTTGGATATGCGGATGGTGCCAGTCGTCACACACGACACATTGCATCATTTTCTTGGGTCCTCTACACACCTGAGTCAGAACTACTTGGTTTCACGGGAATATTTCTTGGCGATACCACCAAAAATATTTCTAAGTACATGCTGGTGATACAACTCCTGACGGAATCTACATATCACAGCATCTCCAATCTGGTGCTCAGGTTAGATTCCCATCTAGTCGTTATGCATTTGAAAAGCTTTTATCATGTCCGACATCTAGTATTATTACGTTATTACTTAAGGGTACGACTTCTGGAGCATCAGTTTCAATTCATTACTTTTGAGAACATTCCTAGAGAATCAAATACATTAGTTTATTCGTTAGCAAATTAAGTGTTAGATTGGCATTTGTTGCATGTATTATAGAAAGAGTCATGCATGAGTTATATTTTTTCATCATAAAAAATACATAAAAATTAAAAAATACAAGATCAAAATTGCTAAAATATGTATATGTATATATATATATGTCATGTCCAGTCAAGTTACATAAAAAAAATCTTCAAAACTTGGGTGTTTTTAAAAAAATTGGCTCTGCTAAACCTCGCTCTAACATCTATACATCTATCATATAATATTCTTGAGCCTGCTTCTCATGGTAGTAGATAACTGCTTTGGATAACCTCCTTAGAGGCACAAGTAATCTCTCTAGCACACCCACTGTGTGTCGCTGTAGATGAATGGGGATCTCCCTCATGGAAAGAGGTGGCACACCCATGCTCAATCCTTCGAGTTTCCTGGAAATATCTTGCAAAATTCCTGTATCATCAACCTCTTCAGCGGCTATTGCGGCCTCTGCCGCTGCTTCAGCCCCAGGTAGATGCATTCCTTGTCGTGCATAGTGAGGGGCTCCAGTTGGATGGATGGGTGCCACACCTATGTCAAGCAATAATCTTCATGTCAAAACTTTTTTCACTCATTAAGCAAAAAAATTACATAGAAATTCAAAAGACAAAAAATACTTAAGCAACTATATTTTTCTCCTTACCATCTGACACCCACTGAGTGCCTGGTGGAAATATCATCTCTGGATCTCTTGTGTACTTTATCCCTGCATAGGGATAATCTTTGATTATTAGGATTTGGCCATTCAACCACTTGAAGAATGCATCATCAAAGAAATGGCAGATTGGACCCTCTCCAGTCCGCAACATCAAGGCAGACCAACGACCATGTCTAGGCTCTCATGGTCCCATAGCATCCATGATCATCCTTGGCCTCATGATGAGCACTCTCTCTAGTATGATGGAAACAATCAATGTACCAAAACCAAATTCTCTTTAGGACCAGGTGTTACATGCTGTCAGTTCTTCTCGAACCTGACGGACAACGCCTTCACACCAATCAAAAGTCTCCGGGTGTAGGTGATCTAGTGCTAGTAATACTTGGGCCTTAGTGGTCACGTGTTTACTCGTAGCCCCTGCCAAGTGAATGATCATTCATAGAAGAGACCTCATCGGTCTTGAGGCCACTCGTGCTATAGGAATCATGTTACTTACCGGTGCAGAATTTTTCGTATAGTGAGCTTGGATCAACCCCATAGTGGTGCAGGAATCAGCTCTCAAATCTGTCAAATTAGGCCTCAGTCCTGTACATGACAGGCTGGTTAGAAAGTAGATGTCTTCATTCTCTATCGATATTTCATGACCCCAGATGCAGAAAACATGTTGCTGATCATCCCACCGCTAGATTATCCAACTCAGAAGTTCTTCTTTCCCCCTCGTCATCTCTAATGTGGCGTAATTCAGTAACCCACATCTTCATAGAACAAGAAAAGTAGCCGGATCATTGACCATTTCACGTTCCACTCGTTTGTGCCCTCTCTCGCACCAAATAATCAGGGTAATAACTTCACACCTGCACAAACCAAGTTTCAAATGGATTAGCTGTAGACCAAATCAATTCAGGATTGAGAAAACCAAGCTTGAATTTTGTTTGGGCCAGCTATCGCGGGCCCTAGTGTAGAAGAGGGCATCCTAACGCATTTTCCCTTAATGGGCAGTGCATGTAACGTGGCCCTAGCACTGGGCACCTGCATTACCTGCCTAAAATATTTAGATCTTGCTCAAAATCACATTTTTAGTCATTAAAAATAATAAAAATGCCAATGGAAAGCAATATAAAGGCTCAAGCTCTTACCTGGAACTCGCGGAATCAAAAGCTATTGCTTGGATCGCCCAGAATCGATAGCAGAAGTTTCACCTCTTTTTTCGCTCCAAAGCTCTTTCACAGCACTCAAATGGTGAAAATGAAGGCTTTTTCCTTCTTATAGACATACTGGAGGTATGAGTCACTCAACTAGTCTATTAAAATTAGTAAATTTCCACTATTTTTTTTGCAACTATTGGTTTTTCAAAGTCACCGATGCTCTGATGAGTTGTAAGTGTTCATGCACAGATTAAGTAATATCCCAAATCTAGGATTGCACATCAAGCTTGTAAAATAATGCACTTCTTGGAAGATTGATGTACAGAGATGAGTTTGCAACCCTTGGATCCCTTAGATCAGCAGATTTGGAGTCTAGATCCAAAAGGGGAGCAAAAACAAATCAAACTAGGTGTGGTAAACAGGTCTCCCACAACCTAGTCTAGCTGAAAAAACACCCTACAAGAGGGGCTGCAGCTATGCACAACAAACTGCTTCAAGAATAACGTAGTCTTGGAAAATATGAGCAGAAGGCCATCAAATATGATTAACAAATGAATGTACAACAACAAATCAGAAGTAAAGTGAAGCTCTTTCAGCATACAGTAGATTACATGAGAAAATAGAGCAAGATATCTTTAGAAAAGAGAGATACAACACATATTTATCAGCAGAAATGGCTCAACAACGTTATTTTCAGGAGATGTAGTAGTTGTATATTACAACGAAGATCTAGGATAGAAATGTGGATAAAAAATCATATCTATTTCAGATCTGGAAACTACATAGTCTTGTTTACAAGATCCCCTTGGGGTTTTCATAAAATCATGAATAACAAAGAGTAGATCTGAGTTTCAAGTTTCAGATCTATAAAATGCTGCAGAATTTCTGAATATAACATTTCATTACAACAGATCAGATCTAAGGAGAACATGGATCAACAAGCTAATCCATGGATCACCAAAGTGGAAGGCAAAGCCCAGCACCAGAGATCTCTCATCAAAACAGTGATCAAAACACCATAAAGAAACTCATATCAAAATAACACAGTTCCTTAATGGAAATAGCGTTGTAGCTCAATTGACATAAGTGGCCCACTGCGAAGTTATAGATCTGAAGTACAAAGAGAAGAGAAACCCCTCCAGGAGGTTAAAAGACACACTCCATGAGAAGAGGCTCCCAAAACAAGATAGATCTCTGTAGATCTAGAATACCACTTGTTGTAGCTTGCAAAAGTAGCAAAACCCTCAATGGATCAGCGCTGAAATTGTAAGTAGAGCTTGGCCTCAAGCCTGATAGTGGATCAAATCATCAAATACTCCTCCAATAATCCTCAAAGGAAGAGGGGAAATCCCTACATAGGAACTCCAAGTTCTAAGCAGCACAATTCTCTACTAAACAACAGAGAAGAGTATTTGTCTAAGAAGACAAGATACTTAGAAATATGATCAATCAAAAATCTTCTCTTGCTACCCTTCCCTTCCTTTTATAAGATGAAAGCCTTTGCAAACCCTAAACCACCTTGATGAGTTAGCTTCTTTCACATGAGCGGCCTCCTTATAGAACTGCGCTGTCCCTTTTGGAGATGCATTGAACCTAGATAGCACTATAGATTTGGTCAAGGTTGACCAAGTCTCACAGCTCATACCCCTTTCACACCTGCAAGTGATTATTTACATGGCCCTGATTTATCTGTGTTCCCATGGGCATTGATTTATTCAGTCTTCTTAGGAGTTTGACATGTCCTCCTTTATTCATTTATTCATGCAACAGAAAATAAAACAAAAATGAATATTCCTCTTAGCTTAGGCTAAGTAGGAATATTACAGTTCTCCCCTCCAAAATGTTGCTTGTCCTCAAGAAACTGATAGGGTAAGAGTTGTAGTACTTCTCCTCCTCCATTGTTGGCATCAGCAAGGATCAAGTCCTCATCATTATCCAAGTGCTCAACAAGCCAAAGCATCATGTATTGTTCCTCCAAGGCCAACATAATATGTGCATATTCCATCCCTTCAGGAGTGAAGAACTCAACAAAAATAAACATAGTTGGAGAAATGCTACATCTAAAACATGTATCATGAAGTACAGGTTCAAGTTCCAAACCATGTGGTACACACACACTACTCATCCTCTGTCCATACAATCCCATAAACAATACAACTATATCATCAATGTATGGAAGCAAGATTACATAGATGCAAACTGAAATCTGAACTTGAGGAGGTGGGTCAAAATCCCACATGTGATGCAAGCGCAATGCACCTCTTGTCTCGATTAGATCTAGGTGTGGCAAGTGGCATTCCCACCACACTTCCGCTGCATGAGTCACCCTAACATGGCTGAAGGTGTTACATAAGTTTGGTGCCTTTAGGAAGCACCCATCATGAAAGGGAATCTCCCTTTGCACATCAAGGGAGTGGCCAAGTTTAGAATATCCATTGGCCCCCAAAAAAATATGAGATCCACATGATCTCTCACTCCCTTTAGGAGTCATATCTTGCAAAAATATGGCAAAGGAATGTAATGGATCAGAAAATACAACTTGCTTGGCATTATTAAATCCTTTACCATCATAGTCTTTCACACACATGGAGTTGTGAATGAGCATTACCCTCCTCTCAAGCAAAGGAAGAGCTGGCTGAGATGACTCTTGCAAAGAGTCCATTGGCTGCCCCAATCCTCCATAGCTATTGCACTCTTGAAAGTGCTGATGTAAGTCCTCTCTCATGCCTTCCCAATCAAAACTCTTCATGATCAGGGAATAGATCTGCATTGAATTCATATGGCTGAGGAAGAATTCTTCATATGCTCCTTGTAGGATCTTCTACTTGAGCTTGGAGGCTCTAGCCAAGAAGACCTTACCATGATAATAGATGAATCCCCCTTGGACTAAGTATCCCTCTTCTAACTGCATGCCATCTAGTATCATACCTGTGTGGAGATCTTTGGAATACTCTACAAGCAGTTGAGATTTCCAATAAATATCCACACTGCTCAACAATCACAGTATTGTTGATACATCCATGGGAGTGCTTGTCATGTTTTTGATTTCCCTTTTGACATTACACATGCCAAAATTGTTTGTTGGAAGGCTAATCCTCCCATTCTTCTCCTCCCACAACGTTGTAGCTTGATCTTTCATTGCTCCAATCCTTCCTGGATCTAGACTTGGAGTAGCACTTTGTGAGGCTTTCCCCATAAGATCTGAATCTGATGGCATTCCAGGTGGCTTTCCATGAGATAAGAATGTCCCTTGCAAAATCCTTATGAACATGAGAGAAGGAACTGTGACATCCCTTCCTCCATTGCGCAAATCCATCTCTGTTGCTTGTGTGGAAACATTAGGTGAATGATAAGTGTGCATGATTTGAATCATTTATGGTTTCCCACTCTTCAAGTCCACCCACTCCATTTGCAAAGCTTTCCAATCAGTGGTAACCTTCCCCAAGGTAATCAACCATTGGACACCCAAGATGATGTTGGTGTCTTGTATGTCAACTACAACGAAGTGATCCACCAAAGTGTAGGATCCCATAGTGATAGAGAGTGATGGAACATATTGCATGCATTTCATGGTCCTATCTCTTTGGATCAAAATAGAAAATCCCTCAAAAGTATTAGTGGGGATTCCTCTTCTTTGCACAAGGTGAGCATCAATAAAGTTGTGGGTTTCCCCACTGTCAATCAGGACAGATACACTTTGATTCATGACTGAACCTTGTACTATTAGGGTAAAGTACTTAGGCACTCCTCTAAAAGAGGCAAGAGTCCCACTTGTTGGAGCAAAGGCTCCCTTCCCATCTCTGGATGGTGTTTGATCTCCCTCATCATCATCATCAGCGATGTGACCCCTCCTAGGTTCATCACCTTCATCTTCCTCCTCAAAATCTGAGAAGACCTCTATGTAGTGTGCTTTCCCAGTAGCACATCTATGTCCCGGTGCCCATGAATCTTGGCAAGTGAAGCACAGTCTCTTCTTCCTCAATTCCATCCTGGGATCAATATCAAGAGGTTTATTCAAAGATCTCTCCTTGGCAGGAGTAGCTTTTCATTCCTTCCCCTTAGAAAAGTGAGGGGCCTTGCTTTGGAAAGTTTCCTTTTCTTTTGGCAAGGCATATTGGAGATCTATAGCCCTCTCAATGGCATCATGCAAACTGATGGGCTTGCTAGATTTTACCAACCCATGCAAAGGTTCCTCCAAGCCATCGATGAACATGTAGACTCTCCTTGCTACAGATAGATCAAGGACCATGACTGATAATCTCAGAAACTCAGAGATATAAGTCTCTGCATCTCCCAACTTCTTCAGCTTTGCAAGGTTTACTAAGGGTGCTTCAGGATCCTTCCTGTCAAACCTCTCCACTAGTCTTCTAGTAAACTCAGCATAGTTAGTCACATTGATGTGTCCCAATGTAGACAACCCATGGAACCACTGATTGTGTGCTTCACCTTCAAAGTGCAGTGCTGAAATCTTGATGGATTCAACCTCAGGGACTTTTTTCAACTAAAAATAGATATCCACCTTCTCTACCCATGCCTTGGAAGAGCTGGAGGATGATCCATCAAAATTGGGCAAAAATAGTCTGCCCATAGAGTGGTGTCTACCATGAAAGAATCCACCATCTCTATATTGTTGCCCTGGAATTCTTCTATCCTTGAGGTGAAAAAAATCTTGGAAACTCAAGTTATCCTTGAATATCTGACTTTGAGAGTCATACTCCACAAATTAACCTTCAAGGGAGGCTTTCTCTTGTGGTCCTTCATTCTCCACAGCCAAGAAGGAAGGCATAGTGGAGCGTTGTGAGGCTTGTGGAGCTTGTGGCAGGTTCACTGGTTGACCAGACCCATGATGAGACATGTCAGAGCTTTCTCCTTTATGAAATCTTCCAAGAGGTTCCCTAATTATTTCCACCCTAATATCCTTGATCTGCTTGGCAATATCTTGCTTGGTCACGAACAAAGTTCTTGCAAACTCTTCTCCTTCTTTATCACTTGTAGTTTTAGGGGCTTTACCCTTGTCTTGTTATTCAGTAGTATAGTTATACTTATTATGAATTTTTTTCTAATACCTCTTCTCCCTCTCAGTAAGAGGTTCATATTCTTCTGAATGCAACATGGCTGGTGCTCCAAGGAAAGCACAGGCTGTGCCAAGAAAGGAGCTATGATACCACTGTAATATCCCAAATCTAGGATTGCGCAAAAAGCTTGTAAAATAACGCACTTCCTAGAATATTGATGTACATAGATGAGTTTAAAACCCTTGGATCCCTTACATAAGTAGATCTGGAGTCTAGATCCAAAAGGGGAGCACAAAAATATCAAACTAGGTGTGGTAAACAGGTCTCCCACAACCTAGTCTAGTTGAAAAACACCCTACAAGAGGAGTTGCAGCTATGAACAACAAATTGCTTCAAGAATAATGCAGTCTTGGAAAATATGATCAGGAGGCCATAAAATATGATTAAAAAATTAATTTATAGCAGCAAATCAGAAGTAAAGTTAAGCTCTTTCAGTATACAGTAGATTACATGAGACAATAGAGCAAGATATCTTCAGGAAAGAGAGCCAAAACACATATATATCAGCAGAAATGGCTCAATAGCGTTATTTTCAGGAGCTGTAGCAGCTGCATATTACAATTCAGATCTAGGAAATATTTGTGGATAAAACATCAGATTTATTTCAGATCTAGAAACTACATAGTCTTGTTTACAAGATCCCCTTGGGGTTTTGACAAAATCATGAATAACAAAGAGTAGATCTGAGTTTCAAGTTGTAGATCTGTAAAATGATGCAGAATTTATGAATATAACATTTCATTACATTAGATCAGATCTAAAGATAAAATGGATTAGCAAGCTAATCCATGGATCACCAAAGTTGAAGGCAAAGCCCAGCACCAGAGATCTCTCATCAAAACAGTGATCAAAACACCAGAAAGAACCTCATATCAAAATAAAGCAGTTCCTCAATGGAAACAACGTTGTGGCTCAATTGACATAAGTGGCCCACTTCCAAGTTACATATCTAAGGTACAAAGAGAAGAGACACTCTTCCAGGAGGTTAAAAGACACACTCCATGAGAAGAGGCTCCCAAAACAAGCTAGATATTTGCAGATCTAGAATCCCACTTGCTGCAACCCGTAAAAGCAGCAAAACCCTCAATGGATCAGCACTGCAATTTTAAGTAGAGCTTGGCCTCAAGCTTGATAGTGGAGAAAATAAGAAAATACTCCTCCAATAATCCTCAAAGGAAGAGGGGAAATCCCTACATAGGAACTCCAAGTTCTAAGCAGCACAATTCTCTACTAAACAGCGGAGAACAGTATTTGTCTAAGCAGACAATATACTCAGAAATATGATCAATCAACAACCTTCTCTTGCTTCCCTTCCCTTCCTTTTATAAGATGAAAACCTTTGCAAACCCTAAACCACCTTGATGAGTTAGCTTCTTTCACATGAGGGGCCGCTTTCTAAAACTTCGTTGTCCCTTTTGGAGATGCATTGAACCTAGACAACGCTGTAGATTTGGTCAAGGTTGATCCAGTCTCATAGCTCAAACCCCTTTCACACCTGCAACTGATTATTTACATGGCCCTGATTTATTTTTGTTCACATGGGCATTTATTTTTTCAGTCTTCTTAGGAGTTTTACATGTCCTCCTTTATTCATTTATTCATGCAACAGAAAATAAAACAAAAATGAATATTCCTCTTAGCTTAGGCTAAGTAGGAATATTACAGATTTGACCGTGTTTGACCCAGAACGGGCCTTCATTTTAGGGACATTTTCTAGCTTGTAAAACTGAAAAAACCTCAAGTTTCCTTTGTTGGGCTCGTTAAACTACCACAATGAAGAACTATGAGCCATTCTTTTCCGTCTTTTTCTAGCTCATTAAAAAACCGAAAAAGTGACTGATTTTTTCTCTGTCAGACTCGTTAAAATTTCACAGAGAGGATCGATTTTTTCTTCATTTGACTTGTTAAAATTTCATAAATAATATTGAGTTTACTCCATCTTCTCGTAGTCATAAAAAAATGAGGCAAAATTCCATTGAACATAGGTTTATCACTTTATCCAGATTCAATGGACTAACTTACGAAAAAGGAACTGTGTTGGGCATACTATTATCCCTTTGTCACATGTGGTTATCAACCATGACAAAGGTACCCCCCATGGATTTTTATTTTACGATGTTTTCCAAGCACCCTAAATATGAAAAGATCACCGATTTTACCCGTCTAGACTCATTAAACTTAATTACATGGAGAAAAATTTGGACAAAGTGGATACTTATTATGTTATGCTTTGAAAGTAAAAAACCTTGAACATGGCACTTCCCAGAAAATTCACTCGCAATTAGCCGAACCCTACCATTCTATGAGTTTATCCTTCGTATGTCAATGCCCCTGCATGGGTGAATCTTGACACTCTTTGGTGTTCATAAGAATAATCTGCCTAGTACCCTATTACTATGTGTTACACAGCAATTTGTCACCATCCTTGCAATCCCTTGTCCCGCACATTGGAGGGCTTATTTTGTGACTTGTGAGCAGTGACATGACCTGAAAACACTTTTATGGCATCCCCATGGACATGAAATTTCATTCCCCTGAAGACAGGATTCCCATCAGAGGCGATCCCTACTAGCCCAGATCGGGTGTAGCAATAATCGTATCACGCTAAGGTGCAAGTTCCTCCTTTTGGAAATTTTGGTGCTCCTTATATGGCAACATTGTCCCTTCCTGGGTTAACTGTTAGGTTGCCTGTTTGGTTGTTTTCAACCTCTGTAGTCCCAAATGTCTCGGCTACTTTTCAATTAGTTCCTCTGCCTGAACAACATCATGTTGATTCCAAGGTGGACCTCTCCCCTTCTTCGCCTGTTTCTGCGTCCTCCTCTTCTACTTCGCCTGGTGAAAGTCTGGATTCAAGTAACCAGGTGGCTAAGAAGAAGAAGAAGAATACAAAGAAGAAGAAGTCCGATAAGAGAGGCTCTAATGCTACAGCTACTGCTTTTGAAATGTCTGCTCTTATTGATAAACCTTCCAACCCTCCGTGGAAAGTCAAGTTCCCTTGCATGTTGTGCACGTGAGACCATCTTCTTCGAAACTACCCTAGCATTCCCAAGGTGCTTGAAGAATGGTCTAGCGATCGTTTGCCATTGCCTTTGGCTTTCAGGAGTCAGGTTGGGGGCACGTCTTCGGCTGTTGCTGGTAAGGCTTCTAAGAAGCAGGGTAAGCTCATCAATCCCTGTAAGTTGTGTGAAGGGCACCATGCCATTCACCTTTGTCCGTATATGGATGAAGCCAACAGAGTTTTGGACAACTCGACCAGTTCTACACCATGCCTTCCAGCTGGTTATAATTGGCTTTCTTTGAGTCCTCCACCAGCTGATCCTACGATTGTTACACAACAATTTGTCATCGTCCCTGCAATCCCTCGTCCCGCACATTGGAGGGCTTATTCCATGACCTATGAGCAGTGAAATGACTTGAAAAAATTTTTATGGCATCCCCCTAGACATGGATTTTCATTGCCCTAAAGACAAGATTCCCATCAGAGGCGATCCCTACTAGCCCAGATCGGGTCTAGCAACAATCATATCACGCTAAGGTGCAAGTTCCTAATTGAAAAGAAGGCCTACCTCAAGTCCAATGTTGTTGTTTGTATAGAAGATAACGCTCCCATTTCCTTGCCCCGGCAGGTCACAATCCTCCCTCTTGCCGTGATCGAACACCTGCACACACAAGAAACACGACAAACACAAGCGTAAAACCCAATATATGCAATTATGTATCAGTCAGAGAAGACACAACTCATGATCATAATGAACAATACGAGTGGAACCATAACCAAAGTTGCTTATCATTAATTCATACAAAGGAAAATACAACCTGGCTCTGATGCTGAATCTTCCTTCGGCGGGTCGTCAGTGGAATACATCTCGTTAAAGCTCGTCGGGAATGGGGACAAGCCTCTCTCTTCGATCGACAATCTCCTTGCTACTGATTTGGCTCTATGAGGACTATTGCAACATTCTTCAGGCTATGAAGGTTGTTGGAGATTAGCTTGCAAAGGGAAATGGAAAGCTTATGTAGATGTTGGAAGGGGAGTTGAGATCCCTACAATCATGGGATTGGCCCTATCATCAAGGAAGCTTCCATGAGAAGTGGAAAACTACTTCCTCTACATGGATATCTGGAGCCAAACGTCCCAACTCAATTTAGAGACTAGTTCAGGAGTTGGTTGGAGTCAATCTTCCACCATTTATTTTTAAAAACACTCCTTAATAAGCCTGGCGCGGGTACAACACTGAGAAAGTGCGCCAGCTGGCACGCCCTCTTTGGAGTATTTCCCCCATTGGCGCGGGTATAACACTGAATAGTCGCGCCAAGGATTAAAAGGTTATTTTTAGGGTTTTTCACAAGGAGTTGTCTTCAGGGGAATGAAATTCCATTTCCAGGGGGATGCCATAAAATTGTTTTCAGGTCATGTCACTGCTCACAGGTCATGGAATAAGCCCTCCAATGTGGAGGACTCAAAGAAAGCCGATTATAACCAGCTGGAAGGAATGGTGTAGAACCGGTCGAGTTGTCCAAAACTCTCTTAGCTTCATCCATATACAAACAAAGGTGAATGGCATGGTTCCCTTCACACAACTTACAGGGATTAGTGAGCTTACCCTGCTTCTTAGGAGCCTTACCAGTAGCAGCCGAAGACGTGCCCCCAACTTGACTCCCGAAAGCCAAAGGCAATGGTGGACGACTGCTGGACCATTCTTCAAGTACCTTGGAAATGCTAATGCAGTCTCGAAGAAGATGGTCTCTCGTGCACAACATGTAAGGGAACTTGAATTTCCACGGAGGGTTGGAAGGTTTATCAATAAGAGCATACATTTCGAAAGCAGTAGCTGTAGCGTTAGAGCCTCTCTTATCAGACTTCTTCTTCTTTGTCTTATTCTTCTTCTTCTTAGCCACCTGGTTACTCGAATCCAGATTTTCACCAGGTGAAGTAGAAGAGAAGGACGCAGAAATAGGCGAAGAAGGGGAGAGGTCCACCTTGGAATGAACATGATGTTGTTCAGGCATAGGAACTAATTGAATAGTAGCCGAGACATTCGGGACTACAGAGGTTGAAAACAACCAAACAGGCAACCCAATAGTTAACCCAGGAAGGGACAACGTTGCTATATAAGGAGCACCAACATTTCCAAAAGGAGGAAATTTCACCTTGGCATGATACGATTGTTGCTAGACCCGATCTGGGCTAGTAGGGATCACCTCTGATGGGAATCCTGTCTTCAGGGGAATGAAATTCCATGTCTAGGGGGATGCCATAAAAGTGTTTTCAGGTCATGTCATTGCTCACAGGTCATGGAATAATCCCTCCATTGTGTGCGACGAGGGATTGAAGGGACGGTGAAAAATTGCTGTGTAACACATGGTAATAGGGTACCAGGAAGATTATTCTTATGAACACCAAAGAGTTTCAGGATTCACCCATGCAGGGGCATCAGCATACGAAGGATAAAATCATAGAATGGTAGGGTTCGGCTAATTGTGAGTGAATTTTCTAGGGAGTGCCATGTTCAAGGTTTTTTACTTTCAAAGCATAACATCATAAGTATCCATTTTGTCCAAATTTGTCTCCATGTAATTAAGTCTAATGAGTCTAGACGGGTAAAATCGGTGATCTTTTCATATTTGTTACACAGAAATTTGTCACCGTTCCTGCAATCCCCCGTCCCGCACATTGGAGGGCTTATTCCATGACCTGTGAGCAGTGACATGACTTGAAAACACTTTTATGGCATCCCCCTGGACATGGAATTTCATTTCCCTGAAGACAACTCCTTTTGAAAAACTCTAAAAATAGCCTTTTTAGCCTTAGTGTGACTAGTCAGTGTTATACCCGCGCCAATGGGGGAAATACTCCAAAGAGGGCGCACCAGCTGGCACACTTTCTCAGTGTTGTACCCGCGCCAGGCTTATTAAGGAGTGTTTAAAAAAAATAAATGGCAGAATATTGACTCCAACCAACTCCTGAACTAGTCTCTAAATTGAGTTGGGACGTTTGGCTCCGGATCTCCATGTAGAGGAAGTAGTTTTCCACCTCTCATGGAAGCTTCCTTGATGATAGGGCCAATCCCATGATTGTAGGGATCCCAAATCCCCTTCCACCATCTATATAAGCTTGCCATTTCCCTTTGCAAGCTAATCTCCAAGAGCCTTCATAGCCTAAAGAATGTTGCAATAGTCCTCATAGAGCCAAATCAGTAGTAAGGAGATTGACGATCGAAGAGAGAGGCTTGTCCCCATTCTCGATGAGCTTTAATGAGATGTATTCCGCTAATGACCCGCCGAAGAAAGATTCAACGTCAGAGCCAGGTTGTATTTTCCTTTGTATGAATTAATGATAAGCGACTTTGGTTATGGTTCCACTCATATTGTTCATTATGATCATGAATTGTGTCTTCTCTGACTGATACATAATTGCATATATTGGGTTTTACTCTTGTGTTTGTCGTGTTTCTTGTGTGTGCAGGTGTTTGATCACAACAAGTGGGAGGATTGTGACCTACCGGGGCAAGGAAATGGGAGCGTTATCTTCTCTACAAACAACAGCGTTGGACTTGAAGTAGGCCTTCTTCACAATTTGGTCTATTGCAATTAGGAACTTGCACCTTAGCATGATACGATTGTTGCTAGACCCGATCTGGGCTAGTAGGGATTACCTCTTTCCGTAGAGGGGATTTACCTCTACAACAAATTGGCGACTCCACTAGGGAGCTTGTTGTTTGCTTTATAAACTACAAATGGAGCCTGAAGTTAGCCAGATACCCTTTGAAATGCTCTTGCTTCGCATTAGCGAAAGTAGATGAATGTTGCTTCAGTCAATCTTTGGTCTAGTTTATTAACTGAACACTTGGAGTATTGTCTTGTCTTTTCAGTCAATTCTTGACTTTTCCTACTTGATCAGCTCTTTTGGCTAGCTCTTTTCATGTGTGTGGATTTTGGTTTAAGCTTTGACATCACTGGTCTGCTTCTTGGATTGCTTTCTTTTATTTTTGCATAGAAAACTTGACTAGCACACTTATTAGCCTGACAGTCACGCCAATTGGCACTTTTTGCTGGTTTACTACCTAAGCCAATCCTGTTATGGCGCTATATTCAGCTTGACAGTCGCGCCAATGCTGGAAGGTGCTAGGGTTTGCTCTGTTTTGAGCTTTCTAAGCTTGATCTGTGATTTTGGTTTCATTTTCTCGACTGCCTGAGTGTTCTGGAGCCTTGTTTGACTGACTGTGACCTTCATCCTTTGGTTGTTTGTCCGTTTCTATCGATTTTACATTCTAGCCCTAAGGCATCTAGGTGCTATAGTGTGTCGAGCCTCCCGCGAGAGTTTTTGGTTTCTATCTGTTCAGTCAATTTTGTGATTGCTTCTCTACATTTGTTTGGTGGTTGTCTATCATTTTATTGCATTATTTGAGTGATTGGCTTCTTCTTCATTCGAATTCCGCTTTGTCTCGCTTTGAGCCTAGATTACATGGTTCATTTGAGTCTTGGAGATTCTGCTTGAAGTGGTGAGTCTGGTCTTGGTTGGGAGAAATTCTTTGTTTTTTCATTTTCAGGCATTGGCACTTGTTGTCAGTTAGCAACCCGCACCAATTTTCCATTGGCGCTAGTTGTCAGTGAGAAAGTCACTCCAGTTGGCACTAGTTTTCAATGATAAAGTCGTGCCAATTTCAGGGTGTATGAAAATTGAGACTTTTTCCATAAATCCTTCACCAATGTGTCTTTCCCTTTCGGTCTTTTCCCTGTATGAGCATAGATTACATTGCTCATTGTTTGGAATGTCTTATTTCCATGATTTTTTGATGCAAAAGGGGATGAATGCCTTGTTTTGATCTCATGCTTTGGAAGTCCTCTTTGTGTTTGACATCATATGTCTTGTCAACTTTTGAGGAATTTTGTTACAAAGTGTTTTGAAACAACGATTGCATTCTTAGTGTTTGATTACATCCTTTTTGCATTCATCCTTCCATTAAAAAGATTTGCGTTCATTTAGTTTTCGTCTCAAAGTTTTCTTTTCGTTAAAATGCATTAAATTACATTGCATTGAAGAGTATTTTTTGAGATTTATCATTGAACTTAGATCACATTGTTTAATGATTGAAAGCTAAAATTCACTTTGAGTGCATTCTCTTTCATTAAAAGCATGCATTAAGTAGATTCTCATTTCATCGAAAAATGCATTGAGTGCATTCTTATCATTTGAAAAGAAAGGGAAATTGTGCATAGATTACAATTGCATAGTTTTTGGGAAAAAAAGAGAGAGGATTTTTTCATAGATTACATTGCATTATTCACATCGTTGAATGTTTGAAATTAATTTTGGATAGTGAAAGTCATCTAGTTTGGAAAATTTTCATTTACAGTGTTGTTGTTTGTTTCATCATTGTTTGAAAATCTTCCCTTAACTAGATAGCATTCATCGAATTGAAAATATTTCTTTTCTCATATAGCTTCATACAGGAGATTGTCATATGACACTCGCTAGGGCCTGAAAACTGAAACATAATTGAAGATAAACCTTAAAATTTATTCAATTTACACTAAGGCAACATTGAAACATTAACGAAATATTTAGAGGTCTAAGCTAGAGATGTGTTTTGGCGTCTTTAAACCTAGTAGTTGTCGTTCGCCTCTTGGCTTTAGACATCACTAGTACGGACTTATGCTCCCCGTACCGTCGCGTATATAAAGGGAGACCCCACTAGGTTGCTATCCTTTATCCGTAGGAAGCCGAGTCTGCCATCCTATACCCATGATACACCGGACACAGCATTCGAGGAGATTTCCTGCACGTACGTCAAGTCCTTGGTTGATTTCTCTTTAATTTTGAAACCAAGGTGTATATTGCAGTTCACGGTTATTTGGTACCCCCTTTGCCCATAATTCTTGAGAAGTCATTTTGATGTTATCTGACTCCTTAAATTTGAAAAGATCATCAAGCACTTGTCCTTTCACGTTTGCTTCAAAACTGAAAGAGATAGAGTCACCTTTTATCCGTTTCTTGACTCTTAAAAACATGAAACGGTGAAGTTTCTAAGTTTCAATGTCGTAAAATAAATCACCCGCGATCACACGCCCTATTATATTTTGCTTGTTGGTCGTTTTATTATGTGCCTTGGTTTTTAGCCCGTGTACGGTTTTAAGTTGTTTCAATGGCAACTTTTCTGGAGTTCACCAACCAAGGAATCCCCTCCAATGGGAATCCTGGTCCTTTTCCTCCTTTTTGAAATGTTGGCGCTCCTTATATGGCAATGTTGTCCCTTCCTGGGTTAACTGTTGGGTTGCCTGTTTGGTTGTTTTCAACCTCTGTAGTCCCGAATGTCTCGGCTACTGTTCAATCAGTTCCTCCGCCTGAAAAACATCATGTTGATTCCAAGGTGGACCTTTCCCCTTCTTCGTCTATTTCTACGTCCTCCTCTTCTACTTCGCCTGGTGAAATTCTGGATTCGAGTAACCAGGTGGCTAAGAAGAAGAAGAAGAAGACAAAGAAGAAGAAGTCTAATAAGCGAGAGGCTAAAGTTGCAACTACTTCTCTTATTGATAAACCTTCCAACCCTCCACGGAAATTCAAGTTCCCTTGCATGTCTTGCACGGGAGACCATCTTCTTCAAGACTACCTTGGAATTCCCAAGGTTCTTGAAGAATGGTCCAATGGTCATCCGTCATTGCCTTTGGCTTTTGGGAGTCAAGTTGGGGGCACGTATTCAACTAGTGTTGGTAAAACTCCTAAGAGGCAGGGTAAGCTCACCAATCCCTATAAGTTGTGTGAAGGGCACCATGCCATTCACCTTTTTCCGTATATGGATGAAGCCAAGCGAGTTTTGGACAACTCGACTCTTTCTACAACATGCCTTCCGGTTGGTTACAAACATCTTTCTTTGAGTACTCCACTAGCTGATGCCCCGATTGGTCAAGAGTCATCCTTGGTCGATCTCACTCCCCCGAAAATTCAAATTCAGGAATCCGTTCCTAACCAACCATTGGTCGTGGGTTCGGCTGAGCTGGCCCCGTCTGTGGTGCACTAGGTATTTTCCGTTGAGAGTGGACCTCACATCCCTCAGTTTCTTCTTGTTTCTTCAGATTCCTCGGATTTGGAGAAATATTCTCCTGTCCCTATACCTGAAGAAGCTTCTCCTCTGCCTCCCGTGATGGAGGCCCCAGAGGTTACTCCTCTCGCCTTCGAGATGGAGGTCATGGAGGATGCTCCTTCTTCTTCTATAACACCATGGAAGACCATCTTGGTTCGATGGTAGCCCCTTCGAGTAGTTTGGTTGCTTCCTTTGATTGGAATCGATTTCTGGGATACTGCCTTCCGTCTTATGTGCCTTTTGAGATAACGGTACATGCCTTTGGTCTGGTCGTACCCAGCACCATTATAGATGAAGGCACGTCTATTAGTATTTTATCCTCGACTACTTGGTAAGCTTTCGGTTCACCGCCGCTTGCTCCTGTTACGCAGAATCTGTTGGAATTTAACAGAAGAACTAGTCAACCATTAGGGATCCTTCCGAGGTTACCTATTACTTTGGGAGGTAAAACCGTCCATATGGATGTGATGGTTGTTCTAGGCCCCTTGGATTTCAATTTTCTCTTGGGGAGCGATTACACCTATACCATGGGAGCACTTGTCTCCTCCCTTTTTCGTGTGGTCTATTTTCCGCATGAAAGACGGATCATGACCATTGATCAGCTTTCGTTCTTTGGTCCTGATATGGCAACTAGCCCACCATCATCCCTTCCTGGTTTTTATCCACCTGTTGTATCTTCCCCACCATAGGTCAACTATGCGGATACCTACCCCATGCCTGTACTCAGTGATGATTCCGTCGTGCATAGTGTGTTGGGGGCATTGGGTCCTGACTTCCAGGATGTTTTCCTTCCATCGGGAGTGGAAATCTTGGAAGTGATGACTTCTTGTTCATTATGATGAGGTTGGTCGGAGCACAGTTCTTTTTCTTGTGTGAAGCTCCTTAAAAAATGAAACAAGCTGGTCAGAGCACAGTTCATTTTCTTGTGTCAAGCTCCTTAAAAAATGAAACAAGCTGGTCAGAGCAGAGTTTCTTGTCTTGTGCCAAGCTCCTTAAACCATGAAACAAGGTCTCACGAGGATAGTTCTTTTAATGTGTCAACCTCATTAAAATAATGAAACACTTTCCTGTTCAATTCAAGTTTTTACTAAGATCTCATAAAATCCAAGTCGAGACTTTCTCTTGATCTCGTAACTTGAACCTTCACTCCATCTGCCTTTCATATGGACTAAATCTTGGGGGGCATGTACCTCAAATTGAGTCACCATGCTGGGGGTATGCTTACTTTTTTTCAAGCATAGTTTGTTTCCGTTTCAAGCTTGTGTAAAAATGAAACCAGTTTCAAGCATAGTTTATCTTTGTTTCAAGCTTGTGTAAAAATGAAACCTTCCCCATTTTACCCCTTGTGATTTCCATTTTATCAGACTATTTTTTCTAGATGAGCCTTGGTTTTCTCACTCCATCGTCACTATCTGCTTGGCCGATCATATGCCTTCACTTGGTTGTTTTACCCATTCTTGAGGAACTGCTACGATGAGTGGTATTTTTAGCCAGCCTCTTAACTTTTATCATGTTTTGAGCAGTTCCACCATTGTCGGAACCAGTTGCTACCCTTTATACCACTCGTTTCTTCAGGAGGAGTCAAATTTTAGCTCTTTTCTGACTCTTAAAAATTGAAAAGATTGTCGAGTCGCTTGTCGTTTTGATCTCGTTAAAGTGGCCACGAAATGACATCTACCCAGTATACGTTTACCCCTTTTTCAGGCTGGGATAGATTACTTACGAAAAAGGAATACCCTAGCCTATCACGACTAGGAGGTTTTCTCAGACATAGTTTTCTACCTTTTTGGGTCTGAGAAACTATTTACGAAAAGGGACCGTTGGAGTTTAATTTTTTGCTGTCTTTTCAAACTCTCTATATATGAAAAGATGCCGAGTTATTCCTTTGTCAGACTCGTTAAACCCTGATGACATCAGATCCAGTCGTAATGACGATATTCGAGTTCCTCCTTCCTAGGGCTCGTTAAATGTACTAGGATGGATTCGTCCGAAGGACGAATTTATATGACAAGCATATGGTATCCTCTTCAAGCTTGTGTAAAAATAAAGAGGTGCTCGCTAGAAATGGTGGGGGAAAATGGAACCAGCATCATTGTCATGTCGGCAGTATGTCGCTCTTAAACATGGAACTTGTCTACATTCGTGTCGGGTTGGGGACATCTCATCTCGTTTTTCACTTGCCTCCGTGGGTTTGGGTGATCCCTTTTGACCTCTCATCTGCTCTTTGTCTCATCATCATGACCTTTGATCTTTTGATGTCAAATACTGCCAAACTCACTATCGTGTCGTCGATATGTTCAAGAGAAGTTAACCTCTGCAAGTTTCAACCTTCCTCTGATTCTCATCTGATCCTGATTAACAAAGACATTATGTTCCTCTGTATCGTGTTGATGATGTGGGAAACACTATGGCCCACCTTCGATCAAGGTCACTTCCTGTCGACTTCAGCTCATTATCCAGGAAGCTGATCTAGACACTCCCTTCTGGTACCTTGGAGCCTGCATGCCTCAATGGCAGGTTCTTCGCATTCGACGTGAGGTTTTCATCATTGGCGTATGATCGAGTGATTCTGCGGGTTTTCAACGACAGCTCACTGATTCACATGCCATAGACTGTACCTATAGTACCTTGAGGGCCATTGTCATTATTGGTGGTGCCTCTCGTGTCTGTTAACATCTTTCATCATTGGCTGGTAATCAGATGATGTTCTTCCATGTTCGACTTCAGCTCACATATTCACATGCTTGAACTTGTACTTTGCTCGGGTCAAGATGGAGCGCAAGACCCTGGATTTTGTCTGTTGGAATCCAGGCTGCGATTTTGTGGATTATCATGATTAGTTACATGACTCATTCACTGGATGGCTACGACCATACCTGAGTATATTTATTGATCCTCACTGGATGGCTGCATCCATACCTTGGATCTGGATTATTGTATACTTTGTTATGGATGGCTGCGCCCATATCGCATTGTTGACGGGAAAATTTGTCCAACCAACAGTAGGGGATCTCCCCGGTAAAAAGTCCCAATTAGACCTTAAACCGTTTGGAGTAGGGATCCCATCCGAGGTGTGGGTCCGGCTACCGCTTAAGACACCTTCCCTTCTGGTCTCAAAAGAACCTGATTAAACCTGCAGACACACACTTATTCATAGGATACGAAATACATGATTGATGTATGGAACATGTCTACAACACTATGCGTAGCAAGAGAATGAATAAAACACATACGCCTGAAGAGATGCAGTTAACGGCACGTCTTTGGGGTCATGCTTGCAAGGTATCTTACCACAGAAGAAATAGTTCTTAATGGAAAGATTCCTCCTTACTTCTGAAAGATAAAACGAAATGATAATAGACAAAGGTATTAAAATCCATTTAGAAATCGATAAAATTGAACATCATTGATGCAAGCATAGATAAACATGATGCATAAATGATATTATTAGAAAGGCAGTTTCATTAATCATAGGATGTTCTGAAACTGTTCAAGAAATACACATAGTGCTGTCACAGCAAAATACATCATCCGAAAAAGGGGTCTTAGCAAGTATTCGTATTCATATGTCTAAGAATATGGTCTTTCAATACAATACAATGTAGCTCTTGATTCTTCCAAAAAGAAAAGCCCGTTTTACAAGCTCCCGTAGGAGTATTTATAATGCAGAAACTGCCTTTCGGGCTTCCTTGACCTTTTCACCTTCCTGACCGTTGGGCTGCCTTGTGACCTAGTCCCTTGTGCGACCTATGTCTTGAGCCGGTGTTGCGACCTGCGACCTAACTGTTGTTGCGACCTGCGACCTGGCTGCTATTGCGACCTGTGACCTGCCTGGGTCGCGGGGTCGCAAGTTGCAAGAAAATGACAGAATGCGACCTTGCAACCTTGCGACTAGGTCGCTGGGTCGCAGGGTCGAAAAAGGTGGAAAACAGATGAAATGCGACCTTGCGACCTTGCGACTAGGTCGCTGGGTCGCAGGGTCGCAAAAGGTGGAAAACCGACGAAATGCGACCTTGCGACCTTGCGACTAGGTCGCGGGGTCGGGGGGTCGCAAAAGGAGGAAAACCAAAGAAATGTGACCTTGCGACCTTGCGACTAGGTCGCTGGGTCGCTGGGTCGCAAAAGGCAGAAAAACCGAAGAGGTGCGACCCTGCGACCTTGCGACTAGGTCGCTGGGTCGCGGGGTCGCAAAAGGCGAAAAAATCAAAGACGTGCGACCCTGCGACCTTGCCAGATCTGGGAGTTCTTTGGAGTTTTGCCAGCATCTACTTGTTCTGAAAATGTCCCCTTGTTTGCTAAGGAAAATTCTGGCTCGTTGTGCAGACTGAAAGGTTCTTCCTCATCTGTTGACTGCATACTGAATTAGAATCCATAAAATCTCCAGCATTTCCCAACGGAAGTCACATCATGTCTTGACCTCCATTTACTACCAAACTACATCTTTGATTTGGTTGAGATATTGTGGTCATATCCCTTCAGTTTTTTTAGTATAATGTGATGCAATTCCACTGTTGCATTGTTATCATGTCTTCAGAGTGCGTAATGCTTTCTTCGCATACAGTGTGATGCAAATTGTGGTACCAACACCCATGCAAAATGCCAGAGTATTATATACATTATGCAATGTCGTTAAATGATGAGATTCAGATTTCATGTCTGCCAATTCTCTTAGCAGCCTGCCACTGTAGATAGTGATAAAAACTTCAGGTATTGTTCCAACATATGACCCGATTATGTATGGAAAATACTTGACATTTGTCGCAACAACTGCATAATTGAAAATAATATTTTGCTTCAAACTTCTACGTAAGTCGAAAACCTACTATCGACATTTAAACTCACTTGTAATGCAACCTAGTTATTATGACACGTTCCTACGGGTTGGTCAAACACTCCGTCCCATGCTTTGACATAATCTTTGATCACCATATCCACCATGGAAATATTAAGCTCATGTGTAATGTTGTCCATAGTCTTGACTCACCATTTTATATGGTTTGGAAACCGCATGTTGTTTTGCTTTGGTATTCGACATTACAACATCACCTTTGTCTTTTGAATGTGCGCCCTTCACATTGAGATGGTACGATGCAGGATCTGGACATTTATAATGGAGCGCTTTTAAGCATCTGGCGCCCACTAGTGAAGAAAGCTCTTGCATCACTGACATAGAAGGTTCTCTCTGATCAACATGTATCACACCATCCTCCTTTAACGGTACTGGTCGCTCTCTCCTCCTCCTCCCTTGTTTCACAATTTGGCTTTGTTGCTGAGCCCAATTTATTACCCTTGATGTCGTGACACGACTGAAGAGTTTGTCACCCGTGGGGTCGACCTGCGTGGAACATTACGACATCATAATTATTCTTTGATAATGGTGACCACAGATATACATATGAAACTAACAAGTTTAAGAGAAGTAAATCAAACAACGTGCTTGATGGTGCACGGCGAGAAGGCGTTTAATCGTTAAAACAAAAAGGTTTCCATTCAAACGTATGCATGGCGATCTCATTACACATGGCGCGACTGCGTTACGAATGTTCGAACGTATGGTAGATGATCTTTCCCACGTATGGCATGATTGCAATGACGACATTGGATCATGATGGCGAGACAACTCATGAGGGGTTGGGGATAGGTCGACGGGATGTAGATGATTGCAGGTCGGGTGGAAGACTTTAACGCCTAAGCGAGCAGAGGGGGAACCTGAAATTTTAAATATACCCAAAATTTTGGGTGGTGTTGTAGCGGCTACAACACGCATATATCATTAATTTGAGATATTATTTGTACTTCTCTACATAGGTTTTCCGAAAACAGTGTTTTCAGTTGGACACGTTCTCGTAAAGCATTTCACCCCTCTCTCTCTCTCGGGCCTCATGCTTTAGGGGGCATCTGTTACACAGCAATTTGTCATCATCTCTACAATCCCCCATCCCGCACATTGGAGGGCTTATTCCATGACCTGTGAGTAGTGACATGACATGAAAACACTTTTATGGCATCCCCCTGGACATGGACTTTCATTTCCCTGAAGACAACTCCTTGTGAAAAACCCTAAAAATAGCCTTTTTAGCCTTGGCGCAACTCGTCAGTGTTATACCTGCACCAATGGGGGAAATACTCCAAAGAGGGTGCGCCAGCTGGCGCACTTTCTCAGTGTTGAACCCGTGCTAGGCTTATTAAGGAGTGTTTTTTAAAAAATCGTATGTCGATGCCCCTGCATGGGTGAATCCTGACACTCTTTGGTGTTCATAAGAATAATCTGCCTGGTACCCTATTACTATGTGTTACACAAAAATTTGTCATCATCCCTACAATCCCTCGTCTCGCACATTGGAGGGCTTATTATGTGACTTGTGAGCAGTGACATGACCTAAAAACACTTTTATGGCATCCCCCTAGACATGGAATTCATTCCCCTGAAGACAGGATTCCCATCAGAGGCGATCCCTACTGGCCCAGATCGGGTCTAGCAACAATCGTATCACGCTAAGGTGCAAGTTCCTCCTATTGGAAATGTTGGTGCTCCTTATATGGCAAATTTGTCCCTTCCTGGGTTAACTGTTTGGTTGTTTTCAACCTCTATAGTCCCGAATGTCTCGGCTACTGTTCAATCAGTTCCTCCACCTGAACAACATCATGTTGATTCCAAGGTAGACCTCTTCCCTTCTTCGCCTGTTTCTGCGTCCTCCTCTTCTACTTTTCCTGGTGAAAGTCTGGATTTGAGTAACCAGGTGGCTAAGAAGAAGAAGAAGAATACAAAGAAGAAGAAGTCTTATAAGAGAGGCTCTAACGCTACAACTACTACTTCCGAAATGTCTGCTCTTATTGATAAACCTTCCAACCCTCAGCAGAAATTCAAGTTCCCTTGCATGTTGTGCACGGGAGACCATCTTCTTCGAGACTGCCCTGGCATTCCCAAGGTGCTTGAAGAATGGTCGAGAGGTCGTCCACCATTGCCTTTGGCTTTCGAGAGTCAGGTTGGGGGCATGTCTTCGGCTGCTACTGGTAAGGTTCCGAAGAAGCAGGGTAAGATCACCAATCCCTGTAAGTTGTGTGAAGGGCAGAAGGGATTTACCTCTACAACACTATGCTTTATATTGTTCAAGAAGATATTGCTATCTACTACTTCCTGTATTAGCCAAGCCATCATATGATGGAAATCATTTTTCATCATTATTTATACCATTTTCTCCTAAATATCTTTAAAAAAAAATCATATTTTATCATTTCGTGTTGAATGATGTAGGACGCGTCATTTCCTACCTTTTGACAGATCTCTTCCTATCGAATTCAACATCTTATCGAGGAAGTTGATACAAAAACAAATCAGCACCCTAGAACTTGTAGACCTTAGTGGCAGGTTACCTTGTGTTTGGTTGGGGGTTCTCATCACTAGCTCCTAGTCGAAATATTATACGAGTGTTCGACATCAACACCATTTATTCACACTCGCTAGATTGTATTGTGCAACTTGGAGACCATCATCCTTATCGGTGGCCATCCTCGCATCTGTTAAAAATTTTCATCATTGACTGGTAATCAGACGATTTTCCGCATCTTCGACTAAAAATCCTTCATTCACATGTTCTGAAATATGCATTTTAGTGAAGTGGTGACCAAGACCTTGGGTTGAGGATTACATCATTCATTTGTGTTTCCTCTCTCAAGCTGCGATATTTTTTTCAGAGAAAACTTATCAAATTGATCCTGTCATGACACAAGCTTCCACATTGTGCTTATCGGTGTACATATTGGTCATATCTCTTTCTGGAGAAATCATTTTGATATAGCTACTGAGCATGGGAATGCCTGACTTAGGACATATACTTATATTTCTGACATATGTTGTTGTTTTAGGGTTTCCTCAATCCTCCAACTCCTCTCACTCTACTACACATATTATACAGTATTTCGGCCATCATCTTCGCCTTTGACCTGAAACTTTAGGGAGCATCTGTTACAGGAAAAATGAACTCCTCATCAACTCAAAGGAGAAGAAAACATGGAAGGAAGAAAATGACCTAGACAGAGAACCATTTTTCCAAGGTAACACACCCTAGAGACAATGAAGTCGAGTTATAGCACATCCCAACCTCTCAGAGGGAGAGTTAGTGCCTAGGTTAACGCACTATCTTGACTAAGGGGCAATGTTACCCATGTTTTCATGAAGAAAAGGGACAAATCCCGCCAAAACTAATTGACATTTCCTATTTTTTCTCAAAAGGAGTTAGTCTAAAAGCATCAACATGTGGTGCAGGACTCTTATTGGATGTTACTAAACCCAAATAAGAATCTATAGAGGGAAAAATAAAGGAAAGGCAAGGAAACATGATGATTTTTCCCTATTCAAACTGATTGAGAATATTTACAAGGTTTGTCCTCCCAAATTCCTATAAATTGGAGGCTTGGGCTCTTGGTCAAAGGTCGAAAGTTTGATTTTGTGTAGAGAAAAACTTTATTGTTGAGTGTGATGCTTAATGATTGGCAAGGTTCATTGAGAAAAATTAGCCCAAGTATCATTACACTCAGAGATAGAGGAGAGAGAGAGAGGAGTCGGAAGACTGAGGGAAGCTTGGTTCAACCAATGGTTGTAATATTACTTCTTATATATTAATAGAATTGTATCTATTTTTTCCATTTGATGTTTCGGTGTCACATTTATTGTTTATTTGTTTATGAATCATGATATAAATGGCTCAAATTTTCATAGTTAAATGTTGATTATATACTTGTTTAATTGCTAGTAAGTGACACACTTGTGAATATTGCACGTGTGCTTTGTTTTTATGCAGGATCTAGACTTGGAGCCGGTGAAGAAGGAATTCAACCACACTGCTTAGAGCTCTCTAACAGATATGTTGTCTGAAAAGTGGTAATCCTTAAATATCTCACTTCCTCAATTATGCATTAGTATACACATGTTTGCAATGTCTTTGTGAACTATACAGCTAATGTGGATGTCTGACTTGCGCACCGGGAATACCCAAGAGGGATTTACATCAGCTACCACCCATGCATTTTACCCCTATGCATGAACCATTCTTTCATACCACTCTGTAACCCCCTCTTCCCACATCTACGCAAGTAACTGTCCGACTGGGGTAAACATGTGACGAGAGGTTACTATGATTAGATTCAACCTCCTAGGTGAACTTAAGGAAGTGTAATCAATAGAAACTCTTCAAATGGACCTTGTACATCAACAATGACACCCTTAGGAACCAACCCAATCATTTAGACATCTTGCCCCTAGGTCCCACCGACCTTTGTAGCCTTTAAGCCTCTATACGCATGTACAGGCCTACAAACAAACGTTTATGAGGCTCTCTACACATGCATAAGCCCACATGCCAGCGTCCAAGGACTAAATTACTCAGTGTTGTGCCATATTCCTTGGGATTTGAGCCACGTTTTCAGGACCAAAACCTAATGAACTTCTCAAAACTTTATGACAAGTTTAGGGATGAATTATAATGACCAAATAGTTATATATTTACAAAAACATCCATGAGGACTAAACTAGACCCCTACTAGCCATGGCAAGCATTTTGTAAAACATGTCACAAACATGAAAGCTCCAGGTATAATCAACAAAACAAAGAAAAGGGGTCTCATACTTATCTAAGAGTTTCTAATAAGCATTTCTCTCGTGCATCATTACCTGCAATACAATTAATTTTACAATAGATAAATTGTGCATTCATTTACAAGTAAAGACATGGGGAGATCCATACATCATCACTGTTAAAATACATGCTTATAACCAACATAATAAAAACACAAATAACATTTATATAACAACAATAGAATCCACATATAAATTAGTACATTTTCATACCAAATACCAAGGAATAAATTTCTCATTAATGAATGTAGAAACCAACCAAAGATGGGACTTCCACGTTTCACCTGACCATAGATTGGTTGAGCCAATTATCCCCCTAGCCAATCACCCTCATGATATATTCCAAGAATGAATGTGGGAATCAAATCGAAAGAACCAACCAGGGAATCCCTAGGCTAAACCACCTCACCCTCATTAATATAAATCAGGATTTACCATGATCTACACTTGATTACTAGGCCAACACAACAAACATGTCATAACCAGCTTAATTGTGATCTACAACAGATCACTAGGAAAACACAAGCATGGATATCACCAGATTATCTCTACCTAAACCATGAATAATTTTCCTTTCTCCTATTATTTGAGTCTTTATCACAACCCACAGTCCAAATCAAGGGTCACTAGGCCATAAAATTAGACGTAATCTCTAGGCTTTACCTTATATCCCAAATCCAATATTCCTAGGCCTGATGGAGATAAAACCACCTCTAAGGCTTTACCGCAATCCAAACACATATCACCATGTCCTAAACTGAGGCAACACATAAACTAGTTATGTGTCATATCATTTAAAGATCCACCTCACTCAACTTCGAATCCATCCAACAATCTAGCTAAACCAAAATAGGAGAACTCCACAACACCATGGTTATCCAAAAATGGCAAGGTTAGTTTGAAAATACTGTCACACCTGGAAAAAAACAAGCAAATAAAGAAAAGAACCACATGAAATACCATGCATCCCAGATATATCAAGGAAAATACACATGCAAATTGATAATTGCCAAGAATCCTGCTGCATTTTCTTGATTCCTGCTCCTCCTTGCTTTCTTCCTCCTTCCTCCTGCTTTCTTTCCTTACTTGGTCCAATTCCAAAGTGATCCAAGAAACTTTAAGTGTCCAAGAGTGTGTGTGTGTGTGTGTGTGTGATAGAGAGAGAGAGAGAGAGAATAATGGGAGAGCTCCAAAACTAAACTAACAAAAGGTACCAAGTAATCCTCATAAGCCTTTTTATTGATGAGGCATCTATTTTCATCATTTTCCATTATTTTCCTTCATTTTCCTCCTCACATGCAACTTGTGACCTTTCACCTCCCTTTTCTCCTAATTTCCATTATTTTCAAAAATAAATGTGCCAAAAATGCCATCTTTCCTTTGCAAATTCTTTTCCTTTTCATTTGATAATTCCTTTAGTCATAATAAACCAAATGAACACCCACTAAGATGTTTTTCTCAACATTCAACTTGGAATAATTGTCCCATAAACTATGGTTATTATTTTTAACTTTTATTACATGAAATTTTTACTAGGGTTGTTACATATTAGCTCTTGGTTGTATACCAAAAAATATGGAGAAGTACCCAAAGCTTCCTTAGGAGTGACCCTCTATACTTAAATACCATTTTTCCAATTCTTGTGTTTTTCTGCTATAGTGTTTTTCAATATTCAAAATAAGCTCTTATTAGTAGATTTAGCTACCCCACTTTCCTTAGGATAATAGTTGGAAAAATATCTCGATTATGATCCCTTTACCTAATGAAAACTTGGATAACAAGGAAGAAGATAATTAAGCAACATCATTAAAAAAAATAATAGAAGGCACCACAAATCTTATAATTAAATGTTTTTTTTTAAATCAAATAACAACCTTTTCATTAACTCGAGCTAAAGGAATGGCTTCAAAACATTGGGTAAAGTAATAAATTGCTATTAAAATGTATCTATATTGTTTTGATGAATGAGGTTTTATCTCCCTTATGATGTCACTATCCCAATATTTAAAAGGTATACTAATAATGATAGATTCTATTGGTGTCGATGTTTTCTTTTCTCTACCTGTGCTTAATTGACAAACATTATATTTCCTCGTGTAAGCATGTGTAACTCAAAATAAAGTAGACCAATAATAACTTATTCTAAAAATCTTATGAGTTGTTGTCTCTTTAGGAAAATTTTCCCCAAGAGAGCCATTGTGGACGCCCCTCAAAACTTTCTCAACATCCTCTTCTCTAAACACCTCAATAGCACATCATCATAGTTTTTTTAGAACATATGAATATTGATTAACTAATATTCAACATATTTTAATATTTATACTCTATTTTCCCATTAATTCATATGATTACGACACGATGATCATGATGACGATTGATGCCCATTGATACCTAAATAGTTTATTAGAGTTTATTAAGGTAAAATATTACTCAAAATCCTTTAATATCTTATTTTTATGCTTGAAAAGCATTAAGAGAAGTGCTCCAACATCACCATAATGTTTTCTACTTAAAATTTAAAAAGGTTGGTAACATGAAAAATGTCTTAAAATTTATATCTAATATGAGTATAAGATGGACAATGCAAGAAAATATTTTCATCTTCAACCTATTATTAGTATCATAATGGTGACATATTATTTTATACATGTTGTTTGCATCCTTGTTGGAACAAAGGGAAGGCAATGACTGAAATTAACCCTCCACCGAAATGAGTGTGAAAGGGACATCAACATAGCATTTATAGTGGCACGTAGAGGTATGTTTTTGTCCCCATTGGAATGAGGGAGGGTGACACCCATCATCACCCCTATGCCCCCATGATCAATGCAAATTGTATAATGTGGTTGGGTTGTAGTTTTTTTAATTTTGAAATTTGTTTCATGTTTTAAATTTTAAATTTATAAATTTTGTATTTTTAATTTTTGAATTTGTTTTTAAAATTTTCAATTTTTTTAGTATTCTTAATTTTTTTTCAAGTTGTTAACTTTAAAAAAAAAAAAATGTTTTTATTTGCAATTAACTTTTTAATTACAATTTTTTCTTTTTTTAATTGAATGCTTTTAATATTTTAAAGTTTTTTATTTATTTTTCTATTGATTTTTTAAAAACTTTTATTTGAAAAATAATAAAGTTTTATTATTATTATTATTATTTTGTTGGTCAAAGTCTAGTTTATATTAACATATAAAAATTTACAACAAAGAAAAACATAGTTGTGTTACATTTAGGCAACCCAGAAGGCATGGAGTGCCTAGAAAGACTTGGGTGCTCGCCAAGGCATACAATGCTCTTGGTTATTGTCCGCAAAAAATTACAAAACAACTAAAAGAACATTATCATCATGGAGGAGGGTGTTGAGGACATGCCAGAGGATCCCCAAAGATGCATCCTTGGCTGTGCATATGGTAATCAATATGGTCCACTTGGGCCTTTAAAGCTCAGAGGTGGTCATGACAGCACCGTAGAAGATGGCGCAGAATCTCCAGAGCTTCAAGGGTCTCATTTTGCAGGTGTTGAATAGAACTAATGTAGGCCACGACTTCATTATGATATTCATACCTTTGTTGACGCAAAGTGTCCAGGTTAAGCTGGATATTCTGGAGTTGGGCAGAAATTGTTTCAATGGTGGTCGGAGCATCAACCTGTCTCGGTGACTAAGCCGAAGATACTGCCATGGCCGCTATCAACTCTTGAATCTCGGTGGATTTTGAGTGTGAAATTAAGTACCTAGAGACATGGTGATTCTCCATGTCGCACCCAAGACCTTCGCGCCGAGCCTGACCTCTGTCTCTCAGCATGCACTCATCTAACACTCCCCTACCCATTCTTGGGCTATAGCTCCAAGTCATCTTGGGCCCAAAAGTGCTTGAAAACACCACACCGTCCCTGCAACCTTGGGCAAATTTATCGTTGAATACCTCCTGAGCACCATGGAGGAGAGTCACTATACTGCCACTAGCCACAACACCACCCTCAAGTGAGGTGAAAATTCACCACCTTCCACAAATGCTAAAGGTAGGAGAGCTGGAGCACTCAGTGAGCCCAAGACAAAACCACCCTAGGGCCTGGCCGGGGAAGGACCCTTCCTACAAAATCCACTAGCTTGCTTCTGTTACCCGGGCGGAGCACGAGAACCACTCATCACTATTTGCTCCCTCTGCTGAGAAGTCACCCTCACCACCTTCGCTCGTCTTGTGGTGCAGTGTGCTATTGCCGTTGCCAGGATCCCTCCCGACGTTCAGCTACCAGCCACAGCTACCCGATTGCACTTGCACCCTCCCCGTATTCTGCCAGCGACGCTCAAGCCAAGGCTTGAGAGCCAGCATCTTCTCATCTGCAAAACCTGAATCATGAACCTTCACGATCGCCCATGAGTGCTGAATGAATAGCCTCTCATCCGCTGCACACTTATAATCTACCACTTCTGTTGTGGTTTCTCCTGCTCCGAGGATCATTACCTCTTCAGCGTGGGAGATTAATGAGTCGGCAGGTGCATGGTTGGGGGTTGGTATGGCCATAAATGTCTGTTGCCCAGTTGTCTCAGAGATTGGACACCCCTAGCAGGGATTATTATTATTAATTTCAATGTTTCTAGAGTTATTTTTTTTCTCGTTAATTTTTTTTTCTATATATAATAATTTTAATTTTTTAATATTTTAATTTTTAATATTTAACATCTAAATATATTTATGAAAAAAAATGAAAATTTTATTTTCCAATTATAGTTTATATTAGTTTATCTATTTTCGAATTCTAATTAAAATATTGATTTTTTTTCAAACTTTAGAGATCATTTTTTTAAATATAATAAGATTACTTTTTGTTAATATTATGAAACAAAAACTTGTGATTTTAAATTTTCATGTAAGAAAAAATAAGGAAAGTGCCTTTAAATATTGGCATGTAAAACTACAATTGGACCCTCTATGAATGTTATTCAAAAAAAGGCTCAAAATTTTGGTGAAGGTCCTTCCTTCCACTAACCTCTCAAAAGGAATGAAGAATGTTAGAGAATGGAAAATGGAACGAAAGGAAAATAAATGGAGTATTCAAGGTATGTCAGAGATGGGAAGATGAATAATATAAAATAAATATATTTGTACGGTGCTGAGTTTGAACATATATAAGAAAATTATCAAACATTTGACATAGTACGAAAAATATGTTTCGTGTTAGGTACAAATATTGTTTGTTCTCTAGTAAAATAAGATAACATGCTTCAAAAAGAAAAACTAGAACATGGAAGAAGGTTTTATATAAATATGTGCATCTATTATGCAAGACAATGAGGAAAGAAATGTATGTTTGTTTATTGTTAATTATGTATTATGTATTGTTGTAAGTATCATTATATTTAGTGGAACATTATATTTTATTTTTATGGTGGTTTTCCAAGTGACTTTCAAATATATTGGAGGAGACATACTATATAGATAAATATATTATGGAACTCATAAGTGTCTTTCATATTGACAAGGAAGTAGAAGCAATGAAAAAGAAACTAAAAGAAAACTAAGTTGAAACTACAATAGTAGACACACATGATCAAGAAGGAGGAAATAAAATTCGTCAATCTAATACGGTTAGAAAGGTGACAATTCAACATGTGGAAAATAAAAATGAAGATTATGTTGTCACTGCTGAACAAAAGCTTACCAATCTTGTTCAAAAGAAGAAAATACATCAATAAAATAAAAGAAATATGCCAAGGATGATTTTACTCCTCTTAATTATGAATAGATTGTTGACGTAGAATAAGCTCATTCAAATGATAAAAGGATGAAATAAAATGTTGTTGATTATTATGAAAAAACCATGGTAAACTCTAAATATCATAATGGAATTTCTAAACAAAGTGGAGAAATCATAACACCATGTATTAATCTAGAGCATGGTATTATGAATACAAGACAAAATTCGAGCTAAATTGAAGAAGATAAATTATTTTATGGGGGCATACATTTTAGTTGAGTGTGAGGCACCTTTATAAAACATGAAAGGAAAAGCTAAATACCAAACTAGAAATATATGTAATGTCTGCATATTTATAACTTGAAAATATTGATTAAGTACAATCCATATTCAAATGTGGTTGACTATCTGTTCCTTGTTTATCCAGTGGAGGTTCCCAATAAGGATGCATTTGATATATCAAATTGTTTTGACAATAAATATTTTTTTCTTACACTTGACTTAATAATTTATGCTAATAGAACCATGACTGTTATTTTGGTCTAGTTTTGCACTCATTCTTCTTCGAGAATATCCCCACACTTTGGCCTCATGCATAGATCGAGGATGGGGGCCCACGGGAGCCCATGATGCGTTGTTGGGGGAAGCTACTGTGGAGAGGAGTAGGCAGGGGCGTCGGACAGGTGTTCTGACCTAATTTCTTTGCACATTGGATCAAATGCGATTGTATATAGATGACTATCCATATAGTGGTATGAACTTTTAAGGGGACCCTGACTTGCCACTTCCGCTGGGTCGAGCATGGGGACCAAATGGTAAGTGAAAGTTTATATATATTATGATGCATTTTAAAGTTCTTAGAGTATGTATGTGGTACTGACTCGTTACTTTTGGTATGCAGATATAGCATCGATGAAGCTGGCAGGGTATATGGGATGACCTGCAATGCCAGGGGTTGCAGAGCCTAGTGGAGCAACGGGAGACCAGAGACTTGATTATTAGGTTTTGTAGTAGGTGCGAGATGACGCTGACCGACATATTTGAGTGCGGAAGGAATGATCTTGAGGGAAGGAATGATCTTGAGGACCAGTACATCGAGGGATGTATAGGGCTACCATATGAGTGGCGAGGGGTCATGTGTTGCATGATGATAGCCGCATAGACTGTGTAGGATTTTCGGGCTACAGGAGCCAAGTCATTCGCTTGGGACCCTCTAGGTAATGATTAGATGTAGGGGCGTGTGGTGCCCATGTTTTTTTTTTTGTAACATGCTATGGGCATGTCGGATGTATTAGAGTAGTGGACTCAACAGCATTTATGATTTTGTCAACACATATTACGGATATGCATATTTTTATATATGACGAGTATATGGTTCACCATTTGTTTTATGGTTATTGTCTTATGTTAAATTCATGTGATAAGTCCCAATCTAGAATATTGTTTTCAATGTTATCTCCATAGTGATTTTGGGCTCTAGGTAAATGACTGAAGTTAATGGTTTCAAATTCACGCACTAAGAATTTCACTCGTAAATATCTTTTAAAAAGGACATGGTTATTCACACGATACACGCCATTCAATTACATGACAAGAGGCAAGGAATCTAAAAAAAATGAAGATGAAGGATGCAATAATCAAGGGCATCGACTAAGAAACCTATCATTGAATCATATTTTGCATGGTTATTGGTGGGAGATCCAATGCATACATTGTTGGGGAGGACTAACGAATGCATGGGGGTAAAAATGGCCCAAGCTGCCAAAGCTAGATTCCGAAAGAAGCGACTTGCACCGTCGACATTGTTGATATACGATGTGGATGATGGATCCAACTGAAAGGCACCACAAGATAAAAAATGAGATAAGGATGAACAATTCAAGCTACCTAAATGCATGAAAGAAATAAAACACACATCTCGATGGGAGATGCTATGGGTAAAATCTCTTAAGGTAGAGTGCATTGCGAGGGTTAGGAAGGAGTTGGCCTTCGAAATTCTCTAGAAAGTATGCTTCCTTGCCCAATTCCTTACTAATGATGTAAGGTCCTAGCCATAATGAGTCGAAATTCCCATGACCAAGGACATCATGAGCCTGGTCATACACTAGAACAACGTCACCTTCCTGAAAGGTATGAGGGTGGAATTTTCAGTCATATTGAGCTTTGGTGCACTTCTTAGCCACTTCGATGGTTTTCAATGCAACACGACGATATTTGGAATCATGTGTAAGCATGATAAGTCTTTGTTCTAAAGGTTAGGTATTAGGGATAAGTTCAATGTCTAGGTGAAGGGAGGGGATTTCACACTCAATCGGTAAGACTGCCTCCTTGCCAAAAATAAGGTGGAAAGGAGTAAAAACAATGGCAGTTTTAACTAAAATTCTATAGGCCCAAAAATTAGGGAAGAGAATAAGGTTCTAGTTGGTTTTGTACTTGTTCACTGTTTGTTGAAGCATAGTTTTAAGGATTTTATTGACCACTTCAACTTGACCATTACCTTGGGGGTAATAGGACGATGAATATTGGTGCTCAAAGGCCAACAAAGAAGATAGATCACACCATATCTCATCTTTGAAATGATGGTCATGGTCAGAGACCAATTTTTTCCAAACCCCGAATCGAGTGATAACATGGTTAAATAAAAAGAGAGTTGTGGTAGTTGTCGTGTTATTGAACGTTGGTATGGCCTCAGCTCATTTGGTGGAATAGTCAAATGCGATATTGATATACTTTTCATTACCAGTAGATGGAGGTCGACACTCCATAAAGTCAATGGCCCACTTGTAGAAGGGACCGACTGATATGACAAGATGGAGCGAAGTAGGTGGATCTCGTGTCTTTGGGGTTAATAATTGGAAATTGGAATAGTGTTTGATTTCTTTAATGCAATCACTGAAGAGGGAAAGCCAAAAATACCCAACATGCATGACTTTCTGGGTAGTACCCAAACCAGAGAGGTGGCCAGCACAAGTGCCGCTATGGCAGGCATTAAGGACTTGCTCAACTTCAGCATGCATGAGACAATGACGGAGGATAGAATCAACACTGTGACGATACATATCGTCACCAATGAGAAGATAGCGAGGGGATTGCTGTTGTATATGTCGTTGAGAATCATGATCAATATGGGAAGATAACTTTTAGGTTCGTAGGTAGGTAAAGATGTCACCATACCAAGATACATCCAAATTAATGGCAAACAAGTGTTCATCGGGTAAATCATCATTAACTGGCGAATGTCCCGCACCAGTAGGAAATTAAAAAATGAGTTCAACAAGAGCTAACCCTTTCTTACTCTTGGGTGTGATAAATTCAAGATCAAACTCTTGAAGGATAAAAATCCAATGAGCGTACTTCCCATTGATGATCTGTATACTCAATAGGAAATCCATAGGGTTGGAATTGGTCGCGACCTTTGTGGAATGCGTAATGATATAATGACGAAGTTTTTGGACCGAGAACATAATGGGTAGTGCCAAATTATCTTCACGCAAGTAGGAAATAGGGGGACCCAAAAGGTTCTTACTGACATAATATATAACATGTTCATTTCCGGTCACTTCTTCCTGTATTAGGAGCTCGACGACCGAATGGGTGGAAGTTGATATGGACAAGATGAAATCCTCTCAAAGTTAGGAGGACTAATCAAGGGAGCGAAAGTGAGAGCATGTTTCAGGGCATCAAAATACCATTGAGCGTATTCATCCCAAACAAATGGAATGTTAGATCTAAGGAATCTTAAAAACCCATGCACACTGGTAGCATAGTCAGGGACAAAGTGACAAGGAATTTGGCTTTTCCTTGAAGGCTTTGTAACTAGCACAAGGTACGAGGAATAAGAAACTCAAGGATGGCTTGAACTTTGAGGGGATGAAGCGTTATACCATCATTGGACACAATGAAGCCCAAAATATGGCTGAAGGGAATGCAAAAGACACAGCTCAACAGGTTGAGGTAGATATTATAATTTCTACATCGGAGAAAGGTAGTATGCAAGTCATGAATGTGTTTCTCCCGATTCATAGAACGAGAAGTAAGGTCATCAAGGTAGGAAAGGATAATATGAGCCAAATCATGGAAACAACATGCCATGGCCCACAGGAAGGTGGTTCTGACATTCTTTATGACAAATGAAATGACCCTATAAGCAAAAGTTCCCCATGGACTAATGAACACGTTTTTTAACTGATCAACATTGCTGATAACAATATGGTTGTACCCAGAGAAACCATCCATAAATTATAGAACGTCATTCCCTGCACACTAAGTGATGATCTGGTCAATAAATAGTGTGGGGAACTTGTCTTTGGGACAAGCTTTGTTTAGGTACTGAAATTCAGTGCAGACACGGATGGTGCCTTGTTTCTTGAGAACATGAACTGGGTTGGAAATCCAAATGGTGTATTCAATGGGATAGATAAAACCAACATGATTGAGCTTATCAATTTCAGCTTTGATAGCCTCTCTTCTGGAAGGATTAATGGGTCTCAACTTTTGACGGATAGGATTGGAATCGGGCCATGTATCAATATGGTGTTTGATAATGGCAGGATAAATTTTGGGCATCTTTGAATAGGACTAGGAGAAAAAATCACGAAATTCCTTGAATAACTTAGTGTAAGCCTCAATTCCTTATAGGGTGCAATGTGCCCCCAAGGTAATGTTTTATTCTACCCATGATTTATAAGAAATGTTAATTTTAATGATGGGAGAGATATTAGCCATATTTACTTCTTCGAAAGCATATGGTGCAGGAATGGGATTTCTAAACCAATCGACCTCATCGGGGATCAAGTCTTTAGACTCCACAACATACTAGTCATGGGATTGTTGCGAAAGTACACATGGTGGTGCATATCATCCCAGAGAAATTTAGGGGTGTTCATCACTTCCATAATGTCTACATCAGAATGAAAAATGGGAGGACTAGTCGAAGAAATACCACATGACGTGGCAAGGCTACCTGACACATCATCATGAGAGATATGGTTCACATACGCATCACTATGGAGAGTAGATGAAGAGCTAGTAGATGAAACATCTACCAATGTTGAGCCCAGGGTGATCACCGAAGGAGGTTCAATCGAAACAGAAGGGGATGCTCTGAAGGGGTCTTCCTCCATGGACCTCATGGATGACGATAGATAGAGGATAGTGGCTGAAGGTTCCGTCATCTCCACATCAGGGGGAGGTATCAAAATGGGTGCAGAAATGCCCTTTGGTTTTGCTGAAGCAGAACTGACAAGTAGAGGAGTACATGATCCACTACAAGCAGCTTCTATTTGGTGAAAAACCTTAAGGGTGTCACGAAAGTTGTTTAGATGGGGATAATGGTGAGAATAGTGGCCATAAAGATTACACAAAGCACAATGTTTTTTCATGCGAAATGATTTTATTTTCTTAGCTAAATCAGGTAAGGTAACATGGACCTCTAGGATATCAGATTCAGGAAACGTCTCGTTAACCACAAGTTTGAGACAAGGAAGCTCAGGTCAATTATGGGTAGCATGCCCAATAACATCACACAAAGTGCATTTAGGTGAAGAATTTGGAGGCTTAGGAGGATCATAATTTGTTTGGGGGCCTTTTCCTTAGGTTCCTTCTTTTTGTCTTTCCCCACCTCACCAGATGCTTTTACAACAGGATTAGATTCCTACTGAGGTGTCTCAGGCATAGAAGTAAAGGGAGGTGTCATAGCGACTAGTTGGATCGGGGTCAAAGCGGTATAAGGTTTGAGCTGACCAGGCGAAGTGTTTTTTGGGGGATTGATGTACCAGACTAGGATACCTAGGGTCAAATTGGGAAGACTCAATGTAGCCAAAATAGGCACCTAAAAGACTCCAGAGGGGGGATTTGGAAACAATATTTGAATGGAAGGGTAATGGCCTCATGGAATGGCTCCCAAATGGTTAAGGCTAGGGGGAACCATTCCTAGTTGAAAATGGGTGGAAGAGACACTGGAAGAGGAAGAAGCTCCTTGAGGAGAATGTCCTAGAAGCTCCATCGAGTGACCACCAAAAGGTTGCAGAGGTGTTGGTTGTCGACTTGTTGAACTAGACTGCCTGTGTCTAGCCTAAGACGATTACATCATGCAAAAATTCGATGAGTTGGGATTAGTGATAAGAGGGGTAGAACTAGGCAATGCACCAAGTAAGGTGGAATATTTGTATACTCCTGGTGAAACATTGGTGAGAGGTGTGATTGATTTTTTATTAGACACCAAAGATATAATAGAATTGGGGGAGGTATGAGACTTCGGTTTGTAATATTTCAACTGATCGATGATGACGATCTTTCCATTCTAAGGAAAGCACATCTTATAGTGAACCGTAGATGTGAAAAAAAACATCGCATAGGTATAGCTACGATCCAAGAGGATATTGTAATCCAAGGGGGCATCAATGACTTCAAAGTCAACACAAAAAATCTTGCCCGCAAGAGTAATAGGACAATTGTAGAACATGCCAAGGGGTTGAGAAGGGTGACCGCCCTAAGCACTCAAAGTGATGTTGGATGGGGCTAAGTCAGGTGATCTGAGTTTATTCAAAAGAGAGGCGAAGATTACATAGGTGGATGTGCCCTCGTCAATGATACATCGCGAAAAATTAGCATTACGAATCTTGACTGGTATTTGGAAGGCTACAGATGAAGGTAAGGGGTTTTTTTCTAGTTTTTTAACATCAAAGACGATCAAACGAACATCTAAAGGATCCACAACACCCAAAGTAGATAGTAGATATTTTCGTTGTGAGGGGAACGACTGGAGGAATTCTCGCATTGACATGGCAGTAAGAGATTGTGCTAAGTCATCTAAGATGTTGTAGATGTGGGAAAATTTGGCAGAAGCAGTATTTCAGCATAATGGCCCTTTCGGGATCTTTTGAATGACCTCTGCCCGAGGCTGAGGGATCTGTAAGGGAGCATTGGGTGTTGAAATGGACTCTGTGGAAACTTTGGTTTGGGACTCGGTTGTAGACGTAGCAGAAGGCTTGTCATATTGGCACGACCGGGTCTGAAAGTTGATATCAACGGTATTGACCTCTTCAAAATCCATCATGAGAATATAGTACTCAAGGGTACCATACTATGAATTTTGAGTGGTGGTCTAACCTTGAGGGGGTTGGGTAGCCACATATCCTTGATGAGGTAAAGGATTAGTGAACACAACCGGTTGAGTTGGCATAATATTTGGAGGAACCGAAGCAGTGGCTTGTTGATCTCTAGATGCTTCTTTTGTTTCCCACAACTAGCACATCTGGGGTAAAAGTGGGAAATCAGGAGTATAACATCCATGGACACCACTGAAAGAACATGGATTTTTCATACAAAGAGGCTTTTTTTTCTTGGGTTGATAGTCCTGTTGCTGGTTTGTAGTGTTAGGTTGGTTCCCTTGGGATGTGTTTGGTTGATTACCTTGGTGCCCTTGGTTACCTTGCATTGGTTGGTTATAGTTGCACTTCCTCTTTTTCTTTGAATTAGAAGGATTAGTTGCACTCTACTGTGCATAGACCTGACCTTGAGGGGGAGGTGGCTATTGTGGCAGAGGTTGAGAAGGCATGGGAGGTTGGGGTGTTGATGCTGGAGGGTTTGGAGCACTGGGCTATGGATAAGGATAGAAAGGAGTTTGAGCAACAATGGGGTAAACAGGTTGAGAAATAGTTGACCCTCCCATCGGTTGATGCAGTTGGGAAAATACATAAGGCACACTTTGTCTTTAATACATGCTACCAGGAGGGGGATAAGTGTTGGTCCCTCCCTGAGGAAAAAAATAACCCATGGAAGGATGAGTATATAGATGTGAAAGAGATCCAATGATATCGTCAACGTCATGAGATGCCCTCGGTGCGTTGGCACCACTAGGTCTAGGAAGATCTGGTAAAATGGTATAAACATAACCAGACTGGGTGTAGATCAATTCATATTTCAACGTGACTTAGAGAGCTTCTTCCTCGGTCTGAGGAAATTGAGACACAAAATATTTACCAATAGAATGAAAAAGTGTTTTGAGAAACCAATCCATATAGACACAGTCATCAAATATAGGAGCTGGACACAAGCTTCTCCTTCTACGCCATTCTTGGACATGGTCAGAAAGGCGGGTGGTAGAAGTTTAACGGAAAGAAATAAAAAAATCAGTACCAATATCATAGCATATAGATAGCTGGAAATAGGATAGAAACACTTTAGCAAGAGCTGCAAAAGTGGAATGAGAGGCATCTTCCTGGTCGACATACCACTTTGCAACTTCTCTAGTGAGCATACATTGAAATAACCGAAGGAAGATGGCGTCATTGGTGACAGAATTGGATGAAAACCACATGTAAAAGGAGCAGACATGATTAGTAGGGTCCTCTCCAATGTTTCCTTCAAACTTAGGAATGTATCGAGGAAGCTTAGTTGGCATAGCTGGCCAACCTGAATCATGGAGTATAGGGTTGTTGATTAACTAGTTGAAATCGAGAAGGCTTAAACCTGCCATCAAAGGTAGAAAAGGAGTAGAGGGAATGGTTTCAGTAGTGGCTTCGCTAGTAGCAACTCCAACATTAGGGCCGGGGCCACCACCATCTTGAGGAAAAACAACTGCATTGGCGCCTGACATGGTGACGAAATGATGTGGAGGGGAACCGGGTTTAGAATCAGAGGAAGAACCCGATGAACCAGAATCAGAGTCGGTATGGGGACTCAACGGAGGACTAACTCGAATTCTACGTAGTGGAGTAATTCTTCCTAATGAAAACTAAGGGTGAAGGCCTTGGGGTCTTTGATATAAACACCTTGGGTTCACAATGATGGCAAGTCACAGATGACACGACAAGGGTGAAGAGTGATAAACAAAGGCTCAGTGAGGCAGATAAATTAATTACGATGTTTATGTCTTGGCTTGGTAGCGTAAACCAAGTGATATTCGCTTTAGTTGTGCATGTGTGCAAGCCATGTGTTAATTTTAATTAAGCCCAAATGGTTGTATAAAGAAAAAGAAAAAATGCTAAAGTATTGTAAATAAAATTGAAAATATAGTAAAATAAAAAGTTATAGATGCATAAATTCAACCCAAAAGAGGGCTTCCCCAAAAACTAGTCTAAAAGGTGGGAAAATTTGACTCAAAACACAAAATACAACCAAAATATCTGAGGTACAAGGGACGGGGATCTAACGACTCAGATCTATTGGAAAAGGTGCAGAAAACAACAAGAAACTGAGGGGAAAACTGTAGCAAAATGGGAGGCGAAAGGTTAAAACCCTAGGGGAAACAAGGGAAAAATAAGGGAAATACCAAATAAAACTCAAGAGGGGGTTTTAAATGGAATAATAACCGATCAAAAGGGACCTGAAAAAAGGATAGATCAGACCCTAAACAATGGCTAAAAGCGCTGCAAAATCTCAGACTACCTACTCAGCTAAACCCTCCCTAGAAAGGTGGAATTGTACTGAAACTCGAAGGGGATTGGTTCTACTTCAAGGAGATAAATTGATCATATCTAGGCCTAATACGAGCTGAGATAGAGGTCATACAACCCTGAACAGTGCTTGTGGAAAACCCTGACTATCACAGAAAAAACTTAGGAAAAAGTTGCAGCTCACAGGTAGTGACCTGCAAACTGTGAAAATCACAGTTTCTGAGCTGATAGCTGCGAGTTCAAGTAGAAATCATAGGTTATGGGAAAAAAAGTGTGATTTCCATATCTGGGATCTTTAGGTTGCAGGTTACAGAAAATGTTGTCGTCTCTGGTGTGACTGATACTTGTTACCTGCGGAAAACACCTCAAAACACACAGAAGTTAGAATTTGTACTGTTTTAGGGAATAAAAGGTAAAAAACAACATAAAGAGACTAAAAATAGTCGAATAAAAACCCTATTTACTGACACATCTAGTCACACAAAAATCTGAATTTCAACAGGGAGTCACCATTTGTTAGCATAAATTCTTAACACAAGTGTAAAAAAAGAGATCACTTTAGTTGTGTGTGACAAATAACCCTAACAAAAAATATGGTTGTTTAACTTCCTTAGATATTAAATAGATAGTCAAAACAAATGCTGAAAAAACCTAGATCTATGCAGTAAAAGCAGTTAAATAGTGAAAATAAATAAGAATTACTCCATGAATCCAATGGAAAATACAAGATATAAAGAATTTTATATGCATTATAACACCTGGGAAGGGAGCAAAGAATCATGTTACCAGTCCCCCCCCAATGGGATGGGTTCTTGGGTTCTTGGCTATCCTCGACGCTTTAGATCCAAAAGTTTCTCTCTCTCAATGGTGTAGAAAACCTGAAATATGTTGAACTCTATGGGAGCTCAAGAGGCAAATAAAATCATAGCAGCAATGAGAATGATCAAAGCACGACAATTAAAGTGATTGAATTGAATAATGAATGGAAAACCCTCCTATTTATAACAAAATATTGAGTTATCCTCGATAATGGCGAATAATAAAATATTATTAACCAGGTTCTAGATCTAACTGCTTGGAATATTTTATTATATTTTTTTGGAGGGAAAATGAACTCAAATTGGTTAAATACCTTTATTTACAAATAATAAACAAATAAATTTTTTATTTGTAATTTCAAGAATGGCATTAAGGAATCATTTTTTTTTTTCTAAGTTAGAGTAATCTATTAACAGTGAAAAATATAGTACATCTGGCTAAGGCCATGACAGTGCCTGCGAGGAGGCAATTTGAACTGACAGAGACTAGTTTTTGGCTGCCCTGCTAGAGGGAAACCAGCTGGAGGAACCATCAACTGAAAAAATCCCACGCAGGGGATCGGACTGAAATGTCTTTGACTTAAAACTAGGAACATAGACATTATATAGCTGTAACATTGGACCATATCAAAACTGGACTGCTTTAAAGACTGAGACTGGTCATTAACAAAAATTGGACCAGAGTTGAAGGAAACAACAAAACAATCCCTCAGAGAGGGCAGAGAAAAACAAAAGAGACATGTAAAGAGGGCCGAATTACTCATCCGGAGTAACCTCCTCGATCCTGCATCCGTATTCTTCTGGTTTGCCTTGAGCATGGGAGAGTTCTGCATTGACGTGGACAGCTGAGGGAGTTTCGATGACATTTGCCTGAACGCGTCTTGAGTCCTCCTGCAAAATCTCCCTGGTCTCGCTAGGCTGACCCCTCGAGTCTGGATGCTCCGCTTCCAAATGTGCGCCGTCGACAGGAGCCTACTCTTCCGGCAGATTCTCAGGCAGGGGCTCCTCCAGGAAGACAACAGAGATGGCCACAGTTACTCTTGGTCTGTTAAGTGCACAATCAAACGAGAAGAGGGTTGTATGGGACTGAGCAAGCAGCGCATCATTTGAAGGCGAGTCAAGCCTGCGGCCTGAGCGGACCAAGCGACCTCGGAAGACGCGTGTGAGGCTGCCTGAGGGCGCGGAGGTATCTGACGTGGAAGTCGAAATGGAGGGCGAATGCCTTCTGGTCGAACGAGAAGACCCCCTCCTGCACTGCATCCTCTACCATAGCCTTCGCATTTTTGCAGCTGTAAAGGAGCTGGAGCTCTGAAACGACTGAGTATTGGCAGGGTTCGGCGCAGGTGGAATGCCCAGAACCACCGTTTCAGACAAGCAAGAGCCTGCTAGCGAAATGTGAAGACTGTTAGCGGGCTCCAAGCAACAGGTATGGCGACTATGCTTCCCAGTGGTGGTGCGCTCTCCAGCTCTGTCCTGAACCGAATTACACCGCGAATTCATCGGCGTAGGGGCGAGCGAGGCCATTGCATTTAAACCTCTGCATTGAATGTCCAGGCCTGTAAATCCTATGCGAAATGTTGTAGCGGCAGTCGAGGCTGCCTCGAACATCAATCGCTGTGTTGAAAATCGTTTCCATATCAAACGCCATAAAGAGCAGGAGGGGGTATTAAATGCGGTCAAGTGGGCTCGATGGTGCTGTGAGGGATGGCATGTGGCCTCCCGTCCGATCGCCTTGCGTCCAATCGCCCCTATTAACTACACTTGCACCTGCATCCGGGGAGGCATTAAGGAATCATTAACAAATAATGATTTGTTTAATTATTTCTAGGTGATTTAGTCAAATATAACAAGGAATAATAGCTAAATAATCATTTAATTAATTATTCCTAGAGAAAAATAAGATAAATAATTATTTATCTAATTATTTCTCATAATTGGGTTAAATATGACCATGAATATTATTTACACAATGGTTTAATTAATTATTCTTAGAGGAAAATCAAATAAATAAGGATTCAGTTAACTGTTCCTCATGGGGTTTCTTGTTTGAACCAGAAAAACTTAATAAAATATGGTTTATTAAATTATTTCTTATACTGAAAGGAATTTTACTATGGTAAAATTGGTCTTACATTGTGTACATCAACCAATCTAATTTTAATGGTTAGATGACTAAAAATTGGTGTAACAGTTTCATATCCAAAAAATCGGATATGATGACCAACCTTTTACTTACCAAGCTTTCAATAAAGTGGTTATGGGATTTTTAGAAGTTACAATATCACCACTTTGGAGATTTGTGATTTTTCATTGAAACACACAACTAGGATTAGTACAATCAAGATTCAAGGGAAAACGAACTCAAGAAAGCATATTTTCTTATAAGACATTTAAATTATATGTTTAGTGATTAAAATTAACAATAATTTTTTTTTGTGTACAAGTTAATTGAATTTCACTATTTCATGTTATAGGTAAAAGTCTAATATTAGTAATTATACCAGTGATACTAAGATGGTTCATGTTGCATGTTGGACAAAACATAATACTTATAAATCTATTTTTATGAATGGAAAAGATGGAAGGAAACATGGTCAAGTATTGGTTTATAGTGTTGCGATAATAGTACTAAAATATTAGGAAAAACATGTGATAGGAGAGATGGCTAACAATTATCAAAATATCATTGTCGTTGTGATAAGAATCCTCCAAAAAATTTCCTACACTTGAATTTTGGAACCTCCTTGTGATCCTATGATCTACCATCTCAACTTGTCATGTTCACTTGGTCACTAGTTGATGTTTTTACAAGTCCTCAAGTTTTATTGTGAGATTCTAGCTATCAAATTCACTTACATACACATTCTTAGCTTTTTATGCATTCACAAGTGCACCTCATTCTAGCAAGAAGACATGCTTGCACAGACTTGGAAGATAGTACATGTGAAATCCTTGGTAACAGTAAATTTGCAATATTAGTGGCAGACATTGCACAACACTTCGACATTAAAAAATCTCTGATGATCATGTTTCTACGGTTGATAGGGACAGTGGATGTGAAATCCATGTGGATAATCACTATGAAATTTCAGTTGACAACCTCCCTTACTCTTAGTTTCAAATGTACCATCATCTGGGTGAGTTTCTCAACTGTCGCTTTGCGCACTTTTGTTTTCATAAGTGTCACTTTCACTTTTGTGACTGTCATTTTTACTCACTTTCACTTTCACAATTGTCACTTTTTCTTTCTTTAGCTTTCACATGTGTCTCTTTCACTTTCTTTAGCTTTTGCAAGTTTCATTTTCACTTAATCTCATTGTCTTGAGTGTCACTTTTGATTGTTTTCACTCTTGCATGTGTGAAAATTTTGTGCACCACTAGAGGGTATATCTAGCACTCTCTTCTGCATTATTTGATCTTATATATCATAATAATATACACTAGACACTCTCCCTCATATTAGTGCACTTTCTCGTTGGAATCGACACTGATGTCCTAAACTGTATTTGAAGTTTTGCAAAGCAACATTTCAACTGTGACAATTAGAAATAAGTATCGCTTTGTTGTCGTTTAAAGGTATGCATGTGGATATTTGGTATTTTTCACTATCTTTGCTTGTGTTTGATGTTATAAATGTGTGTGAATATATTTTGGAACTTTTTTTATCATGTGTTCTCTCTTTTATCCATTGATCCAACAATTAGCCATTTTTGGGATTTCCCTTGTCTTCACACTTTGCATACCTAAAATCTCAACTACTAGATGAGTGCATTGCACATTCTTGGATAGAAAGGATTCATCCCTTAACTCTTACAACTATGCATCGTGTTATTCTAAGGGTAGCCTCTTCCACAAACACATTACACAATCTTGAAATTTATTCCCCCGGTCTCCTCCTGATTAAACTTGAAAACTGCACCCAAAATTGACTCTTACTTTCCTCCATTGTGCATGGTGCAGTTCTAGTAGACATTGGAACCTCATTTTGATCACTACTGAAGAGAACTATGCAATCCAAAGGCACTCTTCCCTTCATGGTCAAGTGAGCATCCTCAAGCTATAGTGATCTAAACTTTTGCTACTTACACTAATCAACTGCACAATAACTTCACTAAGTGAGCCTCTGAGGTTATGCATTGTGTAGTTCTAGTGGATAGTAGGTCCACCTTTATGGCACTAAAATCCTCAACTCCTAAATCCTTGGAGTCTGCTTCTCAATCACTACACATTGTGCAATTACAGTGGCTAGTCTTGTCTCCCCTACTGACTAAAACCCATCATTGTGCAATACCTTTTCCTATATTTCCTCCCACTATGAATTACACAGTTCCAGTGGAAAATGGGTTCATCCCTTATTCCATGTGAAGCTAAATAGTGTAATCCATTCCTTCTCTCCATTAAGTACTATGCACTTTTCATCCTCAGCCAATAATCTCATCACCCTTGTCTCCTAGAATTTACCACTACGTTGAACCTTGAATGATCCTCTCCCTATTGCACATTACACAGTTCTAGTGGAAAACTTGGTCACCCCTTAGTAAATTTTGAGGTCAAATACACAATTCCTAATCTCTCTCTCTCTCAAAACCCTTTCCCATTATACCATCACAATCAGCACTTTCCATGAGCAGGTAGAGGTAGAATAGATGGTTTCCATAATAATCTTATCTTTTCATGAGTAAAATTCACCTACAAGTGTCATCATTTCAACATGGAAAGGTATTTTTCAATGAAGTCATAAAGTAGAGGCTACAAGAGAGAAATTTCAAAGAAGGAGAAAAAGGAAGAACAATCATGAAGAACATGAAGGAATCATGGACCAAGACAAAGAAATTAAAACTCATACTAACATGGAAGGTTCCAACACTTATTTAGACCCTTTGGATGGTGAATATGAAGTACAAGAAAAGATCCATCATGAAGAAGTTAAATTCATAGCAACAAGGATAATATATTGGCCTTAATGAAATGAAAGTCTTATGTTACCATCACCAAGTCATGGATTCTCAAAGTGTCACCACAAAATTCATATGTGTCAATTTATTTTAACACATCCTTTATGGAATGTAATTAAGCAATTCCTAAAAATAAGAGAATGTAAAATGTGTGGAATCCCAAGGGTCCCACATGGAATGTGAAGGTCACTAGAAAGTTCTAGAGTCATGTAGGAGCTCAAAGGTCACATAGGAATTCAAAAATTCATAGTATAATCTCAAGAGACATGAGGGAGGTCAAGAGTCACATGGGAGGTGGAGAGTCACATCATTTGTTATAAATACTCCCTCATATATTAAGAGATGAGATTTTTTCTTTTCACCTTGGATTCTCTAGCTAGGCATGGGAGAGACAATCATTCTTTAGAGGATAAATTAGTAACTTAGTGTTCTACTATTGGGGCTAATGTGGCAGCATTTTAATTGTTTAACTTGGGAATTTCACCAATATATTAAGTTCTTAGAGTCGGTGAACTTTCATGAATATTTTATGAATGATTGTAAGATTATTCTTTCATTGTTTGCAATGTATGTCTATATTTACTCATACTAATGAAAATGAGCTATTTCATTGGCATTGGTGTGCATCTTGTTGAATGCACATTATAAATTTCTTATATGGTCATTGTTATATTGTGAACTACTTTGCACGTTAATCAAAAATTATTTCCATGTTCTTGTGTGCATCTTTTAGGATAGTAATATTACTATTATTTTAGAGGCTCACTCTCTATTTTACCTTCTATGAAAGTACGTTATATGCATTTTAATCGTATGCCTCAGATTGCCAACCTACTTGCTTATTTCAATGATTGTTTTTATAATCTCTTATGTTGGTAATTGTAGCCAAGGAAAATTCCTAATAATTATGGAAATCAACATTTTTGGGGGGATATCCTACTCCAAACAGTGTGAGGTCTAGTTGGGACATCATACTAGGGAGACCCCCTTTATGGAAAAATTCTAGCATTGTCCACAAAGCCACAAGCACCAATTAATTGTTCTATATATACATGTTCAAATTGATTTCATTCGGTTTTGTATTTTTTTTTTGTAAGTTTAGTAGTACTTTTAATTTTTCTTTTTATTAATTTTTTTTTTTACTCCATCTTCATCAACATGTCCAGATACATCACCCCGATCGAGGAAGGGAAATGATCGTATGATGAGTGCTATAACAGTCCACCACATCACCATTTAATCAAGACCCCATAGACGATTGGGTTTTGTATTTATTCTCAACTTTAGGTAATATTTATGATATGAAATAAAAATTCAATATTTATTATTTTTTAATTTATGTGTGTTTATACTAATTTACTTAATTATTTATTTTGTATTTGGTGATTAGGTTAAACACTAGCATGTTGCTTACAAAAACAAAGAAATTGTATAGCCATTGCAAATGAACCACTATAATGCAACTTTATTTAGCGAAGAATTAATGCTATTAATTTTATTCTAGTGAAATACAAGAAGCCTATTTGGGGAAAGGATATTTTAGTGAATAATGTATCACAAAAAATGTCAAAGGAAATTGAGCCACTATTAGATGGATTGTTTGGAAACGAACACATTACAGAGCTTACAAACATTGCAGATTCAGTAGAAGAACAAAATGAACCAATGGAAGCACAAAATACCATGAAAGAAAATAACGATGATGAATTAGAATATATGATGTTGATTAATTTAATTTGTGCTTGAAAAACAAGCTTAATTTACCAATTTGTTAATAAGTTATACTTGTAATGTTTTGACTTTGAGATTTTATTATAAGTATTCATTTATTGTTATTTTAATATTAATTTTTGTATTACGTTATTTCTTACTCTAATTATTATGTGAATCATTACCATTAAAAAATAAATAAATAAAATTTAAATATTATCATGTTTTAACGTAAAATATACAAATAATAATAATAATAATAAAAGTAACATTTTTCTCGTTTTTTTTCAATTATCCTAATAAAAATCCTTTATTTGACATGTAATTTTAAGCAAAAAGCGTTAAAAATGTGCATTTTTTAAAATTATATCTATATTCGAATTATATTTTTTTTATTAAATGTTTAAAATTATTGATTTTTAGCACAATTATTCATTATGTGTTGAATATAAGATAAATAAGTGTTAAATATGACATTTTACATTATTTTTTTAAAATATAACACCTTAAATTAATAACAATGCATAAATATAGGAAAAGTATTTACTTCAAAATATTAACTCACTTTTTTTTCAATTTAATAGTATGAAAAAAATTGAAACTTTCATTACAAAGAAATATTGGAAAAAAATAGACTAACTTGAAACACTTAAAAATCTAACATTCCATATATATATATATATATATATATATATGTATATCACTTGCAAACACTTTAAAAAACAACATAAAAAAAACTTGAAAAGAAATTAAAAATCCCATATTTTAGACGAAGACAATGTTGAGAGGTGGGGTGAATCAATATTCTGTGAATTTTAAACTTTCTCTCGCTATTAACTAATACTAGGAAACCAATAAACACTTCAACATTAATTCATATGAACATCATAAGAATCTACATAATAAGCACAAATATTACACATATATTCTTCAAACTTTCCTTCAATTACTTTCACAAAGGAAAGCTTTAACTTCTTGTTACAAAGTTCTCTAGCTACAACCAGAAGGAAGCTACTACTCCCTATTTTATTAGATACTCCTAAAAGGAGAAACTACCCCTAGTTTATCAACTACCACTGAAAGGATATACAACCCATGATTTATCAACTAATACTGAAAGAAGCTCCAAGCCCTAATTGTTTATCAACCACTACTGGAATGAGATACCACCCTTGATTTGCAATATTCCACTTTCTTTACATCCTTGATTCATCTTTCATACCATTTTCAAACTCAAATCATGAAGTCCACTTCCTTTCATAAAACAAATAAATTTTCACCTCTAACACTCAACCCAAACACGATAAAATCACCTTCAACACTATCCTTACTAATCATACACACCATACAAACTAGAAACAACAACACCATTAACCTTTTCACTCATATTGACTCATATATTCTTGTGAATTCGATTATGCTTATATAGAAAATGAGTCGATATTTTTACTTTTTGAACCTTTAATTAAGTTCAACTCTTTTCCATACATAAACTCATACTTTTTCTCATCTACCAGTTTTTTCAAGCCTTCTAAATGTCAGCTTAATGTGTTCAAGATCTACTCTCTTTCCTCTTTAAGAAAACATAATTTAAATTATCCAAGTTTGTAATTCTAGAATTTTCAGGTTTTAGAAAGACTTTTATCTGCATTTACAAATTCTGTAAAATGCCATATTTGGCTGATTTTATAAATATGCATCTAATTCTATCCATGCCACTAATTATTCTTCTAACTTTCCCATGTTGCTATTTATATTTTACTAAACTTCTTATTTTAGTGGACTTCATCAAATATGGTGCAAAATGAACAATTTCATCTACTGCCAATGAATCGCATTAGCACCTACACGTTGGCCCTTTTTATCATATAAGCACAAGTCAAGACCACAACCTAAATGAGTTAGGTGGATTAACAAGGTTGTGGCTTTGTCAAATTTTGTTCTTTTTTGATTGCACTGAGACCCAACTAACTACCAATTCATTAACAAAGGAAAATTTCACCAAAACACAACCCTCTAGTGTTAATTTCAATGTAGGTCGGGAAGTCAAAGGTTAAAGGTCGGCACCATTTTTTGCAGCATTTGTCCCTGACTAGCCAGTAGTTCTGCCACATCATCCCGCTAATGCCATGTGGCGGCTCCTTAATGGTGACATGTTTCACTTGGATTTGGCTTACTTGTCCACCCGAAAATTCCAAAAATACATGCAATGTGTCCTATGGTTCATATTTCCACATCTCTTTTTCTTACATCATATTGACAACATGTGCGATCGTGGATCCACCTATGTGTCCACATCACATCTATGAGCCAATATAAATTCACCATGTGTCATCTTTGGATAGGTCCACATTTTCCACTCATATAGTGGTATAGGGGTCCTAGACCTCAGTTTCTCATTTAATTTCCTTATAAAATTAAAAGGACCTAAATATTTCAAGGGTTAGGGGTCAAAGAATTTCCTTTGTTGCACACATGCACTTTCTCCCGACTTTCGACTAGGCTGAAAACCCGACTGGGTCCCACATGTCTGGGGGTCGACGTCAGAGCTAATTTTCTTTATGCATTAGCCCAAATCCTGACTAGTTTGAATATGCCTAAATCCTAACCTTCACTAATGTAGGGCCAAAATGCCAATTTTTCACCAAATTGGCTTTAACTCCAATTTCATCTTTGTAACCTCCACCACTTAACTTTCTAGCTTTGACCTACAATAACTATTGATCAAGAAGGCATTTTTTTCATACTTTAGCATACCATTGAAAGCTCTTTCAGAGCTCTATCCATTTTATTAGTTTCTAAGTGTAATTAAGATGATTTGTGATACTGAAAATGGCTCCAAAGTATTTTTTCCTTTATCAATTTGCTTACAACCATGTTTTCCTTTGCCATCAATTTTCCATCAATAAAAAATTGTTTCTAGCATTCTCCCCTTTTGGCATTGATGGAAACACCCAAAACACATCATAAAAACAAGGTGTATTTTCTTACTTCTCTTTCTTCTCCCCTCTTGGATATTTCTCCCCATTTGGTGCACTTCTCCCACTTTGACATGAATGGCAAAGAAAACATGCTCCCCCTGCAACTTAACTCCCATTTGTTGTTGATTTTGTGGAGTTGGTAGCTTTTGTATTAATATGATAAGCTCTTGTTGGCTATCATTCTTCCTCTTAAGGAAGATATAGTGGAAGGAGGTAAGAGGAACTACTCCCAATATTTTCCTTAAGTACTCAAATTAATCTCTTAGGATACTTTTGGTAAGTATATCAGCTACATGCTCTTTTGTAAGGGCATACTCCAACCTTGAAATCTAATTAGAAACTCACTCTCTTAAGAAATGGTAATTTATTGGAATATGCTTTGTATTTGAATGGAAAATAGGGTTCTTGAACATGTTATTTCACTTGTATTATCACAGATGATTAGCATAGGTTGATCATATATCACTTATAGGTCTTATAAATCCTGCTTCATCCATAAGAGTTGAGTGCAACATGAATTTGTTGCTATATATTATGCTTCAACAATAGAGAGAGAAATTGAAGCTTGCTTCTTGCTCAACCATGAAACAAGACATGCACCAATAAAGAAACAACCACCACTAATTATTTTTTTGTCATCCACATCACCTACCCAATCCACATCAATAAAATTAGTTAGTGAAAAATATTTACCTCTGGGGTAACAATTCCATAGTCCATTGTGGCTCTAAGATATATGAGAATCCTCTTTTCTGCTAGGAGATGATTCCTCCTAGGGACTACTTCAAATATTCCAAAAATGTCAATTGTCTGCATGATGTATAGTCATGAGGTTGTCAAATATAACAGGTTCTCAATAATATATCTGTAAAATATTTGATCCACCTATGGTTATTCATCAATATTTTTGAGCTTGCAACCTATAACCATTAGAGTGCTTACCAAATAACATTCCTCTATGCCAAATTTCTTCAAATATTCCCTAAGATAATTTCTTTGTGAGATAGAAAATCCTTTTGGAGATTGTGTAATCTGAAAACCAATGAAAAAATAATATCATGAACATAGATAACCACGAGTAACAACTTTCCATGATTAGATCTCACATATAAGTTGTTATTAGTTGCACCTCTTTTAAAACCGCACTTGATAAAATAACTATCCAACTTGGGGTACCAAGCCTGTGAGGGTTTCTTAAGACCATACAAGACATTTTTGAAATTGAAAAAATAATCAACCTTATCTAACAATTGAAAAAAATTAAGTTCCTCAATGTACACTTCTTCCTATAATTATCCAATTAAAAAGGAAGATTTGATATCCATTTGATATATTTTGAATTTCTTGAAATTAGCAAAGGCTTAAAACATGTGAATTTCCTCTAATAAGGAATATTTAACATCCATATGATATATTTTAAATTTATTTAAACTATAAAAGTCTTAAAACATGTGAATTTCCTCTAATAAGGAATATTTTACATCCATATGATATATTTTAAATTTCTTGAAACTAACAAAGGCTTAAAACATGTGAATTTCCTCTAATGGAGCAACATGCAAAAATTTATCATCAAAATCTAAACCTTAAGTTTGTGCATAGCCTTTTCAAATTAACCTTGATTTGTTTCTTTCCACTTCACCATGTTCATTCAATTTTTTCTTGAAGACCCATTTCGTTCCTATAACATTCTTGTGTGTTGGTCTAGGAAAAAGCTCCCATGCCTGATTTTTCTTGATATGGTTAATCTCTTTATTCATAGCCTTTATCTAATTTTTATCTTGTATACCCTAGGAAAATTCCTTTGGTTCTTGTTACCACTCAAGATAGCAAGGCTCCTAGGAAAATACCCTATATGGAAACTATTAGTTCAAGGGAAAAATGGAACGATAACCCACTGTCACCTCAACTAAGGCTCCTTGCTCTTTACATACTTTCACCAATGGGAGGAGAAATAGTATAAAGGGGGAATCACAAGATGAATATGTTAATAACAGTATGAGGAGTGATTCCAAAGCCTATTCATAAAAGAGACTCAATTAGATGGCTTGCTTGCTTCAGAAACAAGATGACAGCCTCTATGGAAGGTCTAAGAGGATCCTCAGGGATAGGTTTTGAGAGTATGCTTTGTTAAGATGTTTCATAGACCTGGAGGTATTTATTGATACTTAAAATTTAAGTGATATTTATGAAATTTGCGTTAATAGGTTATTGGACCACACAAGGCCAAGCGAACCCAAATCTAGGTCAAGGGTATGGAATTTATCAACCAATGAGGGACTTGACCTTATTATTGAAGAGAAGAGGATCAATGGAAAAATCTTCTTGAATGATCCAAATGAGGTCACTACCTAATGGGAAACCAAGATCAAGAATTGATCTTCGAGGTAGGGCTTGAATGATACCAATATCCCACTACCATAATTTTGTGAAATTTGGGGGGCTTCTAGAGGACACACCAATCAAGTGATGCCATAGGTAACCTTTGGAGGCTAGACCTAGAAAAAGAGGGGAAGGTGAAAAAAATAAGCTTTTAAAGTGATCACATGTGGAGGATTAGTGCCCATTCCTTTGGGAGAGATGGACTCAAAGATCATTTATGATTTGGAAAGAGTTCACCCAATCAAGGAGGTCTTCATGAAACTTTGAATGGCATTAGGGTATGAGAGTAGCTATTTGAGATATTTATACTTCGATATGAAATAATTAATGACTTTTAAATATGTATTTCAACAAAATAATATATACGAACATTCACCCATTCATACATGGCCCATACAATGATACAACTCTATAAAATATCAAAATTTTCATAATTTTGCATAGGAAAGCAGTAAATTTTAGACTTGTATAGCGAAAATCCTAGGAACATTTATGTGACAAAGTAAATAACAAGAGTAAGCATGAAAATATTACTTACATGTATAAAAGAGTATCATTAGGGGAATTTGAAGTCTAAAATGAGTCTCCTAAGGAAATTATAAAATAATAGTGGAGATAATAAAATAATATTATATTACATCATCAAATTTTAGAGGGAAAAAAGAAAAAACTACTTTTTCAACTTGTATTTTCAACGTATCTCCCTCTTGGTTTACTCAAATTTTGAGCGGGAACACATTTGGAATGTATAATTTGATTACTCATCCAAGGAGTACCCATGTTTCATACTTTAAATGGACCCTACTACATGAAAAATGAGAAATACATGAAAAACGTGATTGCAATCACATTTTTTTCATGTATTTTTCATTTTTCTTGTAGCAGGGTCCATTGAAAGTATGCAACATGAGTACTCCTTGGATGTGAAATTAAATTTTTCATCCAATGAGTAGTGCTTCTCGAAATTTGAGTAAAAAATTAGGGAGATAAGTTGAAAATACAAGTTGAAAAAGTAGTTTTATTATTTTATTTTATTTTCGTATTTTTATTTTTTTACCCCAAAAATGGTGAATCATCCCCCATGGTTGACATCATCATCTTGAATCATATTCGTTCTTATAAAGTTGATTTTGGTTCTATATTTTTCTTGGGAGGCCCATTTTAGACCTCAAATGTTCTCTAATGATCCAATCATCATAGTATGCCAATAATGAAGCTCCAAGACAAGAGAGATAGATCCAAACATCAAAATTCATCCATAACATCCAAATTTGTCCTCCAAAAGGGAATGTGAAATTCTCAAGAGCTACTAAGTCCCAATCCAAGTGATGATGAATGAGAGAGAATTCCTCTCTTCTATTTATACAATCCTCCAAGGGATTAAAATAGCCTAATTTAGACTAATAATGCCCCTAAAATAAAATAATGTTTATAATAGCAATACTTTTCCTGAAAATTTCACCAAATAGCTTAATAACGTAAGAAAAATTCTCTGAAGAGGGTGAAATGATCAATAAAGTGAGTCATTGGGCCATTGAGGAGGCCTGATGAAGTCGAAGGGGTGTCATTATGTAGAAATTGAATCTTAACATAGTGGAAAAGGGGTTGGCCCCTTTTTTTCCAAGCAATAACCTATGGTGTTCCCAAGTGTGGGGGCACAATAACATCCTCATCGGTCTCCAAGTAGGTCAAAAATTCCTGTAGACCATTTCTATGGACCTTGGAACATCTTCCAAGTGTATGGTGCAATTGTGGAGCCAACTGGACATGGTGAGATAGGTGCATCATCCTCATCCAGAAAGGTGGAACAAGAGCAATCAATAACTAGTTTTGGGGATCAATGAAGTAATATTTTATATGGTGGAGGCCCATGTATCTCAATTCTCACTCTATAAGTGCTAATGTGGCCATCTAGAGAGATAGGACACCAAGCCTCAAATGGAGACCCATCTAAATCTTGTATAAGATCCTATGTTTCCCGTCATTGTTCAATACAACAAATAATTAGAATAATCAAGTAAAAAGGCTTACAAGTCATGGAATCAATGGGCACTTCATGGTGGCATGCCCTTCCATAGTCGGCATGAAGGGAAACATGTCCATGGTACATCCCTCAAGTGGTAGGTGGAAAATGATATAGTAATGGAACAAAGTGGGGATCAAGGGAATCACCAAACCACATTTCATGGTACAAGGGTCGCTATAATAAGAGAAGCCCACTACCGATTCTATGAGTGTAGGAGTGAGAAAATCATGGTACATGAGTTACCCTAGCCTTTATTTTTCCATCCTCATTCATATTCCTTTTTCCTTTTATTTATATTTTATTCGTAATTGCTCAGGGCCCCAAGGGATGAGAGCATGATGTGTAATATGTAGCACATGATACATCGTTAAGGTGGGGACGCTCATTGCCCACCAGGGGTTGGGAAAATCATGGGTTTTTGAATAATGGATGGGGCTTATTTAGGTCCCATAAGAACTAGGGTGATGGCCATGGGTAAGGGGTAGAGCTCATGTCTGGATTTTTCCCACGTGCTAAATTTGTATGTACCGACCATATTTTGCATTTTGTTGTACATTTCTTGTTTAGAGTGGCCAAATTGTGCTTTTTCTTTTCTTTCTAGCCGCATAAACCTATGGAGCATCATTCCAAGCCCAACCAAAGGTGTGGAAAAGGGGACATGGAGGTTAACCCTATGTAGACCCAGTGGACGCATGTGGACCTGGATTGGAAAAGAGATGAATGGGGATAAAATTTGTGGAAGGGAGTGATGTGGATGGTATCGAGAAGAAATAACACACAGCCAAAATTAGGATTTCCCATGTAGTGGAAACCCTAAAGCTAATGGACAGTAAAGGAGATCCCATGAGACTAGGATACAAGGTTAACTGCAAAATCAGGTAGTGGAGACAAGAGAGCAAACCTAACCCACTATTTCTGCGGAATCGCCCCACCAATCCATGCCCAAAAATTCCCGTGACAAGTAAATTTACTCAATTATACCAATGAAAATCCATAACTTTGGGGTTGGGAGTCCCACCTTCAAACATACAATCATAACAAGTGGGAGAGGGACCACATGGATGGCTTACGTGGCAGAGATAATGACACACTGAGCTATTTAGTGGCTGCAAGGGGTTGTTAGCTATCGGCTAAGGACCATATAGGAGAAATATTTTCTCCTATATACACTACCCACAGGTGGTGGATAACATCTGGCTCCAAATGGGACATGATCTCTCAGGAAAGTGTGTGAAGCTACTCAAGCGAGAGGTCATGAGAACACCAACAATATCTTGGTATTGTATACCCATTAACTGCACATATCATAGAACAAGCACATGGGGGAACATTTTTTTGTGGTGTCTTATGATCACCCATGCATAGTATTAGGTCGTAAAATCAACAATAAAGTAAAATGAAATTTGCATCTAATGTATCATGAGAAATATCATATGATGTTAGTTCTAATGAGAATAAGCATGAAATGCATCCTACTCTAAAATGCATATTAGTAGTAATATTCCCCTAATTTTCCATGAATCTTGACGGTTATGGGATTTTTATCCAGCAAGACCACATCCCCAACCTTATATTCCCTCTTAGCCTTCAACCTTTTGCTAGATTTGTGACTCTGTCATTTGAGAATATAGACCTCTTGTGAAGGGAGAACGGGCGAAGACTTTTCCATCTCATGTGTTTTTTAATATGGAATAGGTCCTAGCTTGACCACATGAGTAGGGTAGGTAGGCTCTCTATAAAGGACGAAGTTGGTTCCATTATACTATGGAATAGTGGCATATGAAAGATCCATTTGGATATGGCCTCCATCAATGGCTCCCCACTTCCTTGATAGCATCATCCCCCAAAAATTAGGATATCTATGACCATAACGTCCATAAGAAATGATATATCAGGGTTCACAACAAAGGAAACCTTAATATATTTTATGAGACTCTCTACTTTTATGGGTTTGGAGTTAAAACCACACACATTTTATACCATCGAGTGATGTTAAGACCCAATTTCTTCATGACATTTAATGGCATGATATTTGTGGAAGCCCCTGTGTCCAACAATAATTATGTAACAGAAGGTCATTTATTACTAAGGTTAGCATGAATGGATCATGTCCTAGGTTTTGGTTAGGAAGGTGAATGTTTTGCAATTATTAGGGTAATTATTCCTCTTCAAACCCCAGGGATTTATTGATTTTCCATTGTTGTTGGGGAAGCTTCACAATATCCTTTCATGGAACTAGTACAATCATTTTCCATATAGAAATCTCTAGGTCAATTTGAAGTCCGACCTCTTTACCTTTATCCTTTTTTATGTTTTATTTCTTTTGTGGACCCTTTTTGGAATTTACTTTCTTAGTATGATCCTTTTAGGAAGATCTTTAGGGGGAGGTTCTTTGGAAGGTAATTTCTTGGAAATTGAGTCATCTTTGTTAGTTTCTTTGGAGGCTACAGGGTCTTTGTTGCTATCCTTCATTGAATATTTTACCCCTTTGAATATTCCACTATCCTAATCATTGAATCTTTCTTATCTTCTTTAATACTGACTTCACTAATGAGAGGATGCGTATATGAGTCCCATAGAAAAATGTTGAAGGCATCAAATTCTAAAAGGTTAGCTTACTCGTGAACTTCTTCATCCTCACTTTCATCCTCATAAGTTTGTTCACCCTCAGAATATGAATCTTGCTCCACAACATTTTTTGGGGCCAATGTATTCAGGACATGGGATGAGATAAGCTTGTCCTCCTATTTTTCCTTCTTAGGGAGAGGCTTCCCTTTTTGGATATAGATTGATTTTTGGGCCCTTTCCAAGGAAGTGAGTTTATTCATGTAGAGCCAATATCATGAATGCATTTCTTCGCTTATATTTTCCATTATCTTGAGAATCACTAAAAGGGTTTCTTTGTGTTGATCCTTATATTTTCCCTTTTTTATCTCAACCTTATCTTTGTCGTGTTCATCAACATCCATTTTGGAAATCCACAGGTTTTTCCTGACTTCCACAACTATATATTTAGTCTCAACTAAGGTATTTGGTTTATTATCCCTTAGTGCATAAGGTGGCCACCCACTACTTTGATAAATTTTTTAAGTATGTTAGTATTAGGGGGCCTCAAATGGTCGGGGATGTTCGTAACTATCCTATCAAAATTTAGGATGAATTCTATAACATATTCACTTCCCCTACTTATTTGATAAATATTTTCAATGTTGAAGGTTCCTTGTGCATCACATTACCATCTCTTTGTGATCATATCCTAAAATTGATTAGATTTTTCAATGCATCCACGGGGGAGAATAAGGTACCATTCCCCTACCTACCCCTCAAGAGACAAAGAAAAAAGCATCATTACCCTATCTTCATCGAATATCAACCTAGGGGAAAGGTTCCAATATAATTCCTCAATATGGTCATGAGTGATTGTGGTAGAATAACCTTTGAACTTGGCCAGCCAATTATAGTCCTTCTCAGGTAAATATTTGTGGTCATCACTCAAGCTAAAAGGGGCAAAGACATTGACCAATATCTTTTGGCTTCTATTCATTTTGGGTTGGTATTAGATAGGGAAAATGCTAGAAGAAGATGCCATATTTGGAGTGGGATCACTGACCTTTTCAAATTTAGGGAGAAGGGAAATTTTGATAGGTGATTGGGTTCATTCTCCCCTTTTTTCTGTGACACTAGTTAGAGGAGGAATTTTGTCACTTTCGAGAAAACTAGGGGTTTTGACAATGAATGGAATCACCATAAGAATAATTAATTATCTTTAATGATTTAATTCCTAAATGATTAAAAATGGAGGTATAATTTCTTCCTCCCCAAAAATGATTCCAAAATGTTACCACTCAAACTAGAAAGGGTCCTAGGAGGGGATCCTATAGGGAAACTACTAGGTCAAGGGAAATATTGGAACGATAGCCCACTGATCCCTCAACTAAGGCTCCTTAATCTTTAAAAACTTTCACCTATGGGATGATACTCAATATAAATGGGGTATCATAAGATGAACAGGTCAATAAGAGGATGAGGAGTGATCCAAGGCCTATTCATAAGAGAGACTCAATTAGATAGGTTGCTTGCTTTATAGTCAAGGTGAGGGGCTCTCATGGAAGGGAAAAGAGGATACTTACAACTAGGTTTTGAGATTATTCTTTGTTAATATGGTTCCTATACCTAGATATATATATATTGATACTTTAAATTTAAGTGATATTTGTGAAATTGGCGTTAATAGGTTGCAGGAGCACAAAAGGCCAAAAGCACCCAAAACTAGGTCAAGGGTATGGAATTTATCAACCAAAGAGGGAATTGAACTAATTATGTAAGATAAGAGGATAAATGGTCAAATATTATTGAAATAAAGTGAGATTATACCAATGATGTCACGAGCCAATGGAAAACAAATGTAAAGAACCGATATTTGAGTTGCGGCTTGAAATGTCCCAATATCCCATCGTCCTAATTTTGTGAAATTTGGAGGGATTCTAGAGGACACACCAAAATAGTTGTGGGAAAGATATCAAATTATTTTTATGTATAAATCGTAAGGAAAGTGATGCACTAGGTAACCTATAGAGGATAAGCCTAGAAAAAGAGGGGAAGGTGAGAGAAATAAGATTTTAAAGTGATTGCTTATGGATGATTAATGTCTTGTCCTTTGGGATATATGGAGTTAAGGATAATTTATTATTTGGAAAGAGTTAACCCAATCAAGGAGGTCTTCAAGAAACTTCGCATGGCATTAGTACGTGAGAGGAACTACTTCAAATATTTATACTTTGATATGAAATAATTGATGACTTCTCAAGATTTATTTCAACAAAATAATCTCTAAGAACATTCATCCATTCATAAATGGCCCATACAATGATGAAAAACTATAAAAGATCAAAATTTCCACAAATTCACATAGGAAAGCAATAAATTTCAAACTTGTATAGCAAAAATACCAACAAATTTTATGTGACGAAGTAAATAACAAGAGTAAGAATGAAAAAATTACTTACATGTATAAAAGAGTATATCCAATCATCATATTATACCAATAATGAAGCTCCAAGATAGGAGAGATACAACCAAACATCAAAATTAATCCATAACGTCCAAACTCATCCTCCAAAATGCAATGTGAAATTATCAAGAGTTACTAAGTCCCAATCCAAGGGATGATGAATGAGAGAGAATGTATCTATTCTATTTATACAATCCTGCAGGGGATTTGAATGGCTGAATTTGGATTAATAATTACCCTATAATAAAATAATGTTCATAATAACAATACTTTTGGTTACAAACCCACCAAATAGCTCAATAACATAAGAATAAGCCCCTAAATAGGGTTGAATGATCAATAACATGAGTTGTTAAGCATTTAAGGAGGCCTGATGAAGTCTAATGGGTGCCATGATGTAGAAATGGAATCCTAACCTAGTGGACAAGTGGTTGGCCCCTTGCTTTCCAAGAAAGTACCTGTGGTGCTCCCAAGTGTGGGGGCACAAGGACATCCTCATGAGTACCCAAGTGGGTAAAAAATTCTTGTATAACATATGTAAGGCCTAGGATGATGATATAATCCATGCTTTTGTAGTGGGAGACATCCTCTAGATCCTATAACATTTACCAATTGTATGGTGGAATTGTGGAACTGACTGGGCATTGTGAACTAGGTGCATCATCCTCATCGAGAAAGGTGGAACATGAGAAATCAATAAGTGGTGCTCGGGATCCATGAAGTACTATTTTCCATGGTGGAGTCCCATGGATCTCAAAGCTCACCCTACAAGTGAAAATGTGGCCATCTAGAGGGCTAGGACCCTGTATAGGGATACCTAGCCCCAAATGGAGACCCGCCTAGAATCCTGCATAAGATCCAATGTGTCCCCTCTCCTTTGAATACAAAAAATCATTAGAATAATTAATTAAAAGAGCTTACAAGTCATGGAATCAATGGGGAACTTCATGGTTGCATGCCTTTCCATAGTGGGATTTGGCATGTATAAGTGTCTCCAACCTTAATAGGGGTTAATCACGACCCTATTAGGTGGTTTAAGACTTTAGAGGGGGTGACATGTCCATGGTACATCCTTCAAGTGGTAGGTGGCACATTATATAGTAATGAAATGAAGTGGGGATCAGGGTAATCACTAGGCCACATGTCATGGTACAGGGGTAGCTGTAATAAGGGAAAACCACACTTGGGAATATGAGCATAAGAGGGAGAAAATATTGGTAGATGAGCTACCCCGACCTTTATTTTTTCACCCTTCTTCATATTCCTTTTTCCCACAGGGGCTTCACCCAATGAACCTCTAACATATCACGTGCATTCGTGGCACACTAAAAAATACCCCTAGTTTGGCTACATATTGGAAAATACATCTACAAATCACATTATTTAACCCCCTACCAATATTAACCCAATATACCTTCCCAATTAAAAATAAAACCCTAATTGCACTAGATATTGTAGGTACCCATTTTTTCATGAACATTTTTTATACCCCTTTATATGTTTTCATTAACTTTGAGCTCCATTTTTTATACATGTTAATATAAAAACCCTTTACCCCCAAATATATGCTTAATATATTATGTCATTTTTTCATCAATATATATCCCCCAATATGAATACACGTGGTATGGTATTACTCCACTAGTGAATCTCCCATGCTTTTTCCTTTGATTGATCTTTTCTTCGTAAATGCTCAGGGCTCCATGGGATGAGAATGTGTTGTGTAATATGTAGCATTGGATACCCCCTTAAGGTGGGTTAGTTCATCACCCACCAAGGGTTGTGAAAATAATTTGTTCCTTAATGATGGAGGGGGATCATTTAGGGCCCATATGAACCAGGGTGATCGCCATATGTAAGGGGTAGATCTCATGTTTAGCTTTTCCCCACATGCTAAATTTGTATGTCTTGACCATATTTTGCACTTTATCGTACATTTCCTATTGAGAGTGAAAAATTTATGATTTTTCTTTCTTTTTAGCTGCATCAACCTCCAGGGCATCATTCTAGGCCCGACTAGAGGGGTGGACAAAGGGAGGGGGAGATTAGCTCTATATGGACACCATGGATGCAGATGGACCCAGATGGGAAAAGAGATGAATGATGATAAAATGAGTGGAAGGGATTGATGTGTATGGTTTCAGGAAGAGGTACCATGCAACCAAAATTAGTATTTCCCATGTAGTGGGAACCCTAAAGCTAATGGGTAGTAAAGGAGATCCCACGGGACTAACATACAAGGTTAACCAAAAAAATAGGAAGTGTAGAAAAGAGTGAAAAGCTAACCCACTCTTTCTGTCGAATCCCCCCACCAATCCTTGCCTAAAATTTCCCATATCAAGTAAGGAAATTTATCAATTATACCAAAGAAATTACATACCTTTGGGGTTGAGAGGCCCATCTTCAAACATACAATCATAACAAGCGAGAGAGGGACCACATGGCTAGCTTAGGTGGTAGAGATAATGTCACATCGAGCTATCTGGTGGCTGCAAGGGGTCGTCGAATGCTAGCTAATGACCATCTAGGAGAAACAATTTCTCCTATATACACTACATATAGGTGGTGGGTAACAAAGCCATCATAGATAATGGGGATACATGTGATTTTGTATGGGGATTTAATAATATTTTTCTTGTCTGAACACCTAAATTTAAGTCACCAACAATTTGGTCATATAGGTGGTGTTTTTGCACATACCTTGCAGGATATCTAGATTTTGGACTGAGGATCTCTTCAATATCTTCATCTTAAAATGGCTCACCATCCTTCTCATCATTGTTGACTAGATCATTGGAACTAATATTTACTGGATAATTGTCTTCAAAATCAATATGCTCATCAAATTTAACATTAATGCAATCAACTATCCTCTTTGTATTCATGTTGTAGCATTCATATCCCTTTCTATTCTAAGAGTATCCAAGGTAAATACCTTCATTAACTCTTGCATCGAACTTACTAATTTTTTCATCAGTCCATTTGATATAATACTTACTTCTAAAAAATTTGGAATGCTTTATTGTCATAGGTCTTCCATACCAGATCTCTTATGGAGTTTTATCATTGTTTGTTATGATCTGTGATTTATTTAGAATAACCATTGTTGTGTGAATGGATTCAACCCAAAATATTTGTTGAAATTTTCTTTCTCTCATTGTGGCTCTAGCCAACTACTGAACATAAATGTAGGTTCTCTGCTACAACATTCTATTATGGAGGCTTTTCTATGGTAAATTTCCCTTTCATGCCATGTTGCTTGAAAAAATCATCAAAATTATTTTTAAGTAAACTCGCCTCCATTATCATACCATATGCACTTTATTTTACATTTTTTCTCATTTTCAACCATGTACTTAAAGTCCTTAAACTTTTTAAAGGCTTATTATTTTTCTCTTACAAATTCCACCCATATCAAACTACTAGAATCATTAATGATAAGAATGAAATATAGTTTATCTAAACGTGTCTAAGTTTCTGAAGGACCACATGAGTCCATATGTAATAATTGCAATGGTTCATTTGATGAGCTCTCCTTAGACTTGAATTGTACTCACACTTTCTTTCCTAATTGACAGGGCTTGCAAAATGTATTCTCTAGTTTAGAAAGCTTTGCCAGATCTCTAGAAACATTATTCTTACCCAATATGAAAATATGATCAAAATTCAGGTGCCCAAGTCTTTGATGCCACAATCATCTCTCATCAATATTTGACAAAGAACATCTCTTTGTCTTCTCTTTTAACACATAGATATGATTTTCTATTCTAACATCTTCAACTACTATTTCTCCTGTGCCTGCCTACTTGATTTGAAATTTTTTAGCTTTAAACAACACATCATAGCCTTGATCACAAATATGAGACTTGCCAAGTAAATTATGCTTCATCCCATAAACAAACAACAAATCTTTGTCTTCACCTCTTCCTTTAGCTAGGCTGAAAATTCCTTTACCCACAATCTTCCCAGGTGCATTATTTCCAAAGGTCACATTACCTTTCTGAACTAGTTTCCATGAAAAAAACTTACTTTTTTCTCCTGACATATTCCTGGAACAAGAATTGTCCATATATTAATGGCTTCCTTCATTCCTATCTATAAATAAATATCACGTTTCTCTATGTTTTATTTTTCCTTCCATACGTTGGATTCATGGCTTGTTTTCTGTATAATTGGATCAACAATTTTATTTCTAAGTCTACAATCAACTGCTCTATGGTCAAAATTCTGACAGAGATAACATTGAATCAAATTGTTCAAAGGAGAGAATTAATTGTTATAACTAGATCTTCTCATCCTTTTCATGATAGATTTATTATTTTATTGATAATTTATTATTCATGTTCTAAGCTATATAAATGATAGATTCACCCTATAATTTGTTGCCGCTTGTGCCCATAATCTGTACAAGTAAAGTAGTATCCTGGAAAGATGTCTTCATACCTGTGAGAAAAATGATTATTGAAAGTTGAATGAGTTATTCTATGTGAAATTTTATTTTCCTTTCCTGTATTATTTTACTTTTTTTGAACTATATTTCTCCTCCTATTTTGAAATAATTGATTTGTCTTTGGATGAAAATTGGACTGCATGATTTCTTTATCTTTTTTTCATTGTATTGCATAAATTTTAGCTATGGAATTGTCTCCAATTTTTGAATCTACATGCACAAAGGTAATAGCTTTATTTCCCTTCACATCATTTGTTGATCTTGGCTTGGCCTCAAATCCAATACCTGCTATGTTACTTGAGACCCTTTGTGCATCAAGGACCTCATTTAAACATTCATTCGATTTTCCAAAGTTCTCATTAAATATTAGCTAAGTTTTATCTTTTCAAGCTCTTTCCTTAGAAAACTAATTTCTCCTTCAATCCTTTCACATATTTGATTTTTCTCACTAAACTATTGATTTAGATTTTTTTGGATCTTCTTACCTTCTTCAATTTGCAGGAGTATAGGCTTAATAGCTTCAGTTTTTTTTTATCAGCAATTATTTTTTAGTTTTATTTTCCTTTATCGACCTATGAATCCCTTCAATAGAATTAACCATATCTCCTTCTAAGTCAACTTTGGCCTCTTATCCATCAGAACCAATAACTTCTATTTCCATATTGTCTATGGAAATGAGCATATATTAATTTTAGATTTCATAATCTTTGTCCTCATATGATGATTGGTTTCTTTCATTTTTGGAGGAGCTAGAATCTTTGGTGTAGAATATTTTATTCTTATCCTTCTTTTTGTCATTTTACACTGTATTAAACTTCTCTCTAGGATCATATTCATTCTTCTTCTTTTATATACACTTGGAAGCATAGTGAACTAATTTACCAAGCACCTAAAAGGTAGCTTACCTTTGTACTTTCTTGATCCTCTCTTGAGATTCCTCACGAACTTAGCTTCCTCTCCATTTGATTCACAACCTGAATAATTTTGTTCTTCTTTTGGGTTCTTATTTTCTTTGAAGGATGACTCTTTTGTTGTAGACTACCCAATAGAAAGTCTCATGTCATAGGCAGTAAGAGTGCCAATAATTTGGTCCAAAGGGAGATTCTTTAGATATGTCATCTCCTTAATGGCTAAAATTTTAGGATTAAATCTCTCAGGAGAGATATCAACACCTTTTTAACTACTACTGGCTCTTTCAACTCTTCATAAATACCTCTTATGGAGTTCGCAACCTCATCACTTCGTCAAGACCTCTTACAGTACTCACAACCTCATTAAATCTAAGAAAGTATTTATAAATATCTTCATCATCATGCATCTTCGAAGACTCAAATTTCATTCTAAAACCTTGACGTTTGGATTGCTTTACCTTGTTTTCACCTTCATAGTAACTTCTCATCTTGTCCCAAATATGTTTTCCAGTAGTGCAATTCATTACCTTGACTAGTTCTGATTTAAGTAGGCCAATGAGAAGATCATTTATAGCTATATCATAGCATGTAAATTCCATATTTTGATATCTAATAATTAGGGCTTGAGGCTTTAGATATTCTTCTTCCACCACATCCGATACATCAAGACCAAGAGATTAAATATAGGTTTTTATCCTTGCCTTCTAAAACACATAGTTTTTTCCATTGAACATCAGTGCCTTATTGGCATATCCTCCTTCCTAATTTTCCACAGCCATTAACCTTTATTATAGTTTTTAAAATGATCCTAAAGTAACTTAGTTTCTATAATACCAATTATTAGAAACCATGACAATACTAATTGGGGGGTCAACTAGTATTTTGGGAATTTTAAAACTTTATTTCACTAGAAAAGAATACTATGAAACCAATAAAAACTTCAATAAAAATTCATATGAGCATCACAAGAATTAGCATAAGAAGCAAAAATAGCACATAGATTCTTCAAACTTTCCTTCAATTAATTTCACAAAGGAAAGCTTCAACTTGTTGTTACAAATTTCTCTAGCTACAACCAAAAGGAATATATGAATCCATAGTTTATCAGCTACTACTGAAAAGAGAAACTACCTTTAGTTTATCATTTTCCACTAAAATGAGTTATGACCCCTAATTTATCAGCTACTATTAAATGGATCTCTACACCGTAATTATTTACCAGCCACTAATAGAAGGAGACACAACCCCTGATTTGCAGGATGCCACTTGATTTACCTATTTGATTCATATTTCATACTATTTTCAAAATAAAATCATGAATGCCACTTCCTTTCATAAAAAAAATTAATTATCACCTCAAACACTCACCACAAACACCATAAAATCACCTTAAAAAATCTATGCTTATTTTTCATACACACCATACACACTGTTGTACCCCCTCATCCCCCTTTCATTTTTCTCCATATAACAGTGTCGATTTATTCTTGTATGTGGAATAAAACTTGAATCTTCAGGAAAACATAAGGAATTGATTATAGAGCTAAATTATCATAGAGTCAAAAGGCACCTTGGTGCACCTTTCACGCATATCCAAAGTTAGTTTAAATGCCAAATTTAGTGAGAACAATAGTGGATCCTCTAAGTGAAGCACTAGGTAGATGTAACTGACACGTATAATAGAGGAAACCAATCCTATTGGTCAAAAATGGAACCCACCTAATGGAGTTCCCCCGATGCAATGTTAAAAGGGAACAAAATTGAGCACCAGGAGAGGAGAACCAGGATTAAGTCATCCCAACGATGGAACCCCAATAGGAGCACCTCGGAAGCACACTTAAATGACACAAAAGAGAAGAGTTGGAATAAAGTTGAGTGGGGAAGTTCCATCTGACAACATCATCCTAGAAAGGTTTATGAACAACACATAAGTGAAGTGTTGGGATGACATTTAGCAAGCAGGGTCCACCTGGTCGTAACACCGTAGAAGACTATATTTGCAAGAATAATAAATAAATTTGTTGCAGAACAAGGCCTCAAGGAGCCTTTCTCTCTTTGCAGGTAGGGACATATTTTAGCATGTCATTGGCTCGCAGAGATGATGTGGGATGATCATATCAACATGACGCGGCCCAATTAGAGAAGGACACATGGTAGTCATATTCAAAATTTTCAATAATATAAACGATTTTTTTTCCATGTGACATGTATCACTAGTAATAAGTTGCATGGGATGGTCAACATCAGCATAACATCATTCCTGAATCTCGGATTCCCTGAATCCTAGATTCCCGAAATCCTGTAATTATTTCCAATTCTATTTTAGAAAAGAGCCCAGGATTAGGGGACTAGAGGATGAGGGACCTATCAATCGATGGCAATGGAAAAAAATTTCATCTCCCAAATATCTTTAATGACAGAGTCATGGTACCATCACGGATAGTGGGCTTGTTGAAATTTTTTTCCTTATAAACGTTATGTGGGCCATGATCAGAATCTTGCAAAGGCTATTAATTCATGAAGAGCATCGAGATGTTAAGGAACGTGTGGGGTCCACTCAACCGTAACACCCTGGAGGAAACATAGAGGGCACAAAATGGAAGCGTAGGGATGGCACTGAGCAGGCGGGGTCCACCCAACAATAACACCTTAGTGGTGTATTCTAGAGGGACAAGCAAAGTGAAAGGAAAAGGAAAAATAGGAAAAATACAAACAGAAGGGGTCCACCCCCACAATCAATAAGGAGAGCTAATCAATGAGAAATTAGTGGTATGATTTCCATCATCTCTAATGTCATCAAGTCCTGGAAAGCACTTCAGGGGTTAAAATAGCGCAGTGGATAACTCAATGCTAACCCACAAAAATTCAAATTCAACTAGCGAGTAAATTGAATGAATGACTAGGATTGATTTTGTGGGGATTAGGCCTCACCCCCAACCTTATTCATTCACCCCGATAGATTAAGGGGACCACACCCACCACAAACAAACCATCACAATGCCAATGTAAGCAAGTGAGCATGATTATTATGAGGTGAGGTGCCTATCCCAATAAACGCATCACATCACCTCTCTCCCCACCCACAAAACCTTCCCATGCTAGCTGTCGCAGTTTCAAATTTGTTTTTCATCAAATAGTGTCCCCCTATCGCTCTCATATGCTCAAATCTTTGTAGCCTAATAGCTAAGTACATTTCACCTCCAACATCCCCATGCCCAATTTTGTCCGGTCACCAAGTAATCCACAATCCTCACTGCTTAATCATTTCCATTATTATTAAAATGAAGAATTTTATTACTAAAACCCCTGAATCCTGGGAAATGAAACAATTTTTCCACACTGAACCTTTTATGGAAATAGAGGCTAAAATATTTGAGCCATCCTACTCTTACCACCTGTCAGATCTATGTTTTTACTTATATGGTTGGTATTTGAGAAGCAAAGACCCATTATGGGTAGTGGATTTGAAACTGTATCACCAAGTTGCACCCACTATGTACCACTTCCCTGAATTGCCTCATGGCTTGCAGTTGGCTACATTAAATAGAACAATTTCTTTTTATTGTCAACTGGAAATAAGATTATGGTAGTCACGCCAGAATTGATCCGAAATTCCCTCTTGTCCCAAAAATCTTCCAACCCTAAGAGGTTTACTAAAGCTACCCTATTTTATACTTACAATGAGCTATCATTCAGAGAACAAAAATACTTCCTCTAGCTCATCGTAGCACTTGGAAATCGAACCCACCCCATTGTTAATAGGTTCCATGTTTCTATGTTTTCAGAAGCAGTACAACCCATTCTGATCGCTATTCCCTTTTTTTTGCAGAAGAAGAGACTGCCAATATTACCAAATATTCCCTAGGGCTTTTTGACACAATGATGAAACCAAACCTCATCCTTGACATACCCTCATTGCTGGCAGAGTCCATAAAATTCTAGCTTAACCTTTTTCCTATCACCACTTACTTAAGATATTATTCATTTTTGGCTTTTTTTTTGTACACTCATGTAGATAAATTTGAATACTTGGGCCCGAGTGTTGTGGATTCTCACAACCAAGTGAAGTCGGTATTTTATGGGGACGATGCCTAAAAGAAAAAGGAAAACAATAAATTTTTCTCTCAGTTTATGTCCACTTATATGGCGACCGCCTATACAATTATCAATAGTATTCTACCCCCTAGGATCTTTCCCAAGAAAAAACAAATCCTACAACTTAGAAAATATAAAATGGTAGGTGAAAGGTACCTATGTGAGGACTACATTGAAATTAGGGTTTATGGTTCAAAGCTTCCCCCATAACACTTTCCCACCTTCATGCCCATGATAATTGTTTCCCTAGAATTCATCTGACATAGCCTAAATGTTGACCAATTCCACTTCATTCCTACCAAGAAGGGCTATATCTTTAAGTTGTGTAGGGAAGTAGGTCCTTTGGTTTTTAATGCTAGAAAACCCTTTCAGCAGGTAAAAGACATGTTGAAGGAGCTCAAATTTGAAATGGGAGATGTGTCGTATTATGATCCCCATGAAATTATATTAAATAGGAGAAACACCATTAATGATTTGTCTTATGCGCATGAGCATAGACCCCTTCTTGAATGGAAGGCCAATTTTTATTCTTGGCCCATTAATACAAAAATTGTAATTGAAACACCAACTCTAAATGAAAATACTCTAAAGATAATCTAGGACAAAGCTGGAGATTAAAATATGAAGGTGGCTTCATCTAGCAAGAGGTCCAAGTTGACCGAGGAAGAGGTTGAGGAAGAGATTGAGATCCCATTGAATGAAAGGAAGCTAGACTAGCTAGGATTCGAGGTACCCTTAGAAGAGTCCCAACAAACTGCAATGTCCACTTCCATAGAGGTGGTTGTATTACTCTTTTTGTGGCAATGAAGTACCAAATAATACCTCCTTCACAGTTGGTTGTTCCCTGCAAAGTATTAAAAATATAGTTGGTGTTGTTAGTGAAAAAAATTAAGCAAAAAAAGGATGATTATTATTGGGCGTAATACATGAAGAAAAATAAGACTAAACGAAGAGACAAATAAAAAAAATAATCAATGGAGAAAACATGTCAATATATCAATGGATAAAGACTCCCTTTATTGACTTTTGGTCATATAATAATACAATAGAATGCTAAAACACTTGAAGAGAATCCTTTGAGCTATGGAGCTCAAATATCCTGATCAAGGAGGTCCCTTTCCTCAGTCTCTTTGCAAGCTTCTCCTCTCTCTCAAAATAAATGTGAAGACACTCCAATGGTGGAATATTCTGCTCTCACTAAGATGTTGGATTTCTTAGAAACAATATGGCCAACATGATAGTGCTCTCACTTCTCTTTCTTCAATAGAAAAATGTGGTGTTTCTACGATAGAAATTTGGCCAGCATAACAATGTATCATGTTTTTCTCTTCCCATGGCTTGTTTATATAGAAAATTTTTAAGTCATCTTCCCTCCCTTGGCCCAAGAGTGATAATGAACCAAGCGTAGGACAAGAGGATTCCATTGGGGGATGCATATCTTCAGGGAAACCTCAAGTCAATTTTCCGTGAATGGCCATGTTAGAGAATCCACTCCCCAAGTCTGGGAAGTGGTCTCGTAAAATGATAGTTCGCCCTTCCCCGGATAGTGCACCTTTTGATTAAAAAGACATGTGGTGCGCACAAACCTCCTTTTTCTAAGTTGTGTGGTCCAATATTTTCTCACATAACCTTAGGAAAATTTAAATTTTTATCCTTCCATGATGTTCTCTGCTAGAAAATCTTGATTTTTACCTTTTGTTGGACAATTTCTAATGTCTCTTGTAGTGTGCGATTTTCAAGTGTTAATAGTTTCCCCCTGATGTATGGGGCATAGGAGAAAGCTTATAGAAGAAATACATAACATATTATGTCCTAACTGAGAGTCTTCGTAACAAATTTGACAGAGAGAGAGAGAGAGAGAGAGAGAGAGTAATTTTATACAAAGATGAGTAGGAGAATCCCTTGACTAAAGAGAAAGAGTACCCATGCTCTATAGGAAACCTTCAGAGATAAAATAAGAATTTTTTCTATGAGGTAGGCATGTCCCATGCTCATTATGATGAATATTTAATACAATATAACAAATATTGGTTATGTCAAGTCACATTATGGTAAGTGACCTGCTACAGGTTGGTGATGACGAATGCTCATGCCCTAAAGGGAATTTTTACTTTTAACAAATAGATTGAATTTGGTACCCCGATGCATTATCTGGGTGAAGCACTTTTTGATGAGGTGTTAATGTGTGTAGGGGTCTTTTACTTTTGGGAACCTCCCGTCCATAATAGTTTAAGCATTTCTGAAAGATATGCTTAGAAATGCACAGGTCTTCGACTAAATGGCAGAGCACAATGGTCATGAAGTATGATACTACCTTGACATTAAAACTGTTATTAATTTTGAATGTCAGGGGGATCAATGAAATAAATGGGAAATTTTGATTCCCATTGTGCCATATAAGGATGTTCCCTAAGAAGGGGGAAGCCATCCAAGGTACTACCTAAATCCTATAATATATTTGGTAAAGTCGACAGGAAAGAAGCATCAACTGGCCAAAAAGGTGTTGCTACAGGGTTTCTGGTGAATCAGAGTGTAATATGGTGGATTAATAAGGCATGATAACGAGATTTGGCTATAAGTGATGGTTATGGACAACTAGCTTGAGGTAGGAGATGTTAATACAAGTGGAAGTAGTCAAAATAATTTCAGATAGGGGCAGCCCTTGAGTCAGTAGGACATTCGGGGTGTGTGTAAGTATGCTTTGACTGATGTGATAGGTATTGGTAAATAATGTGGAAGTTGTGACCAAGGGTGACCAGAAACTACCGCCAGGTATGAAACATAAAAATATGGGTCGAAGTATTTCTCCGAATAAATATTTCTACACTTTCCAAAATAATGTAAAAGTGATTTGGATGTACAAACACAAAGACGAGTTCCCCATCAACATGTGTGGGTCTTGCATCATGATGTGAGGATAGTATTTTTTTTCTGAGGGTGGGGTCCCCATCGATTGGTGTCAGTTTGGGGGTGATGAGGAGGATGGAATGACACATATGGGCTATATTCATGGGGGTGCGAGAGGCCAAATGTGAAACGCGGTAATGTGTATTGTTGATCGATCGTGAAATATTGGTGGTGGCCTGGGAGTGGGTTTTAGTATCCGATGATTGAAGAAAAATGATGCTGATAATAAAGGTGTATGAATTAGGTGGTTCACAAGCCAAAGTGGGTGGTCATGGCTCCCGATAGTGAGTGGGGGTCTCTGAATATGATGGGATCCATGAGTGGTGAGGCTCTATCGACCATCATGGGTGTTTATCATGTGCAAAGTGAGGTGTTGATAAACATGGTCAAGATGATGGACCCTATGGTACACATAGGAGAAATGATGTTAGGATATGCAAAGCTTAAAAGGAATCCTACCATGCTTAGTGTTGAATGATACCTGCCCTTGTACTTTTTTCTTGGGGTGTTGATTGAAGCATGGTGTTTCTGTGTACCTGAAATATCTGTGGCCCATACCCCAAGTGAAAGCATATTTTTAAAACATATGAATAATCTGTCATGACATGAATTAAAAAAATAGAGGGTGTACCTGAGATGAAGCTTGGGGCATGCGATGGGCCCAAAAATGAGTTTTGGTGCAAACTAGAATGGAGAGTTCCAAGATGAAGATGATGAGGTATTGATCCTTGTCTCTCTCACAATTTTGAGAATGGTGGTCCCAATATTTGGTTATGGGCTCCAGAAAATGGAAAAAGGGGTGATATATAGACCAAAAGGGCCCAATTTCAATTCATTTTCACTAGTGAGCTTAAGAGGCTACAGGCTATTGTTGGATAATTTATTGTCATTGCGGTCAAGCAGAGTACCCATGATGCACAAAGAGAGGCCCAAGTAGGAGCTAGAACCTTATACTTTTAATTTTTTTAGCTTGTAGGATAAGTAGGTTGTACAGTGGTCCCATGTAAGGAATTTTAGGGTTAGCTATAGGGACCGCCTGGGTGACTCAAAGAGAGTCATGCGGTCGATGTGTGAAGTCCCGAGCTTCACGCGTTGTCCCCATCCAAATGCTTCATACAGGAACATCGAACATTTTTCTATGTCAGGCACAAACGCAGTGTCAAAGTGCCCGTGTGAAGGAAAAGTGCGTAAACCAGCCATGGTGGTCAACGTGCCTGCTCGCTGGACAAACACATGCACTCACATCTATTTAACACACAAACATGCAATATGCGTGCATGTGTATGCTTTTAGCTAAAGGGGCCAAAAAATCATGTTTTTGATGTTTTTTTATGGAAGAATGATGTGGAGGGAGAGGGACTGGACCACCCTCCATGATGAGGTGGATCAACACCCAGGATTTCATTATAATCTAGCACAGTTGGGGTTACTGAAGTTTCTTCAGAACCCCATCCTGAGATCACATGATAGGTTTTTATGATTCCTCATTCATTTCTGGGATAATGCTCAATATATTATGGTTGTGAGATGAGTTGAGTTTCCTATATCATGTCAAATTTATGTGTACTTTGTGACTAACCTTCTACCTCGTGGGAAGGAATTACATTATCCACTCCCACCTGGGGCAGTGAACATCCATCATTAGGTAGATGAGGAGGAGCATTAGAGACCCAATGCTATTATGGATGGTTGTGTCGACATTTTTAATATTTTTATTTTGACAGAGCATGTGGCTTTGTAAATTATTGTGCATTTGGTGGGGTTGGCTTTGCCTCATACAGTATCAAGGCCGCATATAGCAATTCTGCAGCAAATACAGGTGGGAAATTTCTTTGATCAAGCTCGCCTGGTATACCGTGGTATGATGTCCCAGCTCATGTAGGTGAAGCTAGGGAGGATTCAATGCTTTTGATATGCCAGTATTTTTTGTAGCATCATATATGAGAGGATATTCATGTTATGACCCTTTATTACGGTGTTGGTTGGTCCTTCGAGGGATCCTTAGATACCGAGGTGGAAGCCTGTTATGCCCCGAGTTGGAGGTGGAGTTGCAGGGAGATACTAGAACAACATTGTGGAGGTTTGGTTTGACTCCAACCCTTAGTTGATCTTATAGTATCCCTATCATGGAGTGGAATTTCGTGGTAACCCATACACGGGTCTCCATCCGGGTTATGTATGGGGGCCAATAGGTATGATATTTATATTTTTTGCATTTGAGTACTTTTTACATGTATATATGTATGTTTTTTTTATGATGACACTGATACCATGCTTGTTTACTTTCAGATGCGGGTCCTGGTAAATGATCGCTAGGCTACTTAGTAGGCAATGATTCATGACATATGGGTGTACCACGGGTGGCACTGGCTCCACGAAGACCGTGAGATGATAGGCCTTTGCCTAGGCCTGCACCGCTTAGTCCTCCGTGAGAAGAGATATCTGAACCAATTTTTATTCATAATATGTTTCAAATTTTAGATGCTAATGATAAATATTTCAAACACTTTAATATTTCCTAGGCACTAACCTCTCTGAACCCAAAGGTTGTCTCTAGGAGCAACAACATCTTTTGGCATCATTGTCGGGCAGCGAATAACAAAATTTTACCCTGGGTAAGAAATTTGTACAGTCCTTTTTTTAGGTGAGAAAAGGAGGTGTGGGTTGAATATCTCTCACCTTGGTGACTCCATTATAAAAATTTTCAATTGGCCATCCTAGATTTTAGGAGGCTTCACACTCATTATGATACCTCATAGAAGAAAAATCCCCCTATATCTTAACTATAAAGAATCATATCCAAGAGAATTTGGAAACAAAGAACTCCAAGAACTCCAAAAATTGTGGTTTTTTCCCCATAAACCTCAACTTCCTGCTCACAAAAGGCTAAGATAAATTATCTTGAGACCTCATCCAGAATTTTGGAATTTTCAGGAGAGTATTTCCCTCTTCTTAGCTCTTACTCTTTGAAACTTAAGGCTAAATATACCTCTATCATTTCACATCCTTTTACATTCCATACCTTCCCATAAGCTGAAGAAATAAAGTATATCCTTATCACAATTCTATCTCATATCCATACTAACACTTCATTCCTAGTCTAGCTAGGTATTGTTCACACACTTCCTCAACCAGGCCTTCTTGTAAATATTTTCCAACCTCCATTGCAAAATATGGTTTTCCATGTCCTCCTACCTAAAAAATATGCCCCACTTAACTTGCAGCAGCCTCTTAATGGAATGCCTCAATATGATCTTAAACTTCGGCCAAGATTCACCGAGGAGGATGATATTTCAGCCCAAAAACACATAAAAGTCTTATGTTCATTTGCTAAGAACTTAAATTTAGAGCATCTCGATGTAGTCATAAGACTGTTTTTTCAATATTTACATGGGTAATCCAAAAAATGGTTCAAAACCATATCAAATTCTTTAATCAATACTTGGGAGAAACTAGAGAACTCTTTCATGCATAAATGGGGAGAAACGAAGGACCATAGGTATGTCCTCATTGTATTCAATGGATTAAAGAAAAAAAATAATGAGGATCTCTCAGAATTTATAAAAAGGTTTAATAAACTATATAATAGTCTCCCTATCCAGATTAAATCTCCACAGGAAGCTACTAAAGTTGTCTTTGCTGGAGCCTTTGAGTTAGACTTTGGGTTCACCCCCAGGGAAAAAAAATCCTGCACACTAGATCAAATTCAGACTGATGCTCTATAATTTGAAGAAAATTTTGCATCCACTGGAAAGTGGAAAGGAAAGGGGGAACATGGTGATGGAAGAAGGGGGGAGGAAGAAGCTAGATCCTCTAGTCAAGTAAAAGAAACCCAAGAACACAAGTTATATGATATGAACAATTTAATTAGGAATTTGTTAAATAAACTTTTAAAGTTGGATTTTGAGAACAAAAACCCTCCTAGATAGGCTCATCAAGGTCCGAAAATAAACTTAATCCTCAATATAGGAGGCCTCTTTTGCATATTTTTCAAAGAGAAAGAAAATATCAACAAGACCAAATAGAACATCCTTTGTATTTGTAAGATGACCCTATGGAAAATATTGAATATGCTATAGAAGTGCAGGAAAACCAATTATATTCTCTTTTAGAAGGATAAAATGAGATAGAAGCATAGGATGGAAAATGGGAGGACTTGCGTCCCCTTGGATGATAAAGAGATAGACGCCTACTATAAATAGTTTGTTGATTTAATGCAAGCACATATACATAGGAAATATGATTTGAGGTCAAGAAAAAGATCTAGGATGTAAGATCAAAATGAGGAATATGTTGAACCCATTGCCCCTAAATTAGCTGATAGAGGGAAGAAACCAATAAACACTATCCCACTGACTAGAGGAGAGTCCTCCCATCTTGTTCATCATGAGTATGAAGTCTCGTATAGAGAGAAAAAACTAGTCTAAATAAATTCAATCCATAAATAAAATAGTTAACCAGTTTATTCAGTCAAAGTTGATAGGAATCCATCAGCCTCCACCCTCCAAAAAGAGTTAGAAAAGGGCAAGATATTTTTTATTTTGATTGAATTATTGAAACAACCTAGTTATAAAGCACAATTTTCTTAATTCATGGACTTATCCATCATTAACCCACTTTAAGATAACCTTAACTTGTAGGGAGAAAGGCTTGTGGTTATGTTTGGTCCACATGTGGAGGAGAAGGACCCTTCCACTCCTCCATTCTATGTCACCCTAATGATCCATGATTTATTGTTGAATAATTGTATGCTTGACTCAGCATATTCTCACAATTTAATTCCAATGTATGTAATTAAGAAGCTAGGTCTATAGATAACAAATTCATATAAGGATTTATAGTCCTTTGATTCCAAAAGAGTAAAATGTCTGGGTATGATTAAATGTATAGTGGTTAATTTGGAACAAATCCGAGTGAAGAGTGTGGTGATGGATATTGTAATTGTTGATATTCCTGCAAGATTTGGTATGCTCCTTTCCAGATCATGGGTAATGAAACTTAGAGGTTCTATCTAGCTTGATCTGGCATATATTACTATTCCATTGTTTAGTGGAGAAGAGCGTAGGTTATACAGAGATTAAATGTTTATGAACTCAATGACTAAAGATAATTGTTCAAATAATTCTCCTGTCTATGGCCAAGAAAAAAAAATCTTGCCTTTTGTTGGAAGAAGATGATCAAATTATGGAAAACACCTAGGTAAAATATCCTTCTCAAATGGATAAGAAACAAGAAGAGTTTGGCCACATTTGGAAATTGTATTTTGATGGTGCTTATTCTAAGGAAGGAAATGGGCTCGGTCTGTTGTTGTTATATTCGGAGGGTACCCTTGCACCTTTCTCATTCAAAATATAGTTTGAGGCTACAAAAAATGTTGTTGAACAAGAGGCATTGTTGTTAGGATTACAAGATGCTAAAAATCTCAATATTGAGTGCTTGACAGTATTCAGGGGTTTTGAGCTAGATGTAAAACAATTGAATAATAAATGTCAAGCCAAGCAACCGAGTTTGAAGTCCTACAAAAAATAGGTATAGGATCTTATTGAGAATCTATTTATGGCCTTTAAAATTCAATTTATTTGCAGGGAGAAGAAAGACATGGTTGATTCCTTGGAAATTTATGTCAACAACTTTAAACCTACTAAAAACCCCTTAATCAGATATGAAGTTGAGCTCAGGTAGAGGCCCTTAGTACCAGACAACACGAAATACTGGTAGGATTTTGAGGATGAGGAAAATATTAAGTGGTTTATGGAGGTCATTGGAGAATTCTCTAATTCAATGATTGACCAGGAGGGTGAAGAGGCAGAGGAAGAACAACATGTATCTTTGGAGGAAACCATTGCTAGCCATAAAGTTTTACAGCAGAAGGGAAACACAATCCTCATAGGATTGGTTCCACTACAAAGGATGTTTAATGCAATAGTATGTGGTTTCCAAGCTTACTAAGCAGAGCTTGAGGAGGATATATAGGACTGTAATATTGGCACAAAACAATAGCTCCAAATTCTAAAATTGGCTAAAGGGATTCCAAAGGAATTCAAACAAAAACACCTTGATATATTTAAAAAATATATTGATGTTTTTGACTGGTCCTATGGTGATTTGAATACTTTCGATCCCAATACAATTTAACATAAAATTTCCTTGAAGGCTGGAGTGAAGCCCTACACACAGAAACTCCGTAAAATAAATACCTTACTACTCCCACTAATTGAAAAGGATATTAATATGTTACTTGAGGCTAAAATAATTGTGCCTCTAAGATACTCATATTCGGTGGCAAATTTAATCCATATCAAGAAGAAAATTGGGGAGATTATATTATGTGTGAACTTTAGAAACTTGAATAAGGTTTCTATGAAAGATAATTTCCCCTTTCCCAAAATGGTTTACATTCTGCAGAAAGTGGTGGGATAATCCAAACTGTCCACGATGGATGGGTTCTTTGGATATAACTAGATTGTTATAAACATTGAGGATCAGAAGAAAACAACTTTTAACACACCTTGGGGAGCCTTTATGTATGCCAATATGCCTTTTTGTATCATAAATGTTGGAGCCACTTTTCAAAGGAAAATGGATATAATGTTCTTTTGGGAAAATACAAATTTGTGGTAATTTACCTACATGACATAATTTTTTTCTCTAAAACTAATGAGGAACATGTCCAACACTTGCAACTCACCTTTGAAAAGTATAAGAAGTATAGTTTGTATTTAAATTCCAATAAACTACAATTTTCTTTTAGCTAAGGTAATATGTTGGGTCGCATAGTGGCAAGGGAAGGAGTGAATATTGACCCAAAGAGGGTGGAGGCTATCAGCAACATCCCATTACCAAGGAATAAAAAGGAGATACAAGTTATCACTGATATGTTGAAGAAAGACAAGGAATTCAAGTGGACTGCTGAAGCTAGAGAATCATTCTCTAGTATCAAGAAGGCCTTTTTAGAAGCCTCATTTTTAGCTAGTCCTAATATCAAAGTCCATTCCTCATATTTTCTTTTTCATCTCCTAACACAACGGAAATTTTTTTATTGCAGAAGAATGAGGAAGAGAGCGAAAAACCAATTGAATTTTTTAGTCAGGTATCAAGATATTTAGAAATTAAATGCAATAATTTGAAAAAATAAGCTTACACTCAGGTCAAGTCTTTGAAATATTTCCAAATTTATATTCCCCAGTTTAGGATAATTTCTTATGTCCCTACAACTGCTATGAAATATGTACTCACACAGGGAGAAAACGAAGGTAAGATAGGAAAATGGACTTCCACGATCCAGGATTATGACATGGATATGAAGATTACTAAACTAGTCAAGGGACACATATTGGCAAAAAAAAATTCAAAATCAAATTTTCAAGCTCTGGGTGTGAACCTGCTCGTTGATGAGGTAGAAGAAAAGAAACAAGGTGAAAAGGGAAATACCAACAAGGAAACACAAAAAATTCAATTGAAATACTTAGTCTCTGATTGGTATAAATTTGTTCTCCATTACCTTCTGTTTATGGAATTCCCACCTACATTTCACAAGTTAAAACATAAAGCTCTAAGGTTACAAGCACAAAATTTCACCATCTCCAATGGTTAGTTGTATTGGAAGGACCCTATGCGAATATTTCTAATGTGTTTGGTGGAATAAGAGGTTCCTAAGGTAATAGATGAGTTTCATAGTTGTGTGTGTGGAGAAAACTGTAGCTGGAAGGTCACAACTCATAAAATTCTCAAAGTTGGCTTCTATTGGCCCAAGCTATTCAGGGATTTCCATGCACAAGTCAGAACCTGTAAAAAGTAAAAGGTCTTTGCTGAAAAATAGAAGTTGGTTACCCTCCCTTTAATATATGTTTTCATAGGTCAAACATTTAAGAAGTGGGGACTATATTTTATTGGGGAAATTCACCCATCATCCAGTGGGAAACACAAATGGATACTCATACCAATATATTACTTCACAAAGTGGGTAGAGGCCATCCCTTACAGGAATGCAACTAATATAGTGGTTATTAAATTTATGGAGGAGAACACTCTGGCAAGATTTGGTTGTCCCATAAAAATTGTCACTGACAATGAACATGCATTTAAATAAGCCAAATTCATCAGTTAGTAAGAATCCTGAAAAATACCATAGCACAGAATCAAAATAATTGGGACTCTCAACTTAAATTTAGATTGTGGGCTAATAGAGTCACTACTAAAAGGTCAACAGGGAAATCCCCATTTGAATTGATAATGGGATTGTTGTTCTATTCCCTACCCAATTTTCTATGTCAGTGGCCAAGATTCTACATGATGCAGAGGAGGAGCCAAACCATCGAAATATGAGAATAAATAATTTTGTTGAATTGCAGGAAATTGGGGAACAAGTAACTCAAAATTTGATCAAATACAAAGATAAGATGAAAGATCTCTTTGACCGGAAGGTTAAGGAAATAAAATTTCAGCTAGGTGATCTCATGCTCATATGTGATATCTGAAGAAGATACAAGGGAAAGCATGGGAAATTTGATCCCCTATGGTTTGGACCTTTCAAGATAGCTAAAGCTAAAGGGAATAATAACTTTTTACTGGAGAACCTAGATAGATAACTGTTTGAGATGCTTGTAAATGGGAAGTTTCTCAAGCACTAATTTCAGAATTAAATAATTTTACCTTCTTCCATTGTAAATAGCGGTGAGCCATTGTAAATACCAAAGTGTTAATTTTATTTTCGTTGTTTTTTTTATGTATGAATTATTTTGACTCCATGCCCAAGTTCAAGGCACTAATCTGCAGGTTCTCAATGACTTACCTGCAAGGAAATTTCCCCAGTTGGATCTGATGTTGTAACCCCTCATCCCCCTTTATTTTTTCTCCACATAAAAATGTAAATTTATTATTTTATGCATAATGGGACTTGAAACTTCAGGAAATCAAAAGGAATTGGCTACAAAGCTAATGAACGTAGAGTCAAAAGGCACCCGGGTGCACCTTTAGTGCATAGCCAAAGTTGGTTTAAATGAAAAACTTAGCTGCAATAATAGTGGATCCTCTACATGAAGCTCCTAGAAGATGTTACTGACTCATATAGCAAAGGAAAACAATCATATTGGTCACAAGTGGAACACACCTAATGGGCTTACCCCACTGAATTCCCCCTAGCACAATGTTAAAAGGGAGCAAAGTTGAGTTGGGAGATGAGGAATGGGATGACATCATCCAGGCGATGGCACCCGAGTAGGAGCACCGCAGCAGCACACTTAAATTTTAAAAAAGAGAAGAGAGGGGCTATAGATGATTGGGTGGGGTCCACCTGGTAGTAACATCCCGAATTTTTTTATGAAAAACACATAAGTGAAGTACCAGGATAATATTGAGTGGGTGGGGTCCACTTGGCTATAACACCCCATAAGTGTATCTCACTGGGAATACCAAATAAATTTGTTGCATAACAAGGCCTCAAGGAGCCTTTCTCTCTCTTCCCTAGTAGGGACATGTGTCAATGTGTCACTGGGTCATAGAGACGACATGCGCTGATGATGTCAGAATGAGATGGCCCAATCAGAGATGGACATGTGACAGTCATATTTAACATTTTTAGGCATCTAAATGAGTTTTTCCCATGTGACACATGTCACTAGTCACAAGTTGGTGCGTGGCATGGTCAACATCAACATGACGTCATCCCTGAACCTTGGATTCCCAAAATCTCGTAACTATTTCCATTTCTATTTTAGAAAAGAGTCGAGGATAGAGGGACTAGAGGACCAGGGACCCATCAATCGATGGCGACGAAAAAACTTTCCATCTCTTAGATCTGTTTAATGACGGACTTGTGGGACCCTTATGGAAAGTGGGCTCGTTGAAAAAATTTTCCTTATAAAATTCATGTGGGCCATGCTAGAAATCTTGAAATCCCTCGGAGGTTGTTAATTCATGAAGAGCGCCAAGATGTAAAGGAATATGTGGGGTCCATCTAGACTTAACACCCCAGAGGAAACATAGAGGGAACATAATGGAAGTGTCAAGATGTCACATAGTGGGTTGGGTCTGCTTAGCAGTAACACCTCGGTGGTGTATCCCAGAAGGAAAAGAGAAGTGAAAAAAGGCACAAACATGAAAAAAAAAAATGGAAGGGGTCAACCCACACATTGAATGAAGAGATTCAATCAACGAGAAATTAGTGGGTAGATTTCCATCGACTCTAAAGCCACCAAGTCCCATAAGAAACTTTGTGGGTGAACTATCATGGTGGATAAGCCAACGATATCCCCCTGAAAGTCAAATTCAGCCAGTAGATAGATTCGATCAATGACCAAGATTGATTTTGTAGGAGTCAGGCCTCACCCCCGACCTTGTTCATTCACCCTGTCAGAGTAAGGGGACCACATTCACCATCAAGATGCCAAAAAAATAACGACGTTAGCAAGTGAGTGTGATTTTGCAGGTGCAAAGGGCCTCCCTCCATCCACTTGTCATCTAATCAGGTGTCTCCTCGTATATTTCTAAAATCTCCCCACACTATAATCCCATCCACACATCACTTCACTACTCTCCCAACCTATAAAACCTTCCCACGCAATCGTTATAGTTTCAATTTTTTTTTCGTCAACGGTGTCCCATTGTTGCTCTCATGTGCTCAAAATTGTGCAACCTACCAGCTAAGTATAACGCACCTCTAGCATCTCCACACCCAATTTCGTCTAGTCACTAGGTAATAAACAATACTCACTACTTAATCATTTCCCTTATGATTAAAATGAATAATTTGGTGCCTAAAACCCCTAAATACTAGGAAATAAAACCATCTACCCACACTCAACCTTTTATGCACACAGAGGCTAAAATTTGTGACCCCTCCTGCTCTAACCACCTGTCAGACCTTCGTTTTGACATATATGGTTGGTATTTAAGAAATGAAGACTCATTTCGGGTAGTGAAGTCAGGGTTGTAACACCAAGTCACCCCCACCATGTACCAGTTCCCTGAATCCATCTCATGTCTTACAGCTAACTACATTAAAGAGAATAATTTCTTTGTATCCTCAACCAGAAAAAAGATTTTGGAAGTCATGCCATAATTTATCTGAAACACCCACCTGTCCCAAAAATCTTCCAACCTTGATAGGTTTTTTAAAGCTATCCTCTTTTATGCTTACAATGGTCTATCAGCGAGAGAAAAAAAAGCTTTTATCTAGCTCATCCTAGAACTTGATAATCAAACCCTCTCCATTGCTGATATGCTCCCTATTTCTAGGTTTTTAAAAGCAGTACAACCAATTCTGACTACTATTTCCTTGATTTTTTGGGAAGAAGAGACTGCCAATATTACCAAAATTTCCCTAGGACTTTTGCACACAATTATGAAACCAAACCTCGTCCTTGACATGCCCTCATTTTTGAAGAGTCCATAAAATTCTAGTTTAACCATTGTCTTGTTACCTCTTACTTCAAATATTATTCCTTGTTGGTTTATCTTTTTTTTCACACTCATATAGATGATTTTGAAGACTTGGGCCTCAAGGTTGTGTATTCTCACAAGCAGGTGAAGTTAATATTTTTCTTGGATATTACCTTAAAGAAAAATAGAAACAATGAAGGATTATCTGAGTTCATGTTCATGTACATGTCCACCGCATATACAATTATAAACAATATTCTACCCCCTAGGATATTTCCCAAGAAAACATAAATCTTGTATCTCAACAAGGATAAAATGGTAGGTGGCTGGTACTTGTTTTAGGACTACACTAAAATTTGGGTTTATGGGTTAGAGCTTCCCCCATACCGCTTACCTACCTTCATGCCCATGAGAATTTTTTCCCTATAATTCATCAGATAGAGCCTGAATATTGACCAAATCCACTTTGTTTCTACCAAGAAGGACTATATTTTTAAGCTCCGTAGGGCGGTAGGTCATTTTGTTGTTACTGCTAGACAAGCCTTTCAGTAGGTGGAAGACATGTTGAAGGATATTAAATTTGAAATGGGAGATGTGTGGCATTATGATCCCCATGAAATTATATCAAACAAGATAAAATCCATTAATTATTCGGCTTGTGAACATGAGTATAAACCCCTTCTTGAATGGAAAGCTAATTTTGATTCTTGGCCCATTAATACAAAAATGGTAATTGAAACACTAGCTCCAAATGAAAATACTCTAAAGAGAATTTGGGATGAAGTTGGAGATACAGAGATGGAGGAGGCTTCATCTAGCAAGAGGTCTAAGTTGACCAAGGAAGAGGTTTAGGAAGATCTCGAGACCTAGTTGACTAAAAGGAATCTAGACCAGCCATGATTTTAGGTATCCTTAGAAGACTCCCAAAAAACTAAAATTTCCACTTCCATAGATGTGGAATTATTGGCAACTTTGGGAAGTTCATCCACAACAAGAATCAAAGGGAAAAAAAGAAAAAAGATAGAGGAGAGGAATAAAAAATCCAGAGAATAAATGTTGCAGAAGTTAGAATTGCACTTAGTCCCTTATCAAACCAGGCTCCTCGCTACAATGGACATGGAAAGGAATAAAATGAAGCTCTCTTTGCATCACCCTACATCACAATCCTTCCCATCACAGTTACAATTTAGGACTCTAGACCCATCTCTATACATGGCCAACATCCCCTTCGAGGATAAAATAAATTGGCATAGGTAGGATGGAGAAATGTTATACAATGAGTTGAGAAAGAGTTCCTTGACTATAAAGAAGGCTGAAAATTTGTTAGAAAATGTTGACATCAGGGTTAAACAAGAAAATGCCAACTCTAGGGCCCTCCATTTGTAGAATGAAGGATTTAAAGAATTGATATCAATATGGGGGTAAATCTAGAAGATAGGAAAAGACAAGGATATTATTGACAGGACATGGAAAATAGTTGAAATCTCCAGTATGGTTTAGAAAGAAGCATCCAGAGCCAAAGTTGAAGAATGTTTAGGTGACTTGATGAAATATGTGGTTTCATTTGATTTTAATTTTTCTAGAAGGACTAGAGCTGAATTTCCTAGATGTTGGGATGTCTTGGGGAATCTTCGCCCATGGGATAAGTATGAGCAAAATCTGGTGGAGGAAAAATGTAAAGCATATTATTCCCATGAGAATATTTCCACCCTGAAAGGGAAGACTATAGTCAATTTTCTGAGGAAAGACTATTAGCTACTCTGGCTAGTAACAACTTGGTTCAATGACAATCCAAACTACATCGAGCTCAACAACCTGCAGAGAGCTTATAAGAACTACTTTCATTCTCCTTTTCCAAAACCAACGTTGTGGTGGAAGTGTGATCAGTATGTTAATCCACCTCAACTTCAAGTCAAAGGAGCCATCAAACCAACAATGAATATATTTTGTTGTGTCAGTCATGACACCTCATGTTTTCCATGTTTTGGTAAATATTTCATTTCAAGAATATAAGCAATATTGTTATGTAACAATTAGGACATTTTTTTTGGTAGCATCCTCAAACCGTTTCATGGTTAGGCATTTATGAGAAGATCAAGAAGGAATATTTTGTAAGGGGTACTTGTTTATGAGACCCTATACAACTGCTTATGAGATTCATTGAAGGAGTTCTGAATTTTTTGTTTACATAGGCAGCTCTAAACTATGAATTTTGTAAGTATTTGAAGAATTACAGATGTATGCTATTTTTATGGATTAATAAATAAGTTACGATGATTCTAAATGCATGAAATGTGTATTATGTGATATTCCTTTGTTCATTTTCATATGTGTTTCTTTCCTCTTAGAAGGTGCATAATTGTAGTAGTTGGACTTAATCTCATTGTTATGGATTCTTCTATGTCAAATTTTGGTGAAGGATGCATGTGATGTATGTGGTATAATGTCCTTAATATGCACTCCATGCCCTTTTTTTCATTTACATTATATATTTCATTATTTTTCTGTTGAAATTTGATGCAAAATATTTTGAGCTCAACCCTCTATATTAAATTTCTCTTCCTTATGTTCTTCTTTCACCCATACTATAATGACCAACTTAACAATATGTTTCAACAAGTAGGCCACAAATATGAATGTTAAGTCTTGTAAGAGTGCACTCAATGTGTTCTTATGATTTAAATTTCCTTTGAAAGAGATATTTGAACCAATTTTAATTCATAATATGTTTCAAATTATAGATGCTAATGATAAATCCTTCAAACACTCTAAGATGTCCTACGAACCAACCTCTCTCAACCAGGAGGTTGTCTCTAGGAGCGAAAACCCCCACCACCAGAAAAAACAACATAAACATTTTAACTCATCTTGACTCATATATTCTTACAAATTTGATTATGCTTATATATAAACTAAGCTAATATTTTTTGTTTTTGATCCTCTAGTTAAGTCTAGTTGTTATCCATGCATAAAATCATATTTCTTCTCATATGCCACTTCTGTCAAGTCTGTTAAATATGTTTTTAATGTATTCAAACTATAATCTCATGTTTCTTTAAGAAAGCCTGAGTTAAATTGTCCAAGTTTGCAATTCTGGAATTTTATAGTTTTAAGTAGGACTTTTACATGTAGTTACTAATTTAGTAAATTGTTATATTTTCTCAATTTTCTAAATATGTCTCTAATTCTATCCATGCCACTATATCCGTTCCTAACCTATCCATGCTATTATTTATAATTTAGAGTACTTCTTATTTTGGTGGATTTTATCAAATATGGTGCAAAACAAGAAATATCCTTCGTTGTCACTTAATTGCACTAGCACATGTTTGTTGTCCCTTTTCCCCATATACTTGCAGGTCAAGACCACAACCAAAATGAGTTTGGGGACTTAACAAGGTAAAGGCTTTAACAAGGTTGGGGTTCTGTCAAATTTAATTCTCTATCGACTTCACTAAGACTCGACTAACTGTAAATTCATTAACACAAGAAAACTTCACTGGAACACGACCCCGTGGCATGAATTTCAATGTAGGTGTTGTATATTTATAGACAAATCTAGGTTGGGGAATTGTGGGAAAGAATATAACTAAGGGTTTCATTATATTGGATGACCAATGTATTAAACTTTAAAATTTGTAAAATATAAATATTTCTGAGAATATCGAAGGGTTGATTTTCATTCATAACAGAATAAATCTTTAACTTGATTTTGAAGCAGAAATTAAGAAGATAAGTGATAATCTAACATGGATATTTAATATTGAATTAAACAAATAGAGTTGATGCATGCAGAAAAATCTATAGCCAAACAATATATGTTCAAGAGATGACAGAAGGAAACAATTAAAAGATATGGGGGAACTAACTTAAACAAACAGTTTAGTTAATTAATCCATTTAATGATTATAACTTTGCAGTGGGCTTTCAAAGATATTGATATTGTTAGGGTCCTATAATAATAGGGCTCATAATTTTTGGATTGACTATGATTAGTCTTGTAAATATGTACATACCTTGCTTTCTGCAAGTTGTTTTCCCATATTTGAAAATAATAATAAAAGAAAATGAAAAGAGGGTAATAATCCTAAAATAAAGATGAAAGGACTTGAAAAGAAAATATCAAAAAGAATAAAAAATGGACCCCAAAAAACAAAAATAAATAAGAATAAGACATGAAAGTGATGCAAGTCAAAATGCCACTACTTTACTTTTACTGCAAAAATAGTAATTATGTGCAGCTTATTCAAAATGCCATGATCCATGATGAGTTAAATAGTTTAATCTTAAATTTTTCATGCTTTGAATTTCATGTTTATAGATAGAGAATAAAGATTTTTCAAATAGTTTAAACTTGAAAAATCAGTAGATATTTAGGGAATAAATGAGGAGCTCAACAGTTTAATCTCAGCCCTTGGATGAAATAAGGTTAGAATTAGATAGTTTATGCTTTAAAATAGAAATGGATTTAGGGTTGCAAGCTCAAATGCTCCCATGCAAATAATGAAAAAATGATAGAATAAATGATGGGTAGGTAGAAGCAGTTCAACAAGGCATGTAATAAAACATCATCTGGAAAAATTACTAATTTCCCTCCCCTCAAAGTATTCTAGTGTTCAAAACCTTCAGTTTAAAAGGCTCAGAGCATTTCTCTGACTTTTTTTGGGACCAGACCGAAGGCTTAAGAACTGATCAGTAATAAGTATTGGATTTCCTTCATAAATACCCATTTCTTCAACATTATCATCCTTTTCCTAAGATATAATCCCCTTTCCTAAGGTAAAACACCTTTGCTTAGGGATAGTAAAAACCCCCTATATCTAATCCCATTTCATGAAAAAAACATTCAAAAAACCCACAAAATGCTATTTCTCCTAAGTGTAAGTTTAAAAAGGGTCCACAATTATGAAAACATTCCAAAAACCCTTAAAATTCACTTTACTTAGCTCATTTATATGTATTTCTGCACATTAATTTTCATATTAACTTTAACTTATTTTATTAATTCCTTATAAATACCCCCCCCCCTTGTAGTTATATTAATTCATTTATTAAATACCCCAAAACCCACTTAATAATGATTAAACCTATGGTTTTAAAAACCACGTGACATATATTTGCTCTTCCCCATAGGTTAAAACATATCTATTTTATTTTAACCCGCTCCACGGTCGCAATACACATGTAAAACCTTCATTTGTGGTGTAAAACCATATTTTCCGCCTATCATATTAATACATTACATTTTACGTTTAAACTATGTTTAAACGTATTAACCCAATCCATCCGCATATAATCTCTCAGACCCCACACCCCATACACCAAGAAACTCCATCACCAGATCTCCACCGTTCGCATCTCCTCCATCAGATCCGATGAACCACATGCCATATCGCATTTTTAAAAGCGCGATCGATAATCCATTTTAGATTTACGAAATGGGAAGTATTGCCCTTTTCTCTCTCCTCCATGTGGCACTAAACGATTTGATCGAATTTGTTTGCGAAAAACAACTTACCACCTTCTCATGTTGAGATAACCGCTGGTGGTATTGGCTCCCCCTGTGCCAATCCGCCTCCATTTCGATTTGACCCACATTAATTCCACACAGTGTTTAAACCCAAAATTCTATAAAAATACCAATTCATGTGTTTAAACCCTTTTTCTGAGTTATCTGCACATTTAAACCCTTTCCGACTGAAAGAAAAGATGCCATTTCTATTTTTACATGCTCAAATACCAAAAATCATCCCAAATTGTTATGTGACTGCATAAAGACTCCTATCTACATCCAAAAGACTTCAACAGCTTCCAAAAGCTCGCTGACGACTCAGAAACCCTATTTCAAGTCCAAATACTTGCAAAAAATACGTATTCCTCAAAGAAAGTAACCTTCTCGTCATCTGAATGAGATATATCTATGAATTTGATCACCATAAACCATGTTTTCCCACATAAATACCTTTATTTGCCTTAAAAGAATGTATATACTGTAGAAACCCTAATAAAACTACGATTTTGAACACTGTAACCTGTTTTTAAACAAAATTGAAGAAGTTAAGCCTTTTGCAGACCTTAGAGAACCTATTAATGACTCAAAAACCCTTTGCAAATACTCAGAACCTTTTCGTGCATGAATTAAACTATTTTCAGTCCAGTTTATCCAAAAAGAGCATAAAAACCCTTATTATACCTTTCTGAGTCTGTAAGAAGGTTTGAAGAATAATTTTGGAACTAAATCGAAGATTTAAAGAATAGAAAACCAGAGTTTACCTATTTACTGTTCAGAAAGACCTCCTTCATACCAGAAATAGCTTATGTAAACATTTTAAGCTTACAGAAGAGTATAAAAGACCTAAAAACAGATTTTTTAACATTCAGAAGGCTAAAATTGTCAAAATTAAACCTAGTAATGGTTTCTAAAAGCACCATTGTTATAAATCCACTAAAACCTCCTATTGTAGATGTTGAGCATACACCCTTAGCTGAATTTGATTACAAAATAACGGATCCAGTAATAGAATTCAATCTTCTAGATCTCCACTGCTGGAGTCTAGAAAAATCCTTAGATCAGGGAGATGAAGTTCAGATTTGGGAGTCCAATTTAGCCAAATATGTAGTTCCACATACTCATCAGTGTCCATAAGTCATTAGGTTGTGTCAAACCTACTTTCCCCCTGACCAAAGAGCTATGGTTGATGCTAAAAAAGAGTTATTGTTCACTATTACTGCAGAATCTATAAACCTAATGCTTCAGCTAAAATTAGATCCTAATGTAGTCCCATTATCCATAGAAGCTCTTACAAAGCTTTATATTGAGTTAGAATTTCCTAAGATATTTCAGATCTTCCAAACATTCATGCCTTCATATGTTGAAATCCGAAAGATAAACCCTCCCTATTCATCTTCGAAATTTCCTGAAGGATAAAGGCATGTTATTTCAATGTTATCCTTTACTCTTGGTTATTTTGCTAATGAGCACACTGATGAGTCAATAATTGGTTTTCTATCCACTTTTGTGCTTGGTCAAACTCCTTTTGTCATTTATAACTATTCTGAATACATGGCTGATAGTATCCATGATAAGCTGGTGAAACTTCCCACTGAAGGAGTTTTCAGATATATATCCTTCCTCTTTCACATGTTCCTTTACTTCCAAGCAGATAAATTTCCAATAACCCTTCAGAAATTGGATGTAGAAGGTAATCCATTTTCAGTAATTTTCTGGACCTCTCTAATCAGAAAAGAATCAACAAAATTCACTTATGTGGATTTCATAGATTGTTTTGTTCATCCATTGATAAACATGCTTACAAACATTGTACAACCAAGGATAAGTAATGAGATAAAGAAAGTGTTACAGCTGTCAGAGAAAAGCATAACTGGATATTGGTACCTTTACCAAAATCAAATAGATATTAGAGTCAATGGGTCAAACCTTTTTCCCTATAAGTTACCAAAATACTTTCCAATGAGATTTTTTGCCTTCGAGTACATAAGACAAATTCTCAATTCAGATTCTATCAACTTCTAGGCTTCTAAAAATAAGACTTAATTCAAATTGAAGAACCAGGTGGGTCCTTTTATATGCAATCACATGGAAGTAGGTGTAGAGGCAGAAAAACAGTTGCTAGAATATAAATTTGATGAAAGTTTCTTGTGGAATTATGATCCTCATGGAATACTAAGTAAGATGAGGGTAAAATGCAAATTAACCCCTTATATTCATGATAAAAGGCCTGATATTGAACAATTTTACAATCAAATAGAATGGCTGGACAATACTTTGATGGAAACAGTCAAACAGGGTGATACTAGTCACACCTTGAAGACTATAAATCAAGAGGATAAAACCACAAAGAGAATCAGAGAAAAGGAAACTATACAATTGAAACAAAAATAGAGACCAGATTCAATATCAGATATAATAAGAAAACTAAGATTAATCCAGTGAACAAAGAGAAGGAAACAATTGAGTTCCTAGATGAAGAAAATCCAGAGAAGAACACATATGCTGCTACAATTATTGAGAATGAGTAGGAAAATGATACTCAGATGAATGAAAAACAAAAAAGCATGGAGGCATACTCATCACAACAAGAAAAAAATACAGACAGTGATATCAAAGAGAAATATAAAGAAATCAAAGCCAAGAATGAAGAGTTAAAAAATGAGATTTATTCACAGTAACTAAAGCAGACTCCAGGAAATCAAAATTGGTTGCTTTCAGCCTTTGATTACACCAATAAGAAATTTCTTATGACAGTACTACAGCCAACAGTGCTCAAATCTACAACAATAGTAGATTATAAAAAAATTGACCTTGAAGTACTAGTAGAAAGAATTCATCCCTTAGATCAAATTGAGTTTCATAAGCAAAGCTATGAAATGATTTATTCTACTATGACTACAAAGGAAATGAGTGCCCAGAAAATTCAGATCACTATAACCAATTTGAGAGATCAAATTAGGATTGAAAAATCTTCATCTTATGCTAAAGACACTAAAATTAAGTCTTTATAAGAACTCGTGATTGAAGTAGGGTATGACCCTTCAAATATAAAGGCTGCAGAAGAATTGGTGAAAAATAAAAATGCTAACATTGCAGCACTTAGAAAGCAACTGAAATTGCCTCCAATAGAACATCCTCAAGCAAAATAAACTGTGCATGAGGAAAATAAAAAAGATGAGATGATGAATCTCATACTCCAAATGACAGCACAGATTAAGGAAATGGAGATAGAAATGGACAATCTTTTCCAAGAGAAAGAAGCCAAAAAAACTCAAAGTGTTCCTCCTACAGTCATCCTCATGGTAACTACAACATTTCCCTCAACTTTAGTAGAGGAGTTAGCACCAAAATTTCCATTGGCCATAGCTGTACCAATGAATTCTTCCACTACTGCTACTGAATGATCAACTTCAGTAGTGCAACAAACAGATGAGGCCAGCAAGGTCATAAAAGCCATGGAAGATATTTCAATTCAGAATAATGAGATCAATAGGCTGAAAGAACAAATCAAAAACTTGGAAGATGCTAAGAAATTAGCTCAAATAAATGCTAAAACAGAGGAACAGAAAGCCAAAAGGTTGAGTGAGAAGTTGAAGAAGGTTGAAGTAGAGTTAACCTTGAAAAAACCTATGGCTTACATAAGAAATCATTTGTGGTCCAAAATCATTGAGTCAATCAATGACACTTGGCCTTCCATTCAGGTAATTTATGAACAAAAGGACTTGCTTAAAGTAGCAAAAGAATAAATTGTGAAGACAAAGGAAGAGCTTGGTGCCAAACCTGAAGAGGCCCAATAAATAATAAAGTTTCTTAACACTAAAAAATAACAAGAATTGGATGAAATAGGGATAACTGATAGAACTGAAACAATTCTTGAAGTGAGAAAGGTAATTTCAAAGAAAAACTTGATGAAGTAGCTAGAAGAGAAGTGTCAAAACATGGATTTGACCATAACTAGATTTATGGTAAAGTTTAATATATTTAGGCAGGTTTTCCAAACATTCTTATTATAAATGATAAAATAATGAAGCAAGAGGATTACAACAAGAAGATCAGATATTTTTAAAAATATCAAGTAAACAAAGAATATTGGCAAGGAGTACCTATAGGCAAAGTATTGCACAAAAGAGTTGAATATTTGTTTTATTTATAGCATGAGATAAAACATCTCTTTCTGGTCAAACCAACCTTTGTTAGATACACAGAGGCTGATGAGAATTACAGAAAAATTACCAAGATCAAATTACGTGATGAAGAATTTTGGCAAAAGATTACTGACTTACTGTAAAAGATAGTTTTACAGTGAAAGAGGATGAAAAATAGAGTGTTGTTTTTACATAGTAAAAATAGATTTTTATAGCAGTAAACTAGTCAAAACAACATATGAAAGAGTATCAATGGTTAAAGAGTATCAGTAAAAGAGTATCAGATGAGAGATAAAGCTTCAAAATAGATTGAATATATTTTTTCCAACGTTTAAGACAACACAATAGCTAGCTGCATCGAAATCCAAACAACATTTCTATTTAATTTGAATAAGTAGGACAACTTGCAAGTTTGTTAAGCAGCTATCACTATATTTTTGTAAGAGATATTTTATTTTCCTTAGAAAAATCCTATGAGTATTCTAGGATATTTTGTATCACTTTTTGTATAAATACTTCACTCTTTGAAGTATTATTGTGGAATAAATTGCTGAATATTTCTATAGTCAATATTTCTGTACCTGAAGGGGTTTTGTACCAAGTTTCAAGTCAGCAGGATGGACCAAATCAATAAAGCATCATTTTTCAAGATTCATGTGTTGGGCCAACTTAAGTGAAGTACTTTCTACTATTATTTTTTAAATCTTCTTATGTTTTCCATTCATACATAAATGTGTTCCAAATTTAAATGTGAAATCAAGAAGTGATATATCAAAATTTTTTAAAAGCACTGTTATTTACTGGTTTTCATTTTGATTTTTTCTGCTGATTTCCAGAGTAGGGAACCCTTAATTTTTCCCTCTTTCAAATGACCTCTTCCCTCTTCACTCCTTATCCGGATCAAAGAATCCTTGATTGCTCTTTATCTCGATTAAACCACTTCACTAATCAACCTCAAAGATCTTGAGTGACTCTGCTATCTTGCCCTGAAAATATTTGACTTTCGACCTTGATCCTGACCTATCTTCTTGACACATTGACTCCATTTTCTCAATGGAAAAATAGATCTATCACTATCCATGTCAATAAGTGATTTTTCCCACCAAACCAAACCAAATATCAAAACCAAATTTCGCCATATAAATAGCCTAAAATTAAATACAAAACAAAGTTAAATCTTATAGAGAGAGCCCTCTCTGAGCCTTAGGAAGGCTAGATCCTAGAGCTTGAAAGTAGGTCTGTGGTTACCTCTAATGTTCTTTAAACTATAAATCAAACTCTCAAAACTTTGAGAATTATTAGAGTGATAACATATTGGCGACCATACTGGGGAACTAAACAATCCTTAGTTTTAAATAGGGCTTAAAGGAAATTATTATATTATCTTTACACCTTAAAGAGTGTTTTAAAAATTTGAGTATATTTTCATTAAAAAATGTAATTCTGGCTTCCAGAAGAGTCTACTATACCAGGTCAAATCCAGATCCAAAACCTGTTTTCATAGTAGATGATCCTGACAGAATTGGAAAAAAGAATAAAAAATTAGAATATTTAGTTAATAACGTTTCCTTAGTTAGATAAAATTACCTTCCAAAACAGCTAGCAACTATATAAGACATTGATTTTGACTTAAACTTTGAACATTCTTTATTCAGAAAAAAATCAGAAATTGATTTAAATAGCACTATTATAGATCCTAATTTTATTTCATCTCTTGAAATTAAACAGGAAACTATTTCAGTAGATTCTGAATCAAATATATTGGAAGCTTATGATAAACTTGATGAAATAAATGCTACTATACTTAAGGAAATAGATGAAGTTATTTTTCATCATTTTGTTGAATTAGTTGCTTTATCATCTTATACCCCTAAACCTTCTACCACTCATTTAGATACTAGTATTTTAGAGTCATAAGGTTCATCTCTATTTACTACCACATCATCCATAATATCCACCACACTTCATTCTATAGATCCATTTATTCCTAAACAACCATTCCAACCTAGATTATTATTCCCATCCTCCACCACCTCATCTCCATCCACTAGTTTTCCTTCTGCATTTTCCAATACATCATTCTCATCTCCTAGTACTTCTTCATATTTCCCAACTTCTTCTTTTGGTTTTTCAACTGCATTTGCTAGTATATCTTCCTATCTGCAAGTTCTGCAACTACATCAACAAGTGCTTCTAGCTCTGCCCCAAGTGCTTCCAACTTACCCCCATGCCAAGCTAGAATTCAAGCCATGGCTACTAGATATTCTCCCTTGATCCTTCCAAGATAGCTACATGACATGCCACACGATTATCAAAACAAAATACCTCAGTTTGATGCAACTACTCAATATACTGCACATCAACATGTTAATAAGATGCAAATTTATTTTGAAATTTATGAAATAGATGATGTTGATGTACAAATGAGGCTTTTTGCTCAAACATTAACTGGGGAGGTTAAAAAATGATTTAAAGGTTTGAATCCTGGTAGTATTGCTGACTTAGCAGTTTTTCATAGATTATTTTTGAATAAATGGGAAAATAAGAAAAATCCATTGCAAATATTATCAGAATTCGGAACAATGAAAAGAGCACCTAATGGTACATTCCAAGATTATTGTACTAGATACAATAGTATTTATAATTCAATTCCTATTAATCACAAACCCACTCTAGACTCTTTCCTTCTCAAATTCCCTGATGGATTTGACACAAACATAGCATATCAATTGAGAGAGAGGAATCCTGAAACTTTAGAATGAATGAAAACAATTTTTTTTAGTGTAGAAGTAAATCTGTTAGAAAAAAGAGCTAGATTAAGGAATGAGAGGAGAGTAACAATAAAAGAAGAGGCATCTAGTTCAGATGTAGAAATAGATCAATTAGATAAAAATTTAGAGAGAATGATGGATATATTAGATAATATAGAATGGGGGCCACAATGGGATAACTAATAGCAAATTAGAAATCCCAACTTCAGGAAAAATACAAACACAGGAAAATCTAGAGAGTCAACACCTGACCAGACAATAAGATCACCTTTCCAAGAGAACTATGCTGAAATTTCTCATCAAAATGATGATGATGAAGACACCATAAATCTAATGGGTATAAATGAAGATAACACTATCTTTCTTACAGAAGAGGATCAAGAGTTATAAGATTTACAACAAATGCAATTAGATTTTGGTTAATCATTTGATTACAAACAGGGTTAGGATTTTTTTATCAATGAAGTACATAAGCAATAGAGCCTTAAAAGCAGTAAAAACATAGATTATTCTAATAAGAAATCTGCACAAAAGCAAACTAATAAAATAGTAGAATCTCCCACTACTAAAGTTATGCAAATTCTCCTTAGGGAAAAAAAGAAAAAATCTAATTCATCCCAGAAAATTTCCATCCCTAAAATTTCACCTAGTCCCAAGATTGTTGACATAACAGATGAGGCTGTCCAAACATCAACAAATTCACAAAAATCTGCTACTGTAAAAACAACTAATTCTGCTAAAACACCAATTTTAGACTCTAAAACACCCATTGATGATCCATAATCAGCTGATCCAAAAGATTCCACCATTAAAACAGCTTCTAATAATTCAAAATATGTAAAAACATCTACTTATTCTCAAACTATTCCTGAAAAGAAAACTAAAAATGTTAAGATAGTGGAAACACAAACTAAAAATGAGAAAAAAACTGTAGGAAAAGAAGACAAACCTACTCAAACTACAGTTACTAAAGAAGAGATAATTCAGCTAAGTAAATCACAAGCTCCATTTAATATCCAAGATGAAATTGAAAAATTAAAAATACCAATTCGTTTAACAGAATTGGTAAAACTTGATTTTTACAAAACAACTATCACTGAAACCTTAAACACGAATGATGGAGAAGATTCAGTAAATCTAAGTGATGATTAACCATAGTTGAATTTTGGTCCTGATGTTAATGGAAAACAAAAAGATGGAGCAGTTCCACAATTTTACATTAGCTTAACTATTCATGATCAAATATTACAAAATGCAATGTTAGATTCAGGGGCTTCACACACTTTAAAGCAAAAAGAAATAATGGAAACCCTAAATTTAGATATCAGTAGGCCTTACAAAGATCTCTTTTCATTTTATTCTAGCAAAGTCAAATGTTTAGTTTTGATTAAAGATTTGTGTGTCACATTAATTCAATATCCTAGTAAAAGCATACTCGTGGACATTTTAGTAGCTGACATCCCTCTCAAGTATGGAATGCCGTGATCTCGCTCATGGGGAGCTAAATTACAGGGATCTCTACAACTTGATATGTCATATGAAGCCATATCAGTTTTTGGCCAGCCAAAGAAAATTTATAGGGAAACATTGATGAAATACATGGTGATTAGTGTAGAAAGACCAAGAAATTACCCAATTTACACTACACCTAATGACATGGATTCATTCATATTATGCAACTCTGAAACTGATGTTGAAATCAAAACTGAACTAAAAGATAAAAACAAAACACAAGATAGTGAAAACATCTTTCATGAATCATTGTGCCACCTAGATTTTGATGGTTCAGTCAATAAATTAGGAGCAGAAGTAGGAGTTTGGATAAATAATATGGAAAAAAATCATGTAGAAGGCCATGCTTTTAGACTAAATTTTAAATGTACCAATAATATGGCTGAATATTAAGCTCTTATTTTAGGACTGCAGATTGTTTGGAATTTAGGAGGTAAAAAAATATCAATTATGGGAGACTCAGAGTTAATTGTAAAATAGATAATTGGAAAATATTCTGTTTATAATCCAAGATTAAACCGATATAGAGAAACTGTTTTATATTTGATCAAAGAATTGTTAGAATGTGTTTTTTCTGCAATACCAAGAAAACAGAACATACAGGCTCACTGCTTAGCAAACTTTTCTAGTACCTGCAATCTTCCATTTCAACCCAATTATAAATATAATGCAGAAGTAAGACACACACCAATAATTCTTGATAATCTTAAATATTGGAAAATTTTCTCACAAGATGAACAGATATATCATTTTATGAATAATGAAGGTGAATTTTAGAATTTTAATATAGATATAGATTGTACCATGGATCATAATATAGATAATGAGATTGATTTGAATAACATAGATGTAAATAACTTAATTTTTGCTAAACCTACTAAATTTATTCAATCAGACATAAATAAATTAGAAAAAGTAGAGATTTAAGAGTTAGCAGATGATGAATCTGATATTTTAAACTTAAAGATAACTTTTTACCAAAATGATTAACTCCTTTAGAAGATTTATTTGACTCCAATGATGAAGCAAGAAAACCTAAAATGGAGCCATTTAGATTTGATATTGAGGAATGTGTTAGACTCCTATACCAATAGGTATCATTTTTTATGATTGTCTTGATTGAACTATGCAATATGTTCAAACCTTTTTCTTGTGCAAAGGTGTTCCATATTCTTGAAAAATCAAAAAATCAAAAAATTTAAAAAATTTAAAGAAGGTATACCCTAAAAGAAAAATCAAAGGGTAAGAAAAATAAAATGGTCAAAAAAGTGAAAGAAATGAACCCCAAACAAAAATAGACCAGGAAAGTGTGCAAATCCAAATATCACTACTATTTTATTTTCTGTAATAAAGCAATTGTGTGCAGCTTGTCAAAATTTTGCCACAATTTATGAAGAGTCAAACTGTTTAAACTTGACTCATTCATTTTTCAATTTCATGTTGTAGAATAGAGAATAAAACATCTGACCAAACAGTTTAATCTTGGCAGATAAGTAGATATGTAGAGACAATAAAAGGTGCTCAACAGTTTAATCTGAGCCCTTGGATGTAATAAGGGTAGAATTAGATAGATTTGCCATGTAAAAGAAAAAGAAGATTGATAAGGGTTTGCAAGTCCAAATGCACCCTAATAAAGAAGAGAAAATGGTAGTGTAAAATAGATAGGGTAGGTAGATGGTGTTGCAAAGTTTCATATGATGAATGATGGTACTAAATGTGTTTGATCTTTAACTTTCATCACAAGTACTGAAGCAAGAAATGCACTGGAAAATTCAAAGAAAGCAAAGTCAAAATCATTAACTTCCCACATCACTTTTTCCCTAAGATTTTTACTAATTTCCCTAAAAGTGATAAGGTATTTGGAGATTAAAGGGGCTCAAGGCATTTCCTTGACTTTTGGAGGGACCGGACCCTCGGCCTAATGATCAAAAAAGACCTAAGTATTTGAGATTATTTGTCATTATAATCATTCACTTTTAACCTTTTCCTAAGTCAAATCTTATTTTACTTAGGAAAATCATGCCATATTTCATAAATAATCCCTCAAAATCACTTGCTATTCTATGTTTAAGTGTTGAAATTGATATGATGTAATTTACTTCAGAAATCTTCACTTTCTTAGTTATAGTTAAGTATTTTGAGTTTACCTTGTCCTTTGTCATGTTAACTTCTGATTTATTTATTAAATCCCTAGTAAAAAAACCTTATCCTATAGTACATAACTCCTTTTACATAAATATCCCAAAAAAGCCCCTCTTATTATAAGTTTTGGCCAAAGTTTATTTAATCCCCTTTGTTAAATAAAACCCCCAATAAGAAAACCCTTTGGCTTAAAATATTCCCATATAAAATATTTCCCTACCCTTATGGTTGATAAATAACATTTATTTATTACCATATATTAAAAATATACGAAAAAAGGTTTTTAAACATATAGTTTTATGTGTTTAGAAATGAAAAATAATGAACCCGAAAGTTTTAATTCAAACAAAAACTTCGAAAGTCCCCCGAGCAACCGTGGCCTATTCCCTTGGTATTTTAATTTCCCCCTGACACTTTAACCATGGTTAAAAAACCCTTGACCCTGCCGTAACCGTGTATAAACTACGGGGTTAATTAATCACCAGGATTAATTAATAACCATTCATTCTGCCAATCAAACGCCCCCCGGGATATTTAATTAAGTTAATCATGTTTTAATCCACTATCGAGCCCGCGCATTAAACTCCGCCAATTCCACGTCTCGTCCACCGTCAGATCGCCCCCCCCCGAAGATCCATGGCCTAGGATCATTCCACTGGTCGTCTCGCGTCCGAAAGATAACGAGCGGGGGCACGGTGGTTTTGGAATAGTACTCCGACCATGTGTCAGTCGACTAATGGAATCGCTGCCTCCCCGCTGAATACCGCCATCGCCCGAAAGCGATGCGGAAATTACCGCTTATCGCTTACCGCCTAGTCTCAGTGACGTATGCCCCCGTACCAGATGACGTCATCCTCGAAAAAATAAAAATTCCCATTGACTTTGTAAATAAAACAAAAACCCGTGTTTTTCGGTCATTTTCACTGCTGAAAGCGACTACGTCCTCCTCTGAAGAATTTTAAAATTCCGTTGATTGAGACGCCGCCAACCAAATTGCCGAACGCCATTGATAAACTAGTGCCCAAGCATCCATCCGCCATTGACCAGTACCTATAAATTTCAAAATTCTCCATCAAACAGATATTTATTCGATTTTCTTGCCGAAACTCTCTGAAAAATCCACTTTCCTGTGTTAAAAATTCACGCCAGAGTCTAAAAAAGGATTAATATCGGTTTATTCTAGTTCCTATAACTAAAATCAAAGCTGCTAGAATCAAATTTGCACCCAGTCTGTGAAGGAAACCCAGAAACTTCCATTTTGAATACACAAGAACCAAAATGGAAGCTCCGACAGCCCTGAATGTAACCCCATTAAATGCCCCTCACAGAGAATTAGAATACTTGCCCTTAGTGGAATAAGACTTTTAAATTAAAGACTTAATTTTCGATGAAAGTCCCCTTCGAAGTCATTGTCACTGCAGAGACGATTATTTGAAGGGTCTGGATGTCATTGGATGGTGGGAATCCAATTTCCCGAGATATCTTATCCCCTCAGTCTATATTTTCCCTGAAATCATCCACTATTGTCACTCCGACTATGATTCAACTCAAAGGGCAGTGTTGTCTCCTGACCAGAGTATTCTTTTCCCCATCACTCCTCAAGCTATCAATACAATGCTCCATTTTGAACCTGATCAAGATCTTACTCCTTTGTCCATGGAAGAACTACTTGAAAAGTCTACCCAACTATCCCCACAAAAATTGAAATGCATTTGCCAGACTTTTACTTTACCTGAACATCAACCTAAGGGGCCTCCTCCCTATGGTTTTGCTTATTTTAATAATTTAGGCAAACTCATCCTCAATATGATATCCTTTGTCATGTGTTTCAATACAAGTGAATATGTTGATGAAATAACCTTGGTATTGCTGTCTATCTTTACTCCTGGGCAACCTCCTGCAGTAAAATATGACTTTGCATCTTTCATTGCCAATAAAATCCATGACCAGTTCATGAGGCTAGATAATGAGAAAGTGTTTAAATATTCCTCAGTCATTTACCATCTCATCATCTATTATCAATCAGAGAAGCTCCCTTTTCTTGTTAAAAAGCTTGATGCCAAGGGAAACCCTAGATCAGTTATATTTTGGTCTGCCATAACTCACTCTCCCTATAATTCTCCCTATTCTTATGCTGAGTTCATCGATCTTTTTGTATATCCTGCAACTACCTTGTTGACTGGAATTCCCCCTCCAAGGCTCAGTAATGAGATTAAGAAGACTTTGCAGCTTTCGAGGACATATAAAGTTGGGGACTGGTATTTATACCAAAATCATTCAGTCATCAGAATATATGGATGTGAATTGTATCCATTCAGGTTGCCAAAATATGTGCCTATGAGACTTTTTGCCTTAGAATATTTCAGGCAAATGAATAATTCTGATATGATTCATTTTTGTAATGTGAAAAAGAAAGCCCAAATCAGGATCAAAAGTCAATTAGGTCCCTTCATATGCAATTCTAGGGACGCTGAGCGAGAAGCAGAAGATATACTACAAAATCGTTGCAAGTTACAAAGGAGTTTCCGTTGGATTCCTTATGATCCATTTGGTTTTATCTGTGATAAAAGAATGAAGAACAAATCATCCCCATACTTTCACCACAAGATTCCTGAAATAGAACAATATGCTAATCAAGATGAGTGGGTGGAAGGAACACTAGTTGAGCAAGATAATGAAGAAGACAATAGAAACAAAATTATGAAAGATCTTGAGAAAAAGTTTGACCTAGAATCTTTTGGTCAAGTGCAGGTACCTCACATTGGCACTTCTTCAGCAGGAAATCTCCAACAGGGATTATAGGAAGAGAGTCCATCAATTGCAGTAGAGTCTAAAGGCAAAGGGAAAGAACCTGAAATATAGATCATTGAAACTTTCATCATGGCAGAGAAACCTCAAACCTCCAGGGCACCAGATCAAACGCGGGTTTCTCCTACTCAAGTAAATCATCCTGAAGTTTCAGAATTGCAAACTCCATCTAATATGGAAATAGGCAAGAAAAAACAGGCTCCAGATCTTAATCCTCCCAAAGAATCCTCAGAGCTACATCAATCTAAAAAGAAGAAACTCAATCCACTCCCAGAAGTGGAAAATATAGATGAAATAATTGATGATGAAAGAGAAGATAGTCAACTAACTGGCACAGTTAGTCAAACACACACAGGCCACAAAGGAAAAGAATTGCAAAAGTAGTTGAGTACTGAAGTATATTCTTTTAAGCCACCAAAAACAGATGCAGGTGATATAAAAAGAACTTTCATTAATATAAAGGCAAAGAATGATCCATTGAGAATGCAGGGATATGATCAGTATCTGAGAATGGCTCCACACAATCAGGAAAGATTAATGTCAGCATTTGACATTCAACAAGGCAAAATGATGATGAGCCATTTCAAATCCAAGGTGCCAAAACCCACAACAACATCTGATTATATTAGGACCAATTTTGAGGTCCTGGCAAAAGACATTCATCCCTTGGACCAGATAGAGTTGCATAGACAAACTGGGGAAATGATATACTCCACCCTTACTGATAAGGCCGTGGCAGCCCTTAGGCTGCGAGATTCTTTAAATAATACAAACACACAGTTGCAAATTGAAAAGGCTTCTTCTCAGGCAAAAGATAACAGAATAAAGTCTCTGGAAGATATAATCATCACTTTGGGTCACAATCCCAAAGATATCAAAAGCATTGAGGCACTAATTAAAAAGAAAGATGATGATATCGCTGCACTGAGAAAGCAGCTGAAATTGCCAGCCTCAAGGCATCCCCAGACTCAAGAAGTTTTGAAGGAAAATTCACAGGAAGAAATGATGGAGTTGCTCTTGAAAATGACTGAGCAACTGAGTGAAACAGAGAAAGAATTGGAACAGGCATTAAGAGAAAAACAGAATATCATGCAAACATCCACAACAGAGATCACTACAGGTACCACAACAGCAGATCAACAAACAGAGTCAGCACAGGTAAACACTTTTGGTTTAAGTTCTGATGAATTGGTAAAACAAATGGAAAGTTTAAAACTCAGAGTCACAGAACTTCAAACCACAAAATTACAGCTAGTAAATCTGGAGCAGAAATATGATATGTCTAAAAAGACTGTTGCTGATAATACTAGGGAAATCAAAAGACTGGAAAAATTGGTGAAGGCTTTAGAAAAAGATCTTTCATTAGAAAAGCCTTTGAGAGAAATAAACAAAATTCTTTGGGATAATATAATTTAGACAATAAAGAGTTTTTGGTCCTTTATACAAACAATCTTTGAACAAAATGAATTATTTAAAGTAGCTCAGGAAGAAATAGACAAAACAAGAGATGAATTAAGGGGCAGACCTGAGCAAGCCAATCAAATTATACAGTTTTTGAACACCCAGACTAAACAAAAGCTTGCAGAGCTAGGAATTGATGACATGACAGGCACTATTTTAGAAATAAAAAGAGTTTTTACCAAAAGAACTCTTATGCAGAATTTGGAAAGCTCAGATATTTTGGAAGAAATTAATGCTTTCAAAGGAAAATTTCAGGTTTTATTGGACAATGGGTTACCCAGTCCTATGCTCTCAGAGGACAAGATAATGGACCTAGAAACCTATGTTAATAAAATAGATATACATGCTCATAACACAACTGCTCATTCTATCAGTTCGTCAGAAGCAACATTACCAACAGGAAGGAATCTCTACGACAGGTTAAAGAATTTGTTTCATCTTGAGCAGGAAATAAAGTATTTGTTCCCTAATCAGCCCACTTTTTACAGATACACAGAGGCTGATGAAACATTAAGAAAACTTAAAAGAACCATAATAGCTGAAGATCAATGGTGGGAAGACTTATTGGAAATTTTGTAAAGAATTTCGTCTTTTTACCATCATGTAAAGGATAAATAATGAGCACAGGTTAAAGAGTATCAGTTGGACAGTTGAAAGAGTATTAGTAGAAATGAAGAGTATCAGACAAGTAAAAGAATTACTTGAAGGGACAACATCGAGCCCTATTATAGCACCTACCTCCAGCACATCCACAAAAGGAGGAAACAGCACACCAGCAATTACTTTTTGTCCTATCCACGAGACCATTTGTCTCCTTTTTATTGTAACTTATTCATTAGTCACCCTAGATTATTGGCTAGGTTAGTGTGAGATATTTTCAATCATTTTTTGTATAAATAAACCCTAAAAGAGAGTATTGAGGGTGGATTCTACTACTTCGCTGTGACATTGATGTTTTTGGAATAAAAAGTGTTCTGGAGAAATATATTTGTGGCTTGTTGGATGACATTTTGAAGCTCAAGACTTTTTGCAGGATTGATGTGTCGGATTGCAGTTCAATAAGTCTTTCTATCCTATGTCTTAAGTTCTATATCTGTTTATAATATCATTGTGTCCATTTCTGAATAATTGACATAAAAGAATAAATCAGAATTTACTTAATTGTACTTTGATTTCAGTTGTGATTATTCTTAATGTTTTCCTCTAAATTGGTTATAAGCAACAAATTCTTAATTGCTCTTGCTTCGCTAATTTAAACATTTTGATTACTATAGTAAAGAATTCTTCACTGCTCTTTATTTGTAATCATTTCTTTTCTTTCTTTTGAACATGCTGAAAGATTCTTAACTGTCTTTCGTCCCTTCAAACCCATTCCATCCACTTTAAATTCTAAAAATTGTTCTCTATATGGCTATCTTGCCCTGCAAAGCCATCTTGTGTGTAGAATAGTAATCCAGTAAATCCATCCTTTGACTCCATAGCCCAATGGCCTGAAAATATTCAACCTTGCCCTTAGTTGGCGATTTCCACCATTTCCAAACAAATTTCTTGGATCTATAACTAGCCTAAAACTTTCTAAGAACAAAGATAAATCATAAAGAGAGAGCCCTCTCTGGATGCAAATTGGCTAGATTCTGCATCCGAAGGTTGGTTTGTGGTTACCTCAGGTATACTTTCCTTTTCCACAACTTCAAGGAAAACCTGAGTGATAACATAGTGGCGACTCCACTGGGGATCTGAATCATTTTATTGTTAATATTGTTCACTTATAAGCTATAGACAGTGTCTGAAGATCAGCCAGGTAGCCTTTGAAATGCTTTTTCCCTGCAACTGCATAGTAAATAAATGTTGCTTCAGTCTATCTCTGATTTAGCTTATACACTGAACCTTAGTTTCAAATGTTTAATCAGACTCTCTAGGTTTAATAAATATTTGAGAAAATTTTAAATCACAAATTGTTATTTCTTGAAGAATTTGTAGAATTTGTATTTTCATTTCAATTAAAACCAAAAATCCAAAAACATATATCATCTAGGAAAACTGGTTTCAGAAAGGATTCGTCACACTAGGTCAAATCCTGACCCCAATCCACCACCGATATTTGAAAATCCGAATCTGATTCCTAGGATTCTTAGAAGACAAGGAAGTCAAGAAAGTTCTGAAAGAGGAAGTCAAGAGAGTTCTGGTAGTTCCAGCCCTCTTTCTAGATCATAATCTTGTCCTGTGAAAATTATATATTTTGACGAAATTCCTTTTGATGAGCGATTTGAAACATCCTTATTTGTAAATTTTTCTGAAACTGAATTATCAAGATTGGTTCCAGATCCATTGTTTTTTGAAGATTTTCAATTCAGATTTGTTTCATATCACCTTGACAAACATTTACAAAACTCCATTTCATCTGAACAGACATTGGAAGAAAGTTCAAACGTTTCTGTAATTACTGAAGCTTCCCCAAGTTCAGTTACTTTTCCTCAAGATTTTCAAACACCATTCACCCCTTCTACTCCTCCACCGAGACCACCACCACCTATTATTCCATTACCCCTTCCAATGGCCAATAGATATGCTCCTTTACAGTTGCCAGCCAACCCTGTGGCTTTGCCTCAAGATTATCAAAGTAAGATCACACCTTTTGATGGCTCAGGTACTTACACGGCTCAACAACATACCAAAAGGATGACTGATTACTTTGAATTCTATGAAATTGACACTGATGATGTCTGAATGAGAATTTTTGTTCAGAGTCTTATTGGGGAAGTCAGGACATGATTTAGGGCCCTTGCCCCAAACAGTATCGTTGATTTAGCAGCTTTGTATAGGTCATTTTTGAATAGATGGGAGAAAAAGAAAGGCCCTCCTTAGATCCTATCAGAGTTTGAAAAATTGAGAAGAAGACCTAATGAAACAGTGCAAGATTACATAATAAGATTCAACGAAGCATATAACGTTGTTCCCCAGAACCTCAGACCCCCTCCTGACTCAGTATTGGTTAAATTCTCGGATGGTTTTGACTCTGACATAGCCTATTCACTCAGGGAAAGAGCCCCCCAAACCCTAGAGGAAATGCAAAGCATAGTGGTTAGTATAGAAGCAAATCTTATAGAAAAACGAGCCAGAGCTAGGGCCGAAAGAAGAATTCCTATGAATGAAGAACCTTCAACTTTTGAAAGAAAACTGGATGCAATCATTAAAGGTATGGAAATATTGGGAGATAGAGTGGAGACAATCAAAAGAAAGTCTACTAGTGATAATCAAAATGTTGTGAGAAACCCAAACTTTAGAAGAAATCAGAACCAAAATATTGGAAAGAATGTCCCTGACCAAAATATCAGGCCACCTTTCCAAGAAAATTTTGTTGAAGGTTCAACTTCTGAAGAACCTATAGAGGATGTGGAAATAAACAATGTAACTGAAGACAACAATGAACCAGAAGTTTTCCTATCTCAGGATGATCAAGAGAATCACATCCTTGAAACATTCCAAACTCATTCAGGAGAAACTTTTGATTTTAAGGAAGGCTATGACACAACAATTTATGAGGTTCATAAACAGTACAATTTGAGAAGCAGAAGGATTGATGTGCCAGAAAATAGAAAACAGAAAGATGTAAAACAAAATGTCAAAGGTAAAATCCCTCATGTACAAAACATTCCCCCTGTACAAATTCTGTCTAGGACAACTCCTAACCCCTCAAATCCAATAATTGAAGATGTGTTTGATAACCAACCAAACAATAAACAAAAATCTAATACTTTTCCTCCTGTAGGAAATGTAGAAGAAAGAGTAGAAGTTAGTTCAGAAATACCTTCAAATCAAAATTCCACTCATGAAAAAGAGAAAAACGTTGAAGACCCAAAAAATAAAGAAAACCCAGCTGTGCAAAACACTAAAGCTCAAACAGAAAAACCTTTCAATTTAGAGGCTGAAATAGGCAAACTAAAGATAGCTGTTCCTTTATCAGAACTAGCTAAACATGATCTCTATAGAAATCAAATCAGAAAATCCCTTAACATTAACATTACTGGAATGGATGATTCAGTAAATATTCTTGATGATCAACCTAAACTACTTTTTGGCCTCGAAGTAAATGGCAAACCAGAAAGTGGAGGAACTCCTCCATTTTATGTGAGCCTGAACATTCATGACAAAATACTCCACAATGCTATGCTGGATTCTGGAGCATCCCACAATTTGATGCCAAAAGCTGTGACGGAAAGATTAAATTTAGACATTACCAGACCGTATAAAGATTTGTTTTCTTTTGATTCTAGTTAGGTAAAATGTTTAGGTTTGATTAAAGATTTGTGTGTTACTTTGGTGCAATACCCTGCGAAGTCTGTTTTGATGGATATAGTAGTGGCTGATATTCCTCCTAAATATGGTATGTTGCTTTCCAGATCCTGGGGTGCTAAACTTGGAGGATCTATTCAACTAGACATGTCATATGCCACTATTTCAGTATTTGGTCAACCTAAAAGATTATATAGAGAAACCTTGATGAAGTACTTGGTGAGTAGCCATGAGAAGCCTGAAAACTTCCCTGTCTATTCAGTACATTCTGATATGGATTCCTTCATCCTTTATAATGCTGAAATGGACCTTCCAACTAAACTAGAAGCACCTGAAAAGGAAGCTACAAATAAAACCACTGTTAAAATTGAAGAGATTTCTGAAAACCAAGAAACACCAGACAACCAAGAAATACCAGAAAAAGCTAAACAACTAGCTCCTATTAAGAAACATGTTAAAACAGTTGATGAAGATTATGAACATGAAATTCTGTGGCATTTAGAATTTGATGGCTCAGTAAACAAGTTAGGAGCAGGGGCTGGAATTTGGTTACATAATGTTGAAAATGATCATGCTGAAGGTCATTCTTATAGATTGAATTTTAAATGCACTAACAACATGGCTGAGTATGAAGCCCTTTTGCTAGGGCTTAAACATGTCAAAAAGTTAGGAGCAATTAGGGTATCAATCATAGGAGACTCTGAATTAATTATCCAACAGATTAATGGTGAATGTTCAACCAAAGATCCTAGATTGAAACAATATAGAGAAACAGTTGTGGAAATTCTCAACACTTTCCTACAAGCTCAACTTGCCAAGATTCCCAGGAAACAAAATTTGCATGCTCATAGTCTTGCAATGTTCGCTAGCACATGTAAGTTTCCTTTTGGACCTAATCATCAGTTCACAGCTGAGATTAGACATAGACCTACTATACCGGACAATCTAATGAATTGGCAAGTATTTGTAAATAACAATCAGATCAATAGTTTTTTGACACTAGAAAATGAGTTTTCTAACAGTAATATAGATGAAGACATAACAATCAATGAATCTGATCAAGAAAAAGAACAAAAAAAAGATATTTCAAGAGAAACTGCAATTCACATGCTTCACCCAACCACATTCACAGAAAAATATATGCAGGATTAGATACAAATGGAATTCGATGAGATCATAGAAGATGAAACTGAAATCATTAATCTGAAAGATAATCATTTACCCAAAGGATTAACTCCTTTGGAAGATCTTTTTGACTCAAATGACATTCCATTTAGACCCAAAATAGAACTTGTTAAGGCTGATATTGAAGAATGCAACTTAGGAACCCCAGAAGATCGCAAAATGGTTAAATTATCCAAATCTCTACCAGAAGATCAAAAGGTTAAATATGTTGAACTCTTAAAATAATTCCAGGACGTTTTTGCCTGGAGTTATGAAGATCTTAAATCATATCATACTTCCATAATTCAACACACTATACCTTTGAAACCAGATAAAAAACCTTTCAAACAGAAACTTAGAAGAATAAATCATGTTTTATTACTTCAATCAAAAAGGAAATTAAAAGAATGTATGAAGCAGGAATTATAGCTCCTATTAGGTTCTCATAATGGGTTTCTAATCTAGTACCAACACAGAAAAAGACTGGAGAAATTAGACTATGTGTTGATTTAAGAAATTTGAATAAAGTTTCTTTAAAAGATAACTATCCCTTGCCTAAAATGGACCATATCTTACAAAGGGTAGTAGGATCTTCTAGGATATCTCTACTGGATGGATTTTCAGGGTATAACCAGATTCTGGTTCATCCGGATGATCAAGATAAAACAACATTTACAACACCATGGGGTACTTTTAAATATGTCAAGATGCCATTTGGACTCAAGAATGCAGGAACTACATTTTAGAGAGCAATGGACATTGCTTTTGCTAAAGAAATACATGATTTTCTGGTAATTTATCTATATGATTTAACATTTTTTTCCAAAACAGATCAGCAACATTTAGATCATCTAAGGCAAGTGTTTATAAAGTGCAGAAAATATGGCATTTCCTTAAATCCTAAAAAGTCATTGTTTGGTCTGGAAGAAGGAAAGCTCCTAGGTCACATTATTTCTAAATATGGCATTCAAATTGACCCTGAAATAATACAAGCAATTTTGCAAATACCTCATCCCATAAATATTAAAGAACTTCAAGCTTTCATAGGAAAGATTAATTTCTTGAGAAGGTTTATTTCCAGTTTAGCTGAATTACTTAGATTTCTTACTAACATGCTTAAAAAAGATTCAAGCATTGACTGGACTGTAGAAGCCAAGCAATCATTTGAAGAAATCAAAATGGCTTTAACAAGAACACCAATTCTTACCAGTCCAAATTTTGATAGAGATTTCATTATTTTCTCATTTGCTTCTGAACATACAGTTGGAGTTGTTTTACTACAAAAAGATGATCAGGGATGTGAAAAACCAATAGCATTTTTTAGTAAAGCACTTAGAGATGCATCTTTGAAATACAATATCATGGAGAAACAGGCTTTTTCACTGGTAAAAGCAATTAAAGATTTCAGAGTTTATATATTATATTCTCATGTGATAGCTTATGTGCCTAATGCTGTAGTTAAAGACATCTTGACTCAAGATGGTATTGAAGGAAAAAGAGGTAAGTGGATAGCTACCATTTTAGAATATGATATCGAGATAAAACCAACTAAACTCATCAAAGGTAAAGGTTTGGCTCAACTCATGACTGAAACTAATTGCCAAGCCTTAGACATTAACGAACTGGATGATGAACATGAGATGGCGACTCCACAAATCAGTCAAGATTTCTTAGATTCACCCTGGTACACTGATATCATTCATATTTTATTAAACCTGCAAGCTCCTCCAGGGTTGTCCAGAACGAAAAGAAGATTTTTGAAAATGACATCTTTAAAATATTGTATTTTAGATGGCACTCTATTTTGGAAAAATCATGAAGGAATCTTATTAAATTGTCTATTGAAATATGAAGCTGATAAGGCACTTAATGAATTTCATGCAGGGGATTGTGGTGGACATCTCTACTGGAAGTCAACTACAGATAAGATCTTAAGGGCTGGTTTTTACTGGCCAACCTTGTTTTCAAATGTTAAGAAATTTGCAACAACTTGTCATAAGTGTCAGATCTTTGAGGGTAAAAGAAAGTTGTTACCTTTACCATTAAGACCAATTTCCACAGAAAGACCTTTTCAACAATGGGGATTAGATTTTATTGGAGAAATACATCCCTCTTCTTCTGGGCAACACAGATGGATTCTTACTGCCACAGATTACTTTACTAAATGGATTGAAGCTATCCCATGTAGACAAGCCAATGATTCTGTAATTATAGGGTTTTTAGAAACCAATATACTTTCCAGATTTGGCTGTCCAGAGAAAATTATAACAGATAATGCTGCTGCATTTAAGTCTAAGAAAATGATTAGTTTCTGCAATAAATATCACATAACTTTAGGCCATTCAACAACCTATTACCCTCAGGGTAATGGACTGGCAGAATCTTCCAATAAAAGCCTTATTAATATCATTAAAAAATTATTGGAAGAAAATAAAAATAATTGGCATAAGAAACTTACCAATGCATTGTGGGCAGACAGACTTACAACTAAGAAATCAATTGGGACCAGTCCATATGAATTAGTTTATGGCATTGAGGCAAGATTCCCATCATCTTTAGGAATTCCTGTTATGAAGTTACTTCAGGAGGCTCAAGTGGAACCAAATGATATTCAGAGAAGAATTAACCAAACAATTCACTTGCAGCAAACCAGAGAAGAAGTATATCAACGATCCCAAGTCTTGCAGGAAAAGTTAAAGAAAATGTTTGACAAAAGAACTAAAGCAAAAGATTTTCAACTAGGAGACAAAGTCCTAAGATGGGATTCCAGGAGGGAAGATAAAGGGAAACATGGGAAATTTGATTTCTTATGGAAAGGGCCTTACATCATTCATGCCTTACAGGGGAACAACACATACTTTTTAAAGAACTTGGACAATTCAGAAGCTGAGGAAGGACCAGTCAATGGTCGAATGCTGAAGCACTATTTTGATCCTATTTACTAGGATATTCTGATTTTTTCTAACTTGTACATAATATATCCTTTTCTAATGCATCAGTTTTGATTGGATGGTGACTTCTTGGAGTTGAAGCCCGAAGTGAAGGCCCTAAGCTTCAAAAGTTTCACTATCATATGTACAATAAAGCTACCAGAAGAAGGAGATTACATAGTTCAGTTTGAAGACATGTTTAGGCATCTGATCTGCTGTTCTTGACTTTCCACAAAGAAAAGCCATCCCCAAGTGGAGCCAGTGTTAGACTCCTATACCAATAGGTGTCATTTTTCATGATTGTCTTGATTGAACTATGGAATATGTTCAAACCTTTTCTTGAGCAAAGGTGTTCCATATTCTTGAAAAACCAAAAAATCAAAAAATTTAAAAAAATGTAAAGAGGGTATACCCTAAAAGAAAAATCAAAGGGTAAGAAAAATAAAATGGTCAAAAAGTGAAAGAAATGAACCCCAAGCAAAAAATAGACCAAGGAAAGTGTGCAAATCCAAATGCCACTACTATTTCATTTTTGTAATAAAGCAATTGTGTGTAGCTTGTCAAACTTTTGCCACAATTTATGAAGAGTCAAACTGTTTAAACTTGACTCATTCATGTTTCAATTTCATGTTGTAGAATAGAGAATAAAAATCTGACCAAACAGTTTAATCTTGGCAGATAAGTAGATAGGTAGAGTTAATAAAAGGTGCTCAACAGTTTAATCTGAGCCCTTGGATGTAATAAGGGTAGAATTAGATAGATTTTCTTTGTAAAAGAAAAGAAGATTGATAAGGGTTTGCCAGTCTAAGTGCACCCTAATAAAGAAGAAAAAATGGTAGTGTGAAGTAGATAAGGTAGGTAGATGGTGTTGCAAAGTTTCATATGATGAATGATGGTGCTAAATGTGTTTAATCCTTTACTTTCATCACAAGTACTGAAGTAGAAAATGCACTAGAAAATTCATAAAAAGCAAAGTCAAAATCATTAACTTCCCTCATCACTTTTTCCCTAATATTTTTACTAATTTCCCCAAAGTGCTAAGGTATTTGGAGATTAAAGGGGCTCAAGGCATTTCCTTGACTTTTGGAGGGACCGGACCCTCGGCCTAATGATCAAAAAGACCTAAGTACTTGAAGTTATTTATCATTATAATCATTCACTTTAACTTTTTCCTAAGTAAAATCCTATTTTACTTAGGAAAATCATGTAAATTTCCATAATAATCCCTCAAAATCACTTGCTATTCTATGTTGGAGTGTTGAAATTGAGATGATGTGATTTACTTCATAAATCTTCATTTCTTTAGTTGTGGTTAAGTATTTTGAGGTTACCTTGTCCTTTGTCATATTAACTCTTGATTTATTTATTAAATCCCTAGTGAAAAGACCTTATCCTATAGTACTTAACTCCTTTTACATAAATATCCCCAAAACCCCTCTTATTATAAGTTTTGGCTAAAGTTTATTTAGTCCCCTTCGTTAAATAAAAACCCCCAATAAAAAACCCTTTGGCTTAAAATATACCCATACAAAATATTTCCCTACCCTTATGGTTGATAAATAACATTTATTTATTACCATATACTAAAAATATATGAAAAAGGGCTTTTAAACATATAGTTTTATGTGTTTAGAAACAAAAAATAATGAACCCGAAAGTTTTAATTCAAACAAAAACTTCGAAATTACCCCGAGCAACCATGGCCTATTCCCTTGGTATTTTAATTTCCCCCCGACACTTTAACCATGGTTAAAAAACCCTTGACCCTGCCGTAACCATGTATAAACTATGGGGTTAATTAATCACCAGGATTAATTAATAACCATCCATTCCGCCAATCAAACGCCCCCCGGGATATTTAATTAAGTTAATCATTCTTTTAATCCATCATCGGGCCTGCGCATTAAAATCCCGCCATTTCCACGTCCCGTCCACCATCAGATCGCCCCCCCCAAAAATCAACGGCCCAGGATCGTTTCGCTGGCCGTCTTGCATCCGAAAGATAACGAGCGGGGGCACAGTGGTTTTGGAATAGTACTCCGACCACATGTCAGTCGACTAATGGAATCGCTGCCTCCCCGTTAAATACCGCCATCGCCCGAAAGCGGTGCGGAAATTACCGCTTACCGCTTACCACCCAATCTCAGTGACGTATGCCCCCGTACCAGATGGCGTCATCCTCGGAAAAATAAAAATTCCCATTGACTTTGTAAATAAAACAAAAACCCGTGTTTTTCGGTCATTTTCACTGCTGAAAGCGACTACGTCCTCCTCTGAAAAATTTGAAAATTCCGCTGATTGAGACGCCGCCAACCAAATTTCCGAACACCATTGTTAAACCAGTGCCCAAGCATCCATCCGCCATCGACCAGTACCTGTAAAGCTCAAACTTCTCCATCAAACAGGTATTTATTCGATTTTCTTGCCGAAACTCTCTGAAAAATCCGCTTTCCTGTGTTAAAAATTCACGCCAGAGTTTGAAAAAGGATTAATATCAGTTTATTCTAGTTCCTATAACTAAAATCAAAGCTCCCAAAATCAAATTTGTGCCCGGTCTGTGAAGAAAACCCCGAAACTTCCATTTTGAATATACAAGAACCAAAATGGAAGCCCCCGCAGCCTTGAATGTAACCCCATTGAATGCCCCTCACAGAGAGTTAGAATACTTACCATTAGTGGATAAAGACTTTCAAATTAAATACTTAGTTTTCGATGAAAGTCCCCTTCGAAGTTATTGTCACTGCAGAGACGATTATTCGAAGGGTCTGGATGTCATTGGATTGTGGGAATCCAATTTCCCAAGGTATCTTATCCCCTTAGTCTATATTTTCCCAGAAAGTATCCACTACTGTCACTCCAACTATGATTCAACTCAAAGGGCAGTGTTGTCTCCTAACCAGAGTATCCTTTTCCCCATCACTCCTCAAGCTATCAATACAATGCTCCATTTTGAACCTGATCAAGATCTTACTCCTTTGTCCATGGAAGAACTACTTGAAAAGTCTACCCAACTGTCTCCAGAAAAATTGAAATGCATTTGCCAGACTTTTATGTTACCTGAACATCAACCTAAGGGACCTCCTCCCTATGGTTTTGCTTATTTTAATAATTTAGGCAAACTCATCCTCAATATGATATCCTTTGTCATGGGTTTCAATACAAGTGAATATGTTGATGAAATAACCTTGGTATTGTTGTCTATCTTTACTCCTGGGAAACCTCCTGCAGTAAAATATGACTTTGCATCTTTCATTGCCAATAAAATCCATGACCAGTTCATGAGGCTAGATAATGAGAAAGTGTTTAAATATTCCTCAGTCATTTACCATCTCATCATCTATTATCAATCAGAGAAGTTCTCTTTTCCTGTTAAAAAGCTTGATGCGAAGGGAAACCCTAGATCTGTTATATTTTGGTCTGCCATAACTCACTCTTCCTATAATTCTCCCTATTCTTATGCTGAGTTCATCGATCTTTTTGTATATCCTGCAACTACCTTGTTGACTAGAATTCCCCCTCCAAGACTCAGTAATGAGATTAAGAAGACTTTGCAGCTTTCAAGGACATATAAAGTTGGGGACTGGTATTTATACCAAAATCATTCAGTCATCAGAATATATGGATGTGAATTGTATCCATTCAGGTTGCCAAAATATGTGCCTATGAGACTTTTTGCCTTGGAATATTTTAGGCAAATGAATAATTCTGATATGATTCATTTTTGTAGTGTAAAAAAGAAAGCCCAACTCAGGATCAAAAGTCAATTAGGTCCCTTCATATGCAACTCTAGGGATGCTGAGTGAGAAGCAGAAGATATACTACAAAACCGTTGCAAGTTCCAAAGGAGTTTCCGTTGGGTTCCTTATGATCCATTTGGTTTTATCTGTGATAAAAGAATGAAGAACAAATCATCCCCATATATTCACCACAGGATTCCTGAAATAGAACAATATTCTAACCAAGATGAATGGGTGGAAGGAACACTAGTTGAGCAAGATAATGAAGAAGACAATAGAAACAAAATTATGAAAGATCTTGAGAAAGAGTTTGACCTAGAATCTTTTGGTCAAGTGCAGGTACCTCACATTGGCACTTCTTCAGCAGGAAATCTCCAACAGGGGTTACAGGAAGAGATTCCATCAATTGCAGTAGAGTCTAAAGGCAAAGGGAAAGAACCTGAAATACAGGTCATTGAAACTTTCATCATGGCAGAGAAACCTCAAACCTCCAGGGCACCAGATCAAACACAGGTTTCTCCTACTCAAGTAAATCATCCTAAAGTTTCAGAATTGCAAACTCCATCTAATATGGAAATAGGCAAGAAAAGACAGGCTCCAGATCCTACTCCTCCCAAAGAATCCTCAGAGCTACATCAAGCTAAAATGCAGAAACCCGATCCACTTCCAGAAGTGGAAATTATTGATGATATGTTTGATGATGAAAGAGAAGATAGTCAACTAACTAGCACAGTTAGTAAAACACACACAGGCCACAAAGGAAAAGCATTGAAAAAACAGTTGAGTACTGAATTATCTTCTTTTAAGCCACCAAAAACAGATGCATGTGATATCAAGAGAACTTTCATTAATATAAAAGCAAAGAATGATCCATTGAGAATGAAGGTATATGATCAGTATCTAAAAATGGGTCCACACAATCAGGAAAGATTGATGTCAGCATTTGACATTCAACAAGGCAAAATGATGATGAGCCATTTCAAATCCAAGGTACCAAAGCCCATGACAGCATCGGATTATATTAGGACCAATTTTGAGGTCCTGGAAAAAGACATTCATCCCTTGGACCAAATAGAGTTGCATAGACAAACTGGGGAAATGATATACTCCACCCTTACTGATAAGGCCATGGCAGCTCTTAGGCTGCGAGATTCTTTAAATAATACAAACACACAGTTACAAATTGAGAAGACTTCTTCTCAGGCAAAAGATAACAGAATAAAGTCTCTGGAAGATATAATCATCAGTTTGGGTCACAATCCCAAAGATATCAAAAGCATTGAGGCACTAATTAAAAAGAAAGATGATGATATCGCTGCACTGAGAAAGCAGCTGAAATTGCCAGCCTCAAGGCATCCCCAGACCCAAAAAGTTTTGAAGGAAAATTCACAGGAAGAAATGATGGAGTTGCTCTTGAAAATGACTGAGCAACTGAGTGAAACAGAGAAAGAATTGGAACAGGCATTAAGATAAAAACAGGATATCTTGCAAACATCCACAACAGAGATCATTACAGGTACCACAACAGCATATCAACAAACAGAGTCAGCACAGGTAAACACTTCTGGTTTAAGTTCTGATGAATTGGTAAAACAAATGGAAAGTTTAAAACTCAGAGTCACAGAAATTCAAACCACAAAATTGCAGCTAGTAAATCTGGAGCAGAAATATGATATGTCTAAAAAGAGTGTTGCTGATAACACTAGGGAAATCAAAAGACTGGAAAAATTGGTGAAGGCTTTAGAAAAGGATCTTTTATTAGAAAACCCTTTGAGAGAAATAAACGAAATTCTTTGGGATAATATAATTGAGACAATAAAGAGTGTTTGGTATTTTATACAAACAATCTTTGAACAAAATGAATTAGTTAAAGTAGATCAGGAAGAAATAGACAAAACAAGAGATGAATTAAGGGGCAGACCTGAGCAAGCTAATCAACTTATACAGTTTTTGAACACCTAGACTAAACAACAGCTTGCAGAGCTAGGAATTGATGACAGGACAGGCACTATTTTAGAAATAAAAAGAGTTTTTACCAAAAGAACTCTTATGCAGAATTTGGAAAGGAAATGCTCAGATATTCTGGAAGAAATTAATGCTTTCAAAGGAAAATTTCAGGTTTTATTGGACAATGGGTTACCCAGTCCTATGCTCTCAGAGGACAAGATAATGGACCTAGAAACCTATGTTAATAAAATAGATATACATGCTCATAACACAACTTCTCATTCTATCAGTTCGTCAGAAGCAACATTGCCAACAGGAAGGAATCTCTACGACAGGTTAAAGAATTTGTTTCATCTTGAGCAGGAAATAAAGTATTTGTTCCCTAATCAGCCCACTTTTTATAGATACACAGAGGCTGATGAAACATTAATAAAACTTAAAAGAACCATAATAGCTGAGGATCAATGGTGCGAAGACTTATTGGAAATTTTGTAAAGAATTTCGTCTTTTTACCATCATGTAAAGGATAAATAATGAGCACAGGTTAAAGAGTATCAGTTGGACAGTTGAAAGACTATCAGTAGAAACGAAGAGTATCAAACAAGTAAAAGAATTACTTGAAGGGACAACATCGAGCCCTATTATAGCACCTGCCTCCAGCACATCCACAAAAAGAGGAAACAGCACACCAGCAATTACTTTTTGTCCTATCCACGAGACCATTTGTCTCCTTTTTATTGTAACTTATTCATTAGTCACCCTAGATTATTGGCTAGGTTAGTGTGAGATATTTTCAATCATTTTTTGTATAAATAAACTCTCAAAGAGAGTATTGAGGGTGGATTCTACTACTTCGCTGTGACATTGATGTTTTTGGAATAAAAAGTGTTTTGGAGAAATATATTTGTGGCTTGCTGGATGACAATTTGAAGCTCATGACTTTTTGCAGGATTGATGTGTCGGATTGCAGTTCAATAAGTCTTTCTATCCTATGTCTTAAGTTCTATATCTGTTTATAATATCATTGTGTCCATTTCTGAATAATTGACATAAAAGAATAAATCAGAATTTACTTAATTGTACTCTGATTTCAGTTATGATTATTCTTAATGTTTTCCTCTAAATTGGTTATAAGCAACGAATTCTTAATTGCTCTTGCTTCGCTAATTTAAACATTTTGATTACTATAGTAAAGAATTCTTCACTGCTCTTTATTTGTAATCATTTCATTTCTTTCTTTTGAACATGCTGAAAGATTCTTAACTGCCTTTCGTCCCTTCAAACCCATTCCATCCACTTTAAATTCTAAAAATTGTTCTTTGTTTGGCTATCTTGCCCTGCAAAGCCATCTTGTGTGTAGAATAGTAATCCAATAAAGCCATCCTTTGACTCCATAGCCCAATGGCTTGAAAATATTCAACCTTGCCCTTAGTTGGAGAATTCCACCATTTCCAAACAAATTTCTTGGATCTATAACTAGCCTAAAACTTTCTAAGAACAAAGATAAATCATAAAGAGAGAGCCCTCTCTCGATGCAGATTGGCTAGATTCTGCATCTGAAGGTTGGTTTGTGGTTACCTCGGGTATACTTTCCTTTTCCACAACTTCAAGGAAAACCTGAGTGATAACAGAATGTAATATTTGTACAGAGTTAAAACCCAAAATTATTAAGATTTCCAAAGCTTTACCTCAGGAAGAAAAAGAAAAATAAATAGCTCTCTTTAAGGAATTTCAAGATGTTTTTTCTTGGAGTTATGAGGACCTAAAATCCTACGACACTAGCATAATACAACATAAAATACCTATAAAAGAGGACCAAAAACCTTTTTAAACAAAAGTTAATAAGGATCAATCCTGTGTTGATGCCTTTAATTTAGAAAGAGGTAAAAAGAATGTATGATGCCCAAATAATTGCACCAATTAGACATTCTGATTGGGTTTTTAATGTAGTTCCCACTAGGAAAAAGACAGGAGAAAATAGATTATGTGTTGATTTCATAAATTTAAATAAGGTGTCCTTAAAAGATAATTACCCTTTACCAAAGATGGATCACATTCTACAAAGGGTAGTTAATTCTTCCAGAATTTCATTTTTAGATGGATTTTCTGGATATAACCAGATTCTAGTCGAACCAGAAGACCAAGACCAAACTGCTTTTACTACTCCATGGGGCACTTTTATGTATGTAAAAATGCCTTTTGGTTTAATTAATGCAAGAGCCAGTTTTAAAAGAGATATGGATATAGACTTTGCCAAGGAGACTCATGAATTCTTAGTGATTTATTTAGATGATATTACTGTATTTTCAAAGACTGATTATAAACATTTGGATCATTTCAGGAAAGTATTTCTTAAATGCAGGAAATTTGGCATCTCTCTAAACCTTAAGAAAACTTTATTTGGATTGGAAGAAGGTAAAATTCTATGAAATATTATATCTAAAGAGGGAATTAGAATAGACCCATCCAGAATAGAGGCAGTTCTTAACATTAGTCCTCCTAGGAACATTAACGAGTTACAAGCTTTTCTCGGTGAAATTATCTTCCTTAGAAGATTCCTCTCAAATCTAGCTGAAATAATCAGAGAGCTTGATAATACGCTTAAAAAAGACTCAGTACTTAAATGGACTATTGAAGCCAAGTAATCTTTTGAATCAATTAAACAAGCTTTAACCAAAACACCAGTCCTTATAAGTCCCGACTTTAAGAAATATTTCATTATTTTTTATTTTTCTTCAAAACACACTATTGTTGTAGTTTTACTGCAGAAAAATGACCAAGGCTATGAGCAGCCCATTTCTTTCTTTAGAAAATCACTCAGATATTCCACTTTAAAGTACATTATAATGGAGAAACAAGCCCTAGCTTTGGTAAAGGCCATTAAAGACTTTAGAGTGTACATTATTTATTCACACATCATTGGCTATGTTCCAAATGCAATTGTAAAAGACATTTTAACACAAAATGGGCCTGATGGTAAAAGAGGCAAGTGGATTGCCACAATTTTGGAATATGACATAGAAATCAAACCCACCAAACTCATAAAAGGTAAAGGTTTAGCCAAACTCATGGTTGAATGAAATTGTCATGCTTTAGACATTAATTTTATTGCTCAAGTAGATGATCAGGAAGATATGGCGACTCCAGATATTAGTGAAGCCTTTTCAGACTCACCATGGTCTGTAGATATTGTATTTGTATTACTAAATTTACAAGCTCCTCTTGGATTATCAAGAAAAAAAGCTAGATTCTTAAAATTGAAGGCAGTAAGATTTTGTATCATAGACAATGTACTATTTTGGAAATATTATGGTGGAATTTTCCTGAATTATTTTCTTAAAGAAGAAGCTGACAAAGTTTTAGAAGAATTTCATGCAGGTGACTATGGAGGACATCTCTACTGGAAGACTACTACAGACAAAATCTCGAGAGCTGGTTTTTACTGGCCTACCTTGTTTGCAGATGTAAAAAGTATGTGACCTCCTGTCACAAATGTAAAATATTTGAGGGAAAGAAAAAACGGTTACCCCTACCCTTAAAACCCATCACAACATAAATTTCTTTTCAACAATGGGGTCTTGACTTCATTGGTGAAATTCACCCTTCATCCTCAACTCAACATAAGTGGTTTCTGATAGTCACTGACAATTTTACTAAGTGGATAGAAGCCATACCCTCCAGGAAAGCCACTGATACTATCATTATCTCCTTTTTAGAAAACAACGTACTTTCAAGATTTGGATGTCCGCAAAATATTATCACTGAAAATGCAGTTGCATTCAAATCCAAAAAGATGATTGATTTCTGCCATAAATATCACATTACCCTTATTCATTCTATTGCATATTACGCTCAAGATAATGGCCTCATTGAATCTTCCAATAAAAGCCTTGTGAACATCATAAAAAAATTACTAGAAGATAATAAGAAAACTTGTAACAAAGAGGTTAGTTAATGCCTTGTGGGCAAATAGACTTACCACCAAAAAATCTATTGGTACATCCCATTACCATCTTGTTTATGGAATGGATGTTGTTTTTCAATATTCCTTATGAGTACCAGTAATGAAAATAATCCAAGAATTACAAGTTAAGACCAATGACATTCAAAGAAGGATTAATCAAACCATTCACTTGCAGCAAACAAGAGAAGAGGTTTATCTTAAGTCTCAAGCTATCCAAGATAAGGTTAAGAAATTTTTTGACAAAAAGAGTAAAGAAGATGATTTCTACATTGGTGACAAAGTTATAAAGTGGGATTCAATGAGAGAAGAGAAAGAGAAACATGGGAAATTTGATCTCCTATGGAAAGGACCTTATGTTATTTATGGTTACAGAGGTAACAATGCTTTTTTTTTTAAAGAGATGGATGGATCAGATCTGCTAGGTGGACCTGTCAATGGTAGAATGCTGAAGCATTACTACTCTTCAGAAATAACCAATAGTTAACTTTGTTTACTTTATGCATTTTACATAACATTGCAGCTTTTAGATTGGATTGGATGTTTTCCTAACAAAGTTGAAGCTTGGAGAGAAGGCCCTAAGCTTTTAAAAGTGAAATATCATAAATATGAATAATTGTAGAGATCAAACAACATTTACAAGGTCACCATAGTCAAAATTCAAAGGCTACTAGTCTCAAAGTTCTTGACATTTCACCAGGAAATGCCATCCCCATGTGGAGCCACTGTTAGGGTCCTATAATAATAGGGTTCATAATTTTTGAATTGACTATGATTATTATTCTAAATATTTACATACCTTTCTTTCTACAAGTTGTTTTCCCATATTTGAAAATAATAATAATAATAAGAAAATGAAAAGAGGAAAGAGTCTTAAAATATAGATCAAAGGACTTGAAAATAAAAGATAAAAAAGAATAAAAAATGGACCCCAAAAAAAAAAAAAAAAAAAATAATAAGACATGAAAGTGATGCAAGTAAAAATGCCACTACTTTACTTTTACTGAAAAAATAGTAATTATGTGCAACTTATTCAAAATGCCATGATCCATGATGAGTTAAATAATTTAATCTTAACTTTTTCATGCTTTGAATTTCATGTTTATAGATAGAGAATAAAGATCTGTCAAATAGTTTAAACTTGACAAATCAATAGATATTTAGAGAATAAATGAGGAGCTCAACAGTATAATTTGAGCCCTCGGATGAAATAAGGCTAGAATTAGATAGTTTATGCATTAAAAGAAAAATGGATTTAGGGTTCCAAGATCAAATGCACCCATGCAAATAATGAAAAAATGATAGAATAAATGATGGGGAGGTAGAAAGCAGTTGCACAAGGCATGTAATAAAACATCTTTTGAAAAAATTACTAATTTACCTCCCCTCAAAGTATTCCAGTGTTCAAAACCTTCAGTTTAAAAGGCTCAGAGCATTTCTCTAACTTTTGTTGGAACCGGACCCAAGGCTTAAGAACTGATTCGTAATAAGTATTTGATTTCCTTCATAAAGACCCATTTCCTCAACATTATCACCCTTTTCCTAAGATATAACCCCTTTTCCTAAGGTAAAACACCTTTTCTTAGGGAAAGTAAAAAACCCCTTTAACTAATCTCATTTCATGCAAAAAACATTCAAAACACCCACAAAATGCTATTTATCCTAAGTGTAAGTGTTGTGTAACCAACTTCAAAAATAGAAGAAAAGAGATATCAACGCCTTAGAAATAAGCCACTTTGAGGGGGCAACCTCCAATACATTACATAAATGAACAATTCTTGAATGATACAATTTACAAAACCTCCTTTTTATATATAGGAGTCCATGGGGCCATAATGTAATCCTAGTGGGCCACAATGTAATCCTAGCCAACCTAACAATAATAATTTAAGGGCACAATAATAACAAAATGGGGGTTACAAGGGTACAATAATAACAATAAGGGGTTTACACTAACAATAATAAGGGACTATACTAGTGATATAGGGGCCTAACATGCCCCTCTCCTTCAAAAAAGTGTTGTCCTCAACGCTTGAGTAGCTCCGGGTGCTTCTGTATAAAATTCTCATCCTCCCATGTAGAATCTTCAGTGGGTAAGTTCTTCCACTTGATGAGATACTCTGAATTTGATCGATTCCGTAGTTGTCGAGTTCTTTTTTCCATGACTGCTTCAGGTTCCAATATGATTTTCCCTTCCCCATCAAGTTCTGGCAATACTGTTTGAACTGGAAGATATTCACCTATAACCTTCTTTAAGCATGAAACATGGAAAACTGGATGTACTCGCGAAGAAGCAGGAAGCTCCAATTTGTAGGCCATAGTACCAATCTTTTGCAACACCTTGTAAGGACCATAGTACTTTGGCGATAATTTATTATCCTTCTTAGCTTGCTTGAGGGACATTTGTTTATATGGTTGTAGCCGTAAAAATGCCCAATCTCCTACATCAAAACTTCTCTCGCTGCGATGTTGATATGCCTGTTGTTTCATTCGATTTTGTGCCAAATTCAGGTTATCCTTTAAGAGTTGGAGAACTTCTTGCTAATGCTCGATGTGATCTTCCACTACTTGAACCTTAGAATTTTCTCTTAAAGATGATGTGATGGATGGTGGATGATATCCATAAAGTGCCATAAATGGGATCATTTTTGCTACAGTATGGAAGGAAGTGTTATACCACCATTCAGCAAGAGGTAACCACTTGACCCATTGTGTTTGTTTATCAGATACAAAACAACGAGATATCCTTCCAAACATTTATTTACTATCTCAGTTTGACCATCAGATTGAGGATGATAAGATGAGCTATGAGCTAATTGAGTACCCAAACAAGAAAATAACTCCGTCCAAAAATTTCCAGTAAAAATGGGATCTCTGTCGCTCACAATAACCCTTGGGCGTCCATGTAGCTTTTGAATTGTGTCCATAAATGTAGTAGCAACTGTACTTGCTTTAAATGGATGAGATAATGCACAAAAGTGTGCATACTTGGTAAGTCTATCAACTACCACCATGATGACACTCTTTCATTCGGACTTAGGTAAACCTGTGATAAAATCCATTGAAATCTCCTCCCAACGTTGACTTGGAATGGATAAAGGTTGTAGAAGTCCCGGGGTCTTAATTGTTTCCATTTTATTCTGCTGGCAAACCAAACATTCCGCCACAAACTTTTGAATATCAGATTTAAGGCCATCCCAAAAAAATTCTTTCTTCACCCTCTGGTAAGTTTTTAAAAATCCTGAGTGTCCTCCTAAAGGAGAAGTGTGCAATTCCAGAAGAATATTTTGTTTTAGTTGGGAATTCTTGCAAAGATATAAGAGATCTTTGTACCATAAGGAATCATTTTTCCAACTAAATGTATCAGATGTACTAGGATCTTGCTGCAACTTTTGAATGAGTGTCCATACATCTTTTTCCTTCTTCCATTCATCTCTTGCTTCAGTTATCCAATCTGGTTGGATAATAGAAATGGCACAAAGCAATGCTTCCACCTCTTCATTCTTTCTTGAGAGTGCATCTGCAACAACATTAAGCTTTCCTTTTTTGTAGATTACTTCAAAGTCATAACCCAACATCCTTGTGACCCATTTTTGCTGCTCTTCTGACGATATTCTTTGTTCCAAAAAGTGTTTAAGACTATCATGATCAGTTTTTACCTTGAAGTGTCTTCCCATTAGGTAAGTTCACCATTTCTTTAGTGCATGCAGTATTGCTAACATTTCCTTCTCATAAATAGGTTTCTGTAAATACTTTCCTTTGATTGGACGACTTTTAAAAGCAATGGGTCTTCCTTCCTGCATTAAAATTGCACCAATTCCATTTCCTGAGGCATCACATTCCACAATAAAGGTTTTTGTTAAGTCTGGCGTAGCTAAGACCGGTGCTAGGTACATTGCCTCCTTAAGACGTTCAAAGGCCTTAGTTGCTTCAGGAGTCCATGAAAATGCATCTTTCTTCAATAATGTTGTTAGAGGTGTTGATATTCTCCCATAATTCTTAACAAACTTGCGATAATACCATGTTAACCCGAGAAATCCTCGCAACTGCTTTATGGTTGTGGGGACTTTCCATTCCTTAATGGCTTTAATTTTGTTAGGGTCTACTTTAACACCCTCGTGAGATACAATATGACATAGATATTCCACCTCTTGTACTCCAAAGAAACATTTGGATGTTTTTGCATATAATTGTTTCTCCTGCAATAGTTTGAGCACCCTGTCAACATGTTCAACATGATCCTTCAAAGACCTGCTGTAGATTAGTATATCATCAAAAAATACTAGCACAAATTTTCTAAGGAAGGGTTTGAAAATGGAATTCATCAACCCATGAAATGTAGAAGGTGCATTGGTAAGGCCAAAAGGCATGACCAAAAATTCATAATGACCCTCATGAGTTCGAAATGCTGTTTTTGGAATATCTTCAGTCTTCATTCTAATTTGATGATATCCTGAAAGAAGATCCAACTTGGTAAAATAAATTGCTCCATCTAATTCATCCAATAATTCATCAATCACAGGAATGGGAAATTTGTCTTTAATGGTGAGCTTATTGAGCTCCCTATAATCTGGACACATTCGCCATGATCCATCCTTCTTGTGTACCAATACTACAGGAGCAGAGAAAGAACTTTGACTAGGTTGAATTATGCCCACCTCTAACATTTCTGCAATCATACGTTCAATTTCGCTCTTTTGGAAGTAAGGATATCTATAAGGCCTGATGTTTGGAGGAACACTTCCTGGAATCAAATTAATAGCATGATCATGACCACGAATAGGTGGAGTCCTTTGGGAGTTTCAAACACCTTGGAATGATTGTCCAAGACTTGTTGGAGATCTGCAGAAATAGATGATTTTGATGTTGGAACTTCTAGTGAGCATAATTGTGCAATTACGCCTCGCTGTTCTTTCTTTAGAAGCTTTGTCATGACATTAGAGCTTATTGTCCTTCCTGGCTTCCCCGCAATACCCCGTAATTCGACTTCCTTTCCTTCTGAAAAAAATTTCAAGAAAAGTTCTTGAAAATTAAAAGCTACCGTCCCCAAAGATTGTAACCATTGTACTCCTAGTACAACATCAACACCTCCCATATGAATGGAAAGCATTGGACTAGTCAATACATATTCCCCCATGGTTAGCTTGATATTATGGCATTTTCTAGAGCAATTTATAGTTCCTCCATTTACAACCATCACTTGACATTCTGGTGCTGGGTATAGGAAACAATTTAATTCCTTGGCTACCTTACAATGAATAAAATTATGGGTGCTACCTGAATCAATCAACAATATTACTTTTTTCTTCTTGATTTGTCCTTCTATCTTGAGAGTTTGAGGAGTGGTAATTCCTGCCAGTGCATTACACGATATGGTCGGATTCATTTCTTCCTCTTCTAGGGCTGATTCCTGGTGTATATTCTCTTCTTGTTCATTTCTTCTTCCTCTTCACAATCTATGTAAAATAATTTCTTCTCAGCACACTTATGACCTTTAGTGTATTTGCTATCACAACTGTAGCAAATCAATTTTTCTCTTTTTTCTTCCAATTGTTGTGGTGTCAACCTTGTAGGTTGTGGAAATCTAGACATAGCAACACTTCCTTCTTTATAGAATTGAGTGGTAGGCTTCCTTGTCGCCATTATTTTACATTCAACTTTTCTTGCCAACCTGAATGCCTTCTCCAATGAATCTGGTTCCAAAACACGAACTTCATGTTGGATGTTATCCTTTAAAGTGCCTATGAAGAGATCGATCCTGTGTTCCTCTTGAATATCAATTACCCTTATATTCAATTTTTGGAAGTCCTCAATGTGCTGCCCCACTAAACCCTTTTGTTTGAGATTTATCAATTGGCTAAAGAAGGTGTTGCTCTTTGTATCCTCATAATGTGCTATCATTTCCTCAGTAAAAATTGACCAAGTGACAATTTTTTTACGGGAGCAAAGCCATCGATACCATACAAATGTATTTTGTTCTAAATGTAAAGTTGTAATGCATACCTTTTGTGTGTTTTGCACATTATGGAGATCAAAATATTGCTCCATCTGTAGTATCCATGTTACAGGATCCTTTCCATCAAACTTCCTCATATCCATTTTTGGAATATGGTGGTTCTTCCCTCCAACAATAGAGTTTATGAAATCACGATTAAAATTTATTTTGTTCTCATTATGAGTTTCCTCTACTATATTTTCACCATTAGGAAACATTTCTTGTATCAACTTTCCCAAACCTTCGATGTATACTTTTAGATCCTTCTTCATGTTTTCCATGTTGTCTTTCATTTTTTCATCGATCTTAGCTTCCATGTCATCCATCTTAGCTTCCATGCCCACTTCCATGTCATCCATCTTAGCTTCCAAACCATTCATCTTAGCTTCCACGCCTTTCTTCAAACCATCCATCTTAGTTTCCACGCCTTTCTTCAAAACTTCCATTTGATTTTTTATTGTTCTTTGCAAGAGCGAAATTTTTTGCACTTGCTCTTGTAATTTTGATATGTCATGTTGCCATTCTTCGTCTTCATGAGTCATAGTAGAGCCTTATAAAGGCTTAATGGGTGTTGAATTATTTTTAGGGGCCATTTTAGAATCCAATATTGATATCTATTCTACAATATGCCCTTGCAATCAATTCAACTTGATTATTCAAACAAGACTTATGCAGTTCGGAAAAAAAAAATACACACCTTTTACTTGATTTGAGGAGCTCAATATTGAAATTGTATTATCTCTATGATTGTGGATCTTAAATATCTGAAATTCAGTACTACAGTAGCCCTCTAAATTCTCTTTTGAATGCCATAGGGCTGAACTGATTTGGATTCTCCAAGACAAAGTTGTGTCCAATATCCCACAATGACCTAATTATGGACTGATTCAGTAGAGCGAACTTGTACAACTTTCCACGTGTCCCTGTTTTGTCCTTTGTCTCTGAAATTGATAGCCAAGAAACTAAAGTCTGTTTACTTGCGACCACTTTTTACGACACTCCAATCCGATTCCCAGAGAGAGAGTTATTGAACTTTTCCCACGATCACCTCTTTGAGATGCAATTTAGGAGCCTGAAAAAGCACTACCTTCCACAGATCATATCTCTAAAAATATTTTGAACCAAGATATAAAATATTTTGAAGACTTTCCTCAGGATTTCAGCTTCGCACCACATGAATTTCAAATTTTGAACCTTCGTAGAAAAAAAGTTATAGCGCAAATTCCACGATAACCTGTTTAGGAGCCTGAAAAAGACCTAACTTCCATAGATCATATCTCCGAAAATATTGCGAACCAAGCTCTGAAATTTTTAGAAAATATTCCTCTCGATTTCGGCTTCGCACCCTAAAAATTTGAGCTTCTGAAACTTCGCAGAAAAAACGTTATAGAAAAAATTCCACGATGACCTGTTTGGAGCAGCGAAACCCTACAATCCAAAGCTCTGATACCAAATGTTGTGTAACCAGCTTCAAAAATAGAAGAAAAGAGATATCAACGCCTTAGAAATAAGCCACTTCGAGGGGGCAACCTCCAATACATTACATAAATGAACAATTCTTGGATGATACAATTTACAAAACCTCCTTTCTATATATAGGAGTCCATGGGGCCATAATGTAATCCTAGTGGGCCACAATGTTATCCTAGCCGACCTAACAATAATAATTTAAGGGCACAATAATAACAAAATGGGGGTTACAAGGGTACAATAATAACAATAAAGGGGTTACACTAACAATAATAAGGGATATACTAGTGATATAGGGGCCTAACAGTAAGTTTAAAAATGGTCCACCATTATGAAAATATGCCAAAAACCCTTAAAATTCACTTTACTTAGCTCATTTATATGTATTTCTGCTCATTAATTTTCATATTAACTTTAACTTATTTTATTAATTCCTTATAAATACCTCCCCCCTCCCCCCCCCCCCCCCCCCGGTAGTTATATTAATTCATTTGTTAAATACCCCAAAAACCACTTAATAATGTTTAAACCTATGGTTTTAAAATCCATGTGACATAAATCTGCTCTTCCCCATAGGTTAAAACATATATCTTTTATTTTAACCTGATCTATGGTTGCAATACACATGTAAATCCTTTATTTTCCATGAAAAACCGTATTATCCATCTGTCATATTAATACATTACATTAACCCAATCCCGTTGCATATAATCTCTCAGGCCCCACACCCCATACACCAAGAAACTCAATCGCCAGATCTCCACCATTCGCATCTCCTCCATCAGATCCGATGAACCACATGTCGTATTGCATTTTCAAAAGCGTGGTCAATAATCCATTTCAGATTTGTAAAATGGGCAGTATTGCGCTTTTCTCTCTCCTCCAGGGGGTGCTAAACCATTTGATCACATTCATTTGTGAAAAACAACTTACCACCTTCTCATGTTGCGACAACCGTTGGTGGTATTCGCCCCCTCCCCCCCCCCCCCAAGCACCAAACCGCCTCCATTTCGATTTGACCCGCATTAACTGCAGACAGTGTTTAAAACCAAAATTTTATAAAACTGCTAATTCATGCGTTTAAACCCTTTTTCTGAGTTTTCTACACATTTAAACCCTTTCTGACTGAAAAAAAAAAGACGCCATTGCTCTATTTATGTGCTCAAATACCAGAAATCATCCTAATTTTTTGTTGTGACTGCATAAATACTCCAATATACATCCAAAAGACTTCAACAGCTTCCAAAAGCTCCCTGACAACTCAAAAACCCTATTTCAAGTCCAAATACCTGCAAAAAATAGGTATTCTTCAAAGAAAGTAACCTTCCCATCATTTGAATGAGATATATCTATGAATTTGATCGCCATAAGCCCTGTTTTCCCACAAAAATACCTTTATTTTCCTTCAAAGAATGCATTTACTGTAGAAACCCTGATAAAACTATGATTTTGAATATTGTAACCTGTTTTTAAACAAAATTGAAGAAGTTAAGCCTTTAGCAGACCTTAGAGAACCTCTGAATGACTCAAAAACCCTTTGCAAATACTCAAAAACTTTTCATGGATGAATTAAACTATTTTTAGTCTAGTTTATCCAAGAAGAGTAGAAAAAACCCTTGTTATACCTTTCTGAGTCTGTAAGAAGGTTTAAAGACTATTTTTGGAACTAAATTGAAGATTTAAAGCATAGAAAAATAAATTTTACCTATTTACTGTTCAGAAAGACCTCTGTAATACCAGAAATGCCTTCTGTAAACAGTCTAAGCTTACAGAAGAGTATAAAAGACCTAAAAACAGAGTTTTTAACATTCATAAGTCTAAAATTTTCAAAATTAAACCTAGTAATGGCTTCTAAAAGCACCATTGTTATAAATCCACTACAACCTTCTGTTGTAGATGTTGAGCATACACCCTTAGCTGATGTTGATTACAAAATAACGGATCTAGTAATAGAATTCAATCTTCTAGATCTCCATTGTTGGAGTCTAGAAAAATCCTTAGATCAAGGAGATGAAGTTCAGATTTGGGAGTCCAATTTACCCAAATATGTAGTTCCACATACTCATCAGTGTCCACAAGTCATTACGCTATGTCAAACCTACTATTCCCCTAACCAAAGAGCTATGGTTGATGCTAACAAAGAATTATTATTCACTATTACCACAAAATATAGAAGCCTAATGCTTCAGCTAAAACCTAATCCTAATGCAGTCCCATTATCCATAGAAGCTCTTACAAAGCTTTATATTGAGTTAGACTTTCCTAAGAGATTTTAGATCTTCCAAACATTCATGCCTTCATATGTTGAAATAAAAAAGATAAACCCTCCCTATTCATCTTCGAAATTTCCTGAAGGATCAAGGCATGTTATTTCAGTGTTATCCTTTATTCTTGGTTATTTTAATTATGAGCACACTAATGGGTCAATACTTGGTTTTATATCAACTTTTATGCATGGTCAACCTCCTTCTGTCATTTATAACTATGTTGAATACATAGCTGATAGTCTCCATGATCAGTTGGTGAAACTTCCCACTGAAGGAGTTTTCAGATATACATCCTTCCTCTTTCACATGTTCCTTTACTTCCAAGCAGATAAATTTCCAATAACCCTTCAGAAATTGGATGTAGAAGGTAATCCATTGTTAGTCATTTTCTGGACCTCTCTAATCAGAAAAGAATCATCAAAATTCACTTATGTGGATTTCATAGATTGTTTTGTTCATCCATTGATAAACATGATTACAAACAGTGTACAACCAAGGATAAGTAATGAGATAAAGAAATTGTTACAGTTTTCAGAGAAAAGTAGAACTAGAGATTGGTACCTTTACCAAAATCACACAGAGATTAGAGTCTATGTGTCAAAACTTTTTCCCTATAAATTGCCAAAATACTTTCCAATGAGAGTTTTTACCTTAGCATACATAAGACAAATTCTCAATTAAGATTCTATAAACTTCTTGGCTGCTAAAAAGAGGACTCAATTAAAATTGAAGAACCAGGTGGGTCCTTTTATATGCAATCACAAGGAAGTAGGTGTTGAGGCAGCAAAATAGTTGCTGGAATATAAATTTGATGAAGTTTTCTTGTGGAATTATGATCCTCATGGAATATTAAGTAGGAAGAGGGAAAAATGAAAATAAACCCCTTATATTCATGGTAAAAGGCCTAAGATTGGACAATTTTCCAATCAAACATTATGGTTGGATAATACTTTAATGGAAATAATCAAACAAGGTGATACTAGTCACACCTTGAAGACTCTAAATCAAGAGGATAAAACCACAAAGAGAATCATAGAAGAATGCACCTATACAACCGAAACAACAATAGAGACCAGATTCAAGATCAGATATAATAATAAAAATAAGCTTAATACAGTGAACAAAGAGAAAGAAAAAATTGAGGTCCTAGATGAAGAAAATCTAGAGAAGAACACATATTCTACTAAAGTTATTGAGAATGAGCAGGAAAATGATACTTCAGACACTCAGATGATTGAAAAATAGCAAAGCATGGAGGCATCCTCATCACATCAAGTAGAAAATACAGACATTGATATCAAAGATAAATATAAAGAAATCAAAGCCAAGAATAAAGAGTTAAAAAATTATATTGATTCACAGTATCTAAAGAAGACTCCAGGAAATCGAAACAAGTTGCTTTCAGCCTTTGATTACACCAATAAGAAATTTCTTATGACAGTAATACAACAAACAATGTCCAAACCTACAACAGTATCAGATTATAAAAAAATTGACTTTGAACTACTGGTAGAAAGCATTCATCCGTTAGATCAAATTGAGTTTCTTAAGAAAAGCTCCGAAATGCTTTATTCTACTATGACTACAAAGGCAATGAGTGCCCAAAAACTTCAGAACACTATAACCAATTTGAGATATCAAATTAGGATCGAAAAAAATTCCTCTTATGCTAAAGACACTAGAATTAAGTCTTTAGAAGAACTGGTGATTGAAGTAGGGTATTACCCTTCAAATGTAAAGGCTACAAAAGAATTGGTGAAAAATAAAAATGCTGACATTGCAGCACTTAGAAAGAAACTAAAATTGCCTCCAACAGAACATCCTCAGGAAAAAGAAATTATGCATGAGGAAAATTAGAAATATGAGATGATGAATCTTATACTCCAAATGACAACACAAATTAAGGAAATGGAGATAGAAATGGATAAGCTTGTCCAAGAGAAAGAAGCTACAAAAGCTCAAAGTGTTCCTCCTACAGTCATCCCCATGGTAACTACAGCAGTTCCCTCAACTTTAGCAGAGGAGTTAGCACCAAAAGTCCCATTGGCCAAATCTGTGCCAATAACTTCTTCCACTACTTCTACTATTGAATCATCAACTTTAGCAGTGTAAAAAATAGATGATGCCAACAAGCTGATAAAATACATGGAAGATATGTCAATTCAGAATAATGAGATCAATAGGTTGAAATAACAAATCAAAAAACTTGGAAGATGCCAAGAAATTAGCTCAAATAAATGCTAAAACAGAGGAACAGAAAGCCAAAAGGTTTAGTGAACAGTTGAAGAAGGTTGAAGCAGAGTTAACCTTGAAAGAACATATGGCTTACATAAAAAATCAATTGTGGTCCAAAATAATTGAGTCAATAAATGACACTTGGCCTTCCATTCAGGTAATTTATGAACAAAAGGACTTGCTTAAAGTAGCAAAAGAATAAATTGTGAAGACAAAGGAAGAGCTTGGTGCCAAACCTGAAGAGGCGCAAGAAATAATCAAGTTTCTTAACACTAAAAACAAAAAAGAATTGGATGAAATAGGGATAACTGATAGAACCAAAACAATTCTTGAAGTGAGGAATGTAGTTTCAAAGAAAAACTTGATGAAGCAACTAGAAGAGAAGTGTCAAAACATGGATTTGACCATAACTAGATTTATGGTAAAGTTTGAGATATTGAGGAAAAAAGGTTTGCAAAAGTTCTTGTTATAAATGATAAACTAATGAAGCAAGAGGATTACAACAAGAAGATCAGAGGTTTTTCAATAGAACAAGTAAACAAAGAATATTGGCAAGGAGTACCTAAAGGAAAAGTATTGCACAAAAGAGTTGAAGATTTGTTTTATTTACAACATGAGATAAAACATTTCTTTGTGGTCAAACCAACCTTTTCTAGATACACAAAGGCTAATGAGAATTACAGAAAACTTACCAAGATAAAATTACCTGATGAAGAATTTTGGCAAAATCTTATTGACTTACTGTAAAAGACAGTTTTACAGTGAAAGAGGATGAAAAACAGAGTTTTGTTTTTACACAGTAAAAACAAATTTTTACAGCAGTAAACTAGTCAAAACAGCAGATGAAAGAGTATCAGTGGTTAAAGAGTATTAGATGAGAGATAAAGCTTCAAAATAGATTGAATATATTTTTTCCAGCGTTGAAGACAACACAACAACTAGCTGCACCCAAATCCAAACAACATTTCTATTTAATTTTAATAAGTAGGATAGCTTACAAGTTTGTTAAGCAACTGTCACTATATTTTTGTAAGAGATTTTATTTTCCTTATAAAAATCCTATGATTACTGTAGGATATTTTGTATAACCTTTTGTATAAATACTTCACCCTTTGAAGTATTATTGTGGAATAAATTGCTGAAGATTTCTATAGTCAATATTTATGTACCTAAAGGGATTTTGTACCAAGTTTCAAGTCAGCAGGCTGGATCAAATCAATAAAGCATCATGTTTCAAGATTCATGTGTTAGGCCAACTTAAGTGAAGTACTTTCTATTGTTATTTGTTAAATATTCTTATGTTTTCCATTCATACATAAATGTGTTCCAAATTTAAATGTGAAATCAGGGAGTGATATATTAGAATTTGTTAAAAGCACTCTGTTATTTACTTGTTTTCATTTTGATGTTTTCTGCTGATTTCCAGAGTAGGGAACCCTTAATTTATCCCGCTTTTGAATGACTTATGTCCTCTTCACCCCTTATCCGGATCAAAGAATTCTTGATTGCTCTTTATCTCGATTAAACCACTTCACTAATCAGCCTCAAAGATCTTGAGTGACTCTGCTATCTTGCCCTGAAAATATTTGACTTTAGACCTTGATCCTAACCTATCTGCTTGACACATTGACTCCATTTTCCCAATAGAAAAATAGATCTATGAATATCCATCTCAGTAAGTGATTTTTCCCACCAAACCAAACCAAATATCAAAACCAAATTTCCCCATATAACTAGCCTAAAATTAAATACAAAACAAAGTTAAATATTATAGAGAGAGCCCTCTCTGAGCCTTAGGAAGGCTAGATCCTAGAGGTTGAAAGTAAGTCTGTGGTTACCTCTAATGTTCTTTAAACTATAAATTAAAATCTCACAACTTTGAGAATTATTAGTGTGATAACAGACACCCAATCTAGCCTTGCCCTAACTTCTATGTTACATTAAAAATATGCAGAAATAAAATATGAAGAACATAAATGAATAAATAGGCCAAACTCACATCAACACAAAATTTGTTAAGAATGAAGGAATAATACTTTTATTATCTTCAGAAATATTTCAGAGTATTACAATTACGTCACTGGAACATCACAATGGTTCAAAATTTATTTCTTGGATTTACAAAATATTTATATGAAATTATTCTAAATACAAAATAGAATATTATCCAAAACGGATTTGGATTTTACAAAAATAGAATAAAAATTTTTTTTTATGAACTGATTTGAATAATCAACACACAATTCAAGGTGATGTTTTATGACTACCACCTGGAACTGAATTTTCTGCTTTTTGCTCATGTTATCTTGTTTTTTTCTCCTTTTTACCTACAACTACTTACTAAATTTCTGCATTATGTTTCATTAAATTAGTTCAAGTAATTTATCCTGTCTTTTATCATCTTGCATGTAAAATTTTGTTACTTTCCTATATGCCTCATCAATTTTTTTTCATTCCTCAAAATTTGGCCTAGTAATAAATAAATGTTGAACTTCATGTTGGATAAAAAATTCATATTCTAGGCTAGCAAGGAATTCTTTATCACTGATTAATCCTATGAATTTTTCAAACTTGGTTTTATCTGTTTCTATCTCATGCAATATTTGGTGATAATTCTCTAGTGGAATCAATTGGCCAATCGAATCTCATAAATTTGGAAGTCCTTTTTGGCGTAAAACATTAAGATTCTTATGAAATTTTCTAATATCTACTTCTAAGTTTTGAATTTTTTTCTAATTGTAACATTAAGTTACCTTTCTTCAAAACTTTCTTTGCTTCTAGGACGGTATCATTCATGTCTTCAATTCCAAATTCCTCTAGTTTTTTTGTTTTAGAATTTAGCACTTTAATAATTGTCGTTGCTTCCCATGGCTTATGATCCAAATCTTCTTTGATCTCTGTAATGGTTGTATTTGAATTCTATAATAGCTCCTCCTATTCAAAAATAATTTCAAAAGATGTCTATAATTTATTCATAGTTGAATTAATGTTGTTTCAAATATTTTCTTTGGCTTCAGATAATGTCTGTGAAATTATTGATTCATTTTCATATTTTTCCAATTTCTTAGTTAATCTGAAATTTTTTTGTACTTCAACCAGATATGCATTATCAAATTTTATATAATTATCTAGGGTCTTCTCCAACTGAACTCTAAGTTTTTCAATCTCCATATATTTTAATTGTATGTCTCCCATTTCCTTTAATAGTTGCTATCTTGGATTCTGACTAGTGGACTCTGTTTATGTTGTGGATGTTCCTACTCCAGTGCTGACTTGGACTTCTCTTTCTTTGATCAAATTTTCCACTTTTCATCCATTTTCTCAATATGTACATTTTGTTCCACAATCGCCTGAAGCATGTTCTCCTTTTATTTCTCCTGTTGACTTACTTCTTGTGCTTGAGGGTGTTCTATTGATGGTAATTAAGTTGTTTCCTCAATGCTTGAATGCCTACATTTTTACTTTTAATTATTTCCTCAACTTCCTTTACATCTTTTAGGGTCCAACGGTAATTTTAAAAATAGATCTTCGAGCACCTTTATTTTGGTATCCTTTGCTAGAAAAGACATCTTTTCTAGCTTGTTTCCTTGACGGGTCTTGACCCAAGTTCAGATTTATTGTGCAACCAGCTAACCCTCCAGCTACTAGCCCTTTCAGCAATGACCTACTTGCACAGATCAAAGTCTCACCTGAAGCAATATGGGGGGCGTTAGAACCAGGTTTCCCCACCCTTATGAATAATTTGATGTGGTGGCCCTAAACGGTCTTATAACATAACTTATCACAGATAACAGGAAAGTGCGTGCATAAACAGATCAAAAAACTAACAAATCAACTTCTTCGTAGATTATTCCAACATGCAATATACATATATTCACACACAGTAACATATATACTTAAGCATATTTATTCATCAACAATATACTTCAGTCATAATACACTTCATTCATTTTCACATATGAATTTGGTCATAAATAGAAGTAAAAGCGCAATCACAGAACCAATTTTGATCTCATAACAATAAACATAATAGATTCACAATAATTAGATAATTAACACATCAAACACATAACACATTTGGTTTAGTTCACAAAAATAGTCTTTTGCATTAATAGATCCAATAGTTCCAATACATTTAGACTTCCCTTAAAAATTACCCTTCTGCGCACACAATTAGCGAGGTCCACCCACAACTAGGACTAGATCTCTACGCACACAGCCAACAGGAGTCTTTCTACCCAAAAACCCAGACATAGACTGAAATCCTTAAAAAATGTTCATCAACATAAGCATCAGATTAATAACTCTACTTGAATCGATCTATATATATTTATACCAATCTTAGCGCGTAGATACTATGGGCCTCAAACCATACTATGGTCTCAAACCATGGTTTGAGGCCCATAGTTTTCCCTTAAAACCCATTTACATAAGATAGGGACTTTGACCTACCCCAAAGCCCCTTTGACTCTTCTATGTAGCACAAATAACAAAAATATATACAAAAAAATTATCAGCATAAAACCCAAGGGACCCCACTCTAATAGGCCCCCAACACAAACTTATGACCTGTCCCAAGTCACTATGGGGTGGGCTCCTTCATATTTTCCTTGAGTGCGACGAAAAAGGTATTTAGTGGCAAGACCACCTCAACACTATGCACAACAGCTCCCTATGCTTCGTTCACCAATTTCTCAGTTGTCGGCCCTTCAGCCGCTTGACCAATTCTGCGTTGGGTCTACTAAAGTCTCTTCAGGGCTCCATCAAAATTTTGAGATAAATGTAGGGATTCCTCAGCCCACGACTGCATCCTTTCTTCCAGTAAGTGTTCATCGAAAAATAGGTCCTTGATCTCAGTTTGAATAACCCGGCCCTCCTGAATATGAGCAAGGCAATGTGCTATCACTAGGGTGGGCACTGCCATCCTTATATCTGCAAACTGCTGCTCCTTGATGCAAAATTCATTACGCAGCTGCCACACCATCAGTTCATTCCGAACCGAAGTCCAGACGCCCATGGCTTCATCTAATAATTTTCTACATTTAGTTACTACAACTAATATATTGTCTATTGCTTCCTTTACCTTGACAACACATTTTCCTCTGACTTTGGGTGGGGTCTCTGGTTGTAGCTTCATTTGTAAATCTTCAATTTGTTACTCAAACACTGCTCTAATAGTCTGTACTTCTTCGCGTGATGCCTTCAGCACAGCGGCGATCCCTTCCAATTTTTTTGTAGGAGCGGCTGAGGTAGGGACTGCTGGCACATTGCTACAAACTTGATTAATATTTTCTTCTAAGGAAACACGTCGAGCCTCTGCTGTGTGGCACGCTTCTTCTGCGGCCTGCATTTTATATTGAAATTCAACCACTTGCTATTACCCCTCAGTGGTGGTGTAGTAGGCGCAGGCTTCTATAAATTGAAACTCGTCTAAAATCATATTGTGGATCATGTGGAGATTTCCTGTGGGCAGCACATCCAAATCAATATTAATGTCACTGCAGGCTCCGAGATGTGTGTGCAAAATCGATGACTCAATGCAGATGGAAGGTTTGGGGATCTTGATTAGGAAACTCAACCTGGTCGAAGGCAGCATAGTGGTGATCAGCAATGTACTGGTAACCAGGATTCTCACTTGAAGTTGGCTCGCCTGGGCCACGCTCGCTTATATCAGGCTCACTTGAACCTTTAATTCCTGAATTCCACTCTATACACCTTCGAGCACAACCTTGCACTATGCTTCCAAATTGATCCACATATCTTCAGTCGCAGACATTACAGTGCTTTCTATTTTTTTGAAATCATCCTTTGTCAGTGTAAGATCTTCTTCTCTGATAGCTTTCAACCCTTTTCACTCCTTTCTCAGACCTCCCATGACCTGCAAGTCATGCTTCATCCCCTTGGTGGTATGTGCTTAAGCTTGCTCAGCAGTATGAGCCTCGGTCTCCTTGGGAAAGGCAATGTTCTTTTCAGGCACAATGTCTTTCTCTAGGTTGATGGTCTCGTCGATTGTGGTCGACGTGACCTATGTGCCAGTGCCTTTATCTTTTAGTTTTGTACCTGTTCAGGGCTTGGTAAGAGTCTTTGGAATTGATGAAGATGCATCCTCCGTGGTGTTCAGCTGCAACCAAGCTGGCGGCCACTTTTCTGTGACGCACACTAAATCATCTTCAGTCACAAAATAGGGAAATTCGTACCAGATTTCCTCAATAGTGCCCTTCACACGGATATGGATATTGTGGAACATCTCTTTTATGTCCGCGATCAACTTTTACTACTTGTAAAAGGTTGGAGACAATATTGGCCTTGATTGAATGGATTGAAACACTGCAGCATAAAAAGGACCCAAAAAATTTTATTCTTTGTGACATGCGCGGGGATTTTTGAGTTCCAGAGAATGACGTAACGTGCGGCTTCATACATATTAGGCTCAATTTCAAGAAATTGGGTTTCTTTCAACGTCTTCCAACCGATGAGTGTGATCAAAATTAGTAGTAAAGCATAGTAGAAATGCTTCCCATCTTCTTGCACCTCGCACACATTCTCCAAAAATTCTTCTGAGAGATACTAGGCCCAATAATATTGCGCACCCTTCTCGCATTGCCCAGCAAGAACAATGACTTGGCTAGGGACTTCCTTCAGTATGAACTTCCTCATCATTTTACATGCTAGGATGAGGGCTCCAAATCGACTAACCGAATCATAAATCTCACTCACCACAAACCCGCAACAGTGGCACGTGACCTGATAGTCATTCTTAATCTTCTCTGTGATTCTCTTCTCCTAGCCTTTACCTCAAATATCAGCCAAATAATTCTTTCCTTGATCAGGAAAGTCAGTGATCCGATGGATCAGTGGGACATCGATCAGGAAGCACTCTCCCAGCCACAAACACTCGTCATGAACTAGCACAAGCAACTGCTGCACACAAATTTCATTGATCAGGATGTGTCTGAAATGTGGGATCTGCAGCAAATTTAACAACCCGGCCTTGTGGAGGCCCAACACCAAGCACTTTCTCTCAATCCACACAATGCCCTGCTCATAAGAAACTTGGTCTAAGTATCTATCAGGTGTGAGCTATGGAAATTTTTCGGCATCTGCAAGGTCCATTCCTCCATTTTCAACATTGGCACATTGGCGAACATATTTCCTTCCATTGGTACATTCTCAGGGATGAAGGGCATGTTGATGTATGGCTACACTTTGTCTAGGTCCTTCGGGACCTTCACTAAATCTTTGTGTGGTGCAACATAGGTCAGCAACCACAAGATGGGAGAAATTTCCACCACATCCTCCTCTTCCATAATTGTCTTAGGAAACTATACCATGGGCTTCTTCTAGTGCTCAGCTGTAGTGGAGCGCAGCTTAGGGGTATTCTCTCTTGGGGATTTTTGGGACCCTGAGGTATTTTCCTTCTTTGTCTTAGCTGGGGCAGGGGTCTCAGTGGCCTGTGCAACGAAATCCTCTCCTAGTCAGGTGGTTGTCATATTTGGCAGAATTACATGGCCTAAAACCCTGCGACACAACTCCTCCTCAAACACTGGATCAAGACCATAAATGTACTAAAAATAGAGGCTATAAATCAAGGATATCAATGCACAAAAATCACACAAAAGGAAAAGGGGACAAATGAGAACCCTTCAGTCATATTTATAGCTTAGGCGTGTCTCAAACAGTCCCTTGTGCATTAATGTAGCTCCATAAATGACAAAATGGCTCAAAATTTGGCATAATATCCTCATTAAATGCAACTTAGATGCTCCTCCAAATGGTAATAATATTTTCTTATCCAGATTTACTGTTCCAAATAATATATTATGGCACTTATGTGACCCAGTCAACCTCCGCGCGTAGCTTCCACGTTTACATCACACCTTTCTATGCATATTCCATCCCTTTTTCACATATCCAATACTCCTGCCATATAGTCATTTGGTGCATGCAGGGAGAGGTTCATCCCTATATGGTTTCAATCGGCTTCTGTTGACATACCCGAGAAGATATTTTCCGCTCAATGTGGCCAGGCACACCACGCCTCCATCAATGATTTCCTTAAGAATATATGGTCCTAGCCAATGCATCTTGAACTTCCCTAGGTGGCGTGAAAACCTAATGTCATACAACAAGACCAAGTCTTATTCCTTGAAGACCTTATGTTTGACATGCCTATCATGCCATGCCTTTTCGCGTGCATTTTGGACTTGCTAATGAAAATTTTCAATAAAGCGATCCTCTTATGGCGCGACTAACTGCGAAAATCATTCCTCCATAATATCCTCTTTTTCCATATTTTTTAATGTTGCAATGCGCAAAATTGGAACAATGTACTCCATTAGAATCACATATTCCTTCCCGCATACCATCCTGAACGGTGTCTTCCCTGCCAGCTTCTTGCATGTAGTTCTATATGCCCAAAGAACCGAAGGTATGCACACATCCCAATAATTCTTGTTAGCATTGAAAATATTAGTGAGCGAAGTCTCCAATATCTTATTGAAAGCTTCCACAACAGCATTCTCCTGTGGGTGATATGGAGTGCTCTTCTGATGGTGAATTCAGAATTATTCTATGAGTTCTTCAGTGGTTTCATTCACGAAGTGCGTACCTCAACCACTCATCAAAATATTAGGGCATCCAAACTGAGTTAATATGTTTTCAAAAATGAAGTGTGCAGCTGTTTCTACACTACAATCCTTCATGGCCTTAGCTTTGACCCAACAGGTTACATATTTTGTCACTGTGATTATGTAACACACACCTGATTCTTTCTTGGAGGGTCAATAAGCCCAACAAAATCTATGGCACATTTATCAAATGCTTGCAATGCCATATGAGGATGCAAGGGAATATCATCTCTGCATGATGGCTTTATTGTCCTTTGCCATACATCGCATTGGCGGCAATGTGCATATGCATCATTGTGTTGCGTGGACCACCATAAACAAGCTTGAAAAATATTTTGAGTGGTTGATTTTCCTGCATAGTGACCTCTTCCAACCCCTCCATGAGATTCAACTAATATTTCTCGTCTCTCAAATTCCAAGACATAATTTCACAAGACCTCATCTGCACCCATCTTTTACAACTAACCAGTAATTATAGTAAATTTAGTTGCACACACCACCATCTCTTTCTTTTTTTACAATGTGTCCTCCTTGGGAACACGTCCAGTAGTCAAGAAATGAATGATATCAAGGAAACGATCATCAACCACCTTTATCACAAATAACTGCGCATCACGTAAACCATCCTCCAAACTATTTTCCTCTTCTCCATTCTCAATGCGCGATAGATGGTCCGACCCATCATTCAGGCTCGCCTACTTCATAATCACTTCAAAATCATACTCCTAAAATAGCAACAACCACCTTCAGATCTTCCCCCCCAGGACAAGCTTATTGACCAAGTACTTCAAAGAAGAGTGGTTAGTAAACGTCTTGAAGTGTCCTCCTAACAATTAGTGGCAGAATTTCTGCAGCGCATAAACCACCGTCAATACTTCTTTCTCCATGGTTGAATAATTACGCTCTGCACTTAATATCTTCCTACTCACAAATGAAATAGGGTGGTCAATCTCCCCAAATCCTGGCTACGCTAAAATATCTCCGAGCACGATGCATGAGGCATCAACATGCACGTGAAACACCTTTGATCAATCTGGAAATACAAATATTGGTGTAGTGACCATCTTATCCTTCAGTGATTCAAAACTCTTCTAACATGATTATCCAAAAAAAAATTCACATCCTTCTTAAGAAATTTCTCCATGGGCGCATTAATCATAGCATATCCCTTAATGAGCTTCTGATAGCATCCTATATGCCCCAATATTGAGCACAACTATTTGACATTCACGGGTACTTCCATATTAACAATCACTGTGATCTTCGCGAGATCTACCATCAACCCTTGGAGTATCCCAAATGGCCCAACAATATCTAAAATGGCACACAAAATATGCACTTCTTCAAATTAACTGAGATATGATACTTTCTACAAGTATCCAACATTAAGTACAGACTTGTGACATGCTTCTTCAACAACCCAAAAAAAATCCAATCATCAAAGTAGAATTTTAGGAACTTGTGGATATACTTCTTGAATGTAGCTACTAATACATGCGAGAAGATAGTAAGCACATTCTTCAATCCAAATGGCATGAATGTACACTGAAAATATCCACATTTTGTTTCAAAGGTTGTCTTACTTCTATCCTCTAGTGAAATCCTGATCTGATGATACCCTGAGAAACCATCTGTAAATGAATAAGCCTCATGTTCTCTCATCTAAAAATGGAGTTGGAAATGGATCATGTACGTAGGCCTCATTCCATTTTGGTAGATCCATGTAGATCCTTATTTCTCCTTTTGTCTTCATATCTTGTACTACCATAGGGATTACCCAATCAGAATCTTCCACAGTTTCTATAATGCCTGCAACAACCATCTCTTCCTTCAATTTATGCTTGTATTTTGGATTCAATCTATATGATCGATGCCTCACAGGTCTCACATCAGGTTTCAAAGTGATCTTCATGACCCCAAGCTCTCTAATTATTCCTTTCAGCTCAGATTACTTCATAGGAAACAGGTCATGATACTCAATTATTAGCTCAACAACCTTTCCCATTGTATCATCATTCGAATAATCTCTAGTCTTTCCAAACTTCGGTTGCTCTTCAAATCCAATATTCACTTGTTGAATCTTCACATGCTTTGTGAGATCTAGTGACATAATTGAAGGCCCAAAAACTTCACATTGTCCCTCAGATTCTGTGATTGTGATATTCCTTAGATTTTCATCAGTTTCTTCAACTATCGTATATCTGAAATTGAAAATATCCCTCATTTGCACATCCCATGCTAGAAAAGCGCATTATATATTCAACTTGTTCATATCAAATATAACCTCTTGAAAACCTTGCAACACTTTTCCCAAGCAATAAAACCCACTCTCAAAGCTAAAGGTCAAAATGAAGCTCTCGGTCAGTGCAAACCATTCATTGTTTCCTCGACGTAGCTCTGTTTCCAGGTAACAATCAGTGGAGACCTTCCCCAAAATATGGATCAACATGTGCACCCATTCTATTCTTGTCTCTGCACCCCATACTTAAGTCTATTTAGCTAGATGTCTGCGTCTAGCACCCTTTCCAGAATAAAATTCTTCCATTATGGTAGTTGGACATTCAGAGTGTAATCTCGTCATTCGCATGCATTCTTCCCAGTTTCACATGTTTCCTTCTTGAATCTCCCACCATCATGCTAGAATAGTGTGCAATACTATATCTAATGCATGGAATCTCTATACTTATGGAACAATGCTTTGAAGTTCTCCTAAAAACATATTCACATTATTTAAACAATCGTAATACGGAAATTCGTGTACCTTTGATGATATGCAGTGAAGAGATATGATCACTCGATTGCAGCACAACGTAGATAATTCATGTAGTTGGTTCTTCTAGTTATCAAATTATTCATATGAATATGAAAATAATGAACTCTCTTTTTCCTAATTAATCCTTCCATCAGTTGTCTGGGTGATCCAATCATCAACTTGCGCAGTTAGTTTATAGATATGGTTGACATTATCGTTCATGCGCACTAGTTCTGTATATCTTTCACCTTTAGTAGGATCTAAGGGAACTATAAATCTAGTTCCATTGTTCTCAAATACCATACTTCTCCTCTTCATATTTATGATGCCATCCATATCAATAGCCCAATATAATCCCAACAGCGTAGGATAAGGATCAATATCATCCACAATCTGTATGACTTTGAAACTTGCAAGCACCTTAAATCCTTCAATATCGACTACCACCTGTGAGAGTCTTCCTAATGGAATGATTTTTTGTTGATTCACCATGAGAAACAGAATAGTAGACCACTACAACTTAGGTTCTCCCATGTGCTACCAAGTTTTCTTAGGTAAGGAATTTGCATCAGATCATAGATCCAGAATAACCCGATCCATTTCATAAGCACTGATCTGAGCAGTCAAGCACATATCTTGTCGAGTTATTTTTTTGTTATTTTTGTTATAGATCTTGTTGACAACTTTCTGTTCCATCTGAAGCTGTACTTTTTCTGTGCAGTTATCTATCAATGCTTGAAGATTCTCCCCTACCTTCTTGTTGCGCAATAGTTTGATGCAAGCTTCTAAGAATATCTTTATTTATTAATCTGCTCCTGTAACATCCATAGGTAGACCTGATGTTGATGTGCTTGATTCTACAAACTGTTTCTTTGCTTCTACAAAAGTGTCTTTTCACGCTGTAAAGATAAACATCCATTTTATTTCTTTTATCCTCACTAGTGGTTGCACCACTTCTAGTGACAACATTCATGCTAGGATCCTCTTCATGTAGCTCTGCCCTGACCATCTGAACATTCTACGTGGGAGCCTGTGATTTATTCTCCTACATATTAACAATTACATGATCAAACTTCCTAAAGTACTTGCATGATTTTTGGATAGGATTTGGATAGGCCCATGCATAATGACCAACATCTCCACAATTGTAGCAAATGACCTGTCCCCTTCCTCAACCAACTGATCCTCCTCGTCTTCCTCTTCATCTAGTATGGAATCCACCACACCTAGATGGAGATGATAGTGATTTTGGTTTAGCCTACATTTCGTATAACTCAAATTTTTCAATCATCAAATCAAAACTTCGAAAATCATGTTCATCATGTCCTAGTGATGAGAAGAATCTACAAAACATTTGCTTTAGCTCGGGCATATATTTTCCTATCCTTGGATAGTAATATATCGCATGCAAGCCCGTAGAGTAATAAATCACGCACCATACTGGAGGTGTCCCACTTTTCCCCACCACTCTCTTCAGTGGGCTTGGTCCTCTAGCGTGCAGATAATCATTAAACATGGGGAATTGATCCTTATGATTACCGATAGATTTACATCGTATGCACCATACCTTAGAGCATACCTCCTTTCCCTTATATTTGTGCATATTCTGAATCTTCAAATGCATTGCTTCTAACTGACTCTGAATCTACTGAGTTCCAATCACAGTAGGCACCAATGCAACTTCTAATTTCATTTCAATTTATATGACCTCAGCCTACGTGCAAATCTTCTGTTGACTCAAGGGTTGGCGTAGATGTGGGAGAAACATATAAATAAGCCATTCCTTATGTTGGGTATCAACAATAGTGAATCCACCATCTCTGATAGTGCCATTCAATCTTTGATCTACATCCCAAGAAGATTCATTCACCTCCTGGTGAATCTCTTTCAACTTCGTAACGCACTATGCATATGACTTAGGCTTTTTGAATTGTTCTTTTAGAGTGTCCTTCAAATAATTCATAGCCGCATTAGGGTTTTTTTATACATATATTATATACTAATACAATGCGCGATCTTGGAAAGTAGTGGCTAACTATGATTTCTTAACATAATCATTAGTAACCTGATGTGCTCTCCATACAACATCAGTGACAAACTGGAATTGCTCTGTATATTCATTCCCAATACCTCTAAAAGTTGGAAACTTCATAGACGCAACCATATTTTCACCTGGGGGAGGTGGAGGTGGATTGTATGACTTGTGAGGTGAATGTGGAAGTGGAGTAGATTGGATTTGAACTATGGTAAACACTCCTTGATTGTTCTAATCTTGTGAGACTTCTTCTTCTTCATAGTGCGTAGATTCACTAGAGCTACTAGAATATAGTTCATCGTCACTATCAAATATACCCTTGAGAGGATTGTAAATAAACCCTTCTTCTAGATATGTGCAGTAAATTATTCCACTCTACGTATTCAAGCCTCTTCGGGACATTCATGCAATATGCTCACACAAACAACCATGTTCACACAATAGCATCTTAATCCAAAACCTCAAAGAGCACGGGAAATTACCTATGGGACTCTTGAAAAATCTTATTTCTGCTTTAGAATAAGACACAAACTAATCAATAGCAAACTTAGTTAAAAATCCTCCCAGAACACTATCTATCCAATGATCTATTGCGTGGGTGATCATGTTGCTTGCCTTTTCTAGGTTTTGTACCAATTCTAGAGTCCACTGAGTGACTACATCGTCCTTTTTGTAGGTATTAAATTCATTCAATCTATACAACCACTCATGCAGTTCAGTCGCAAAGGAAGCAAATAATATCTCATGAACTTATGTACAAATTTACTTTTGAACTCAATCCTCAGCAGATAATTTACAACTTCTATTCTCTTTGATTTCAAATTCAATGATATTTCTATCCAGCCAATCTTGCAATTCGTTTTTTGTAGGATACCAATACATCGATTCTCCCTCAAAATGATCTCGTTCCTAGCAATGGAACCATTTTTTTTCTTGAGGGGTCCTGACCCAGGTTCAGATTTATTGCGAACCAACAAACCCTTCAACTACTAGCCCTTTCAGCAATCAACTCCTTATGCAGATCAAATTCTAACTTGAAGCAATATGGGGGGGTGATGGAACCAGGTTCCTACACCCTAAGGAATAATTTTATGTGGTGGCCCTAAGCAGTCTTATAACAGAACTTATCACAGATAATAGGCAAGTAAGCACATAAACATATCAATAAACTAACATATCAACTTCGTCACAAATTATTCCAGCATGTAATATACATATATTCACACATAGTAACATGTAAACTTAAGCATATCTATTCATCAACAATATACTTCAGTCATAATATACTTAATTAATTCACACAGATGCATTTGGTCATAAAAAGAAGTAAAAGTGCAATCACAAAACCAAACAAAATAGATTCGCAGTAATTAGATAAATAACAAATCAAACACATAACATATTTTAATTTGTTCACAAAAAAAATATTTTTCATTAATAGATCCAACAATTCCAGTACATTTAGACTTCCCTTACAAATTACCCTTTCGTGCACACAACCAGCGGAGTCCACACACAGCCAAGACTAGGTCTCCGCGCACACAGCCAATAGGAGCCCTTCTACCCAAAAACCAAGACTTCAAATGAAATAATTACAAAATTTTCATCAACATAAGCATTAGATTACAACCTCTACTTGACTCGATATATCTATATTTATACCTCAGACCATGGTTTGAGGCCCATAGTTTTCCCTTAAAACCCATTTACATAAGATGGTGACTTTGACTCTACCATGACGTGCATAAAAAATATATATAAAAACAATTTATCAAAATAAACCCAGGGGACCCCACTCCAACATAGCTTCAACTGAGAGTGAATATTATTTAGATATGTTTGTAGCTTTGAAGCTACCATGTGTAATATTCAAAAATGGAAAAGGTAGGAATATAGAACATAAAACTGAAAAATGCAGTGATACATCAACACATAAAATGATAGCAGATCATATAGCCATTATATTAAACATTATAGTAGAAAATGTATATAATATCTTGAGGGAAAAGACACTCAAGCTGGGAAAAACAAGCCTCTAGAGACCCAATACATAGAATATGAAGAACAACTACTACACAAGGATGCTAGAGGCTAAGACAACACATTTTCTGATGGGGTTAACTAATGTTGTAAATGTAAATACATGGATCTGCTGATGTAGTGAATAGAAAATGTTGGGATCAGAGATCTAGGCTTTCTAGCACTATTCCAAGACAACCTAGAAAGGGTTTCTGAAAATACTCAAAATGAAAAATGTCCAAAATGTGGCCCTAGGGCTGAATAATGCTATGAAACTAGATATTTAGTTTGAGGTGGCTGATCTGATATGAAAATAGCTGATATCCATCCTCACAAAGCTCCGGATGAAGGGCTGCTCCCCTCATTGGAAAATAAGGTCAAGAACTTGGGTACTTGACCTCCCACTGTAACTACATTGGAAAATAACACAGTTTCTAGAGGAGACTTCACTGTGGGCGAATTTTACTACTTTTCTTGATTGTGGATGGTGGAATAATGCTCAAGTAACTTCCTTTCTAGCCTCCCGGATGAAGGGATGCTCCCCTCACTGGAAAACAAGCTCAGAAACTGGGTCTATTAACCCTCCACTATTGTTTCCTTGCAAAACAACACAATCCTGAAGTAGATTGCACTATGACTGATGGATGAAGCTTGGCCTGATGCCAGATAGTGGAAATTATGCTTAATGAACCTCTCCTGAGTATGCACTCGAATTCCCCCAAGGATGAGGGTGGGATTTCCGCTCGGAAACACCCTTCTGCTAAACAGCACAACAGACTCTGCTAAACAGCTGAAGCAGGAAAAAAGCCATAAAAGACCAATACATAAATAATACTCAGAATGCCTTCTATGGGTGCCATCCACTTCCTTATATTCTTGGTGATATTCCTCACCCTGGTTCCCATTCATTAAAGATTCTACTCTCATGCATAAACTCCTCCTCTATGACTGTGTTGTTCTCCATTAACTCTCCACTACCTCCATGACATCACTGTTGATTTGGTCAAATTTGACCCTGTCCACATGCTCTAGCCCTTGTTCACACCTATAGGTTCTTTATTAAGCTAATACAATGATCCACATTCACATGAGAAGTTTTTTTATTCCTACTAAAGAGATTTTGGGGTCTCCCTACCCACTTTTTCACCTATCTTATTATCAAAAGAAAAAATTAATATTCCAAATAGTTGAAAGATAATTAGGAATATTACAGTCCTACCTTCCAAAATGTTGCCTTTCCTTAAGAAACTACAAGAATGGATACAAAAAAATATACTCTCCTTCTCCTATATCATCCTCATCTGATAAACTAATCCACTGAATCAGATGCTCTGCAATCAATCTGTTCCCTAGTTGCTCCTCCCAAGTGTGCAAGTTAGCCCTTGGTAATAAAACCAAATGGCTCTCACCATGAAGAAGTAGGATATCCATGGAGGAAACTATATGTTGTCTAGAGTCCTTCTTGAGGCATGGTATCTCAAAAATATTGGGGACTTTAATCCAAATGAGAATCTCCAATCCCCCTACTACTATCCCAACAAGATGGATCACCTTGTGTGGCTCATAATAGAGCTCCTCCATCTCCTGCTTTTGCAATGTAGATGGGATGTATGGCTGAACATGATATACCAAATTGTCCATCCCACATTGTCTCTCACTCCATCTATGATCTATATAGATCTTCTGCTAATCTTGGGCTGCAATAATATTGTCCTCAAGAGGCCAAAAGGCATCTGAACTCTAAAGGATCCACTCTTTGGTTCTAGGAACCTTGCTTTCCCAAGCCATTCCACATATAGTGAATATAACTTCATCACAATATGGGATCAAAAGGGGAAATATATTAAGTGCCATATGAAATGTCGAGTGGTGACAATAGTTCCCCAAGTGGAACCAGTGCAGTTTGGCTCCTTGCTGCCCCTGAACATAATGTGGCAAGTAGCTTCGCAACCACTTGCTTGTTGTGTCTATTTGCTCATCTACATGGAAGTAGTAAATGGCATTGGGTGTCAACTGATTATACCCAAAATAGAGAAATATTTTCACAAAACCATACAATAAGTGGCTATCTCCACCACTGATTTTGGTTTTAAGAAGACCATGAAGTCCAAAGAGAGGTTTTCCCTCTTGTGGAGCAATTCATTGTATATAAATGGAAAAGGAATGCAAATACTTTGTTAGATGATCAATAAGTACAAAGACACAACTCTTACCATGTGTTGTTGGTAAGATGGTGATGAGGTCCATATATGAGCTCTCCCATCTCTCTCTCGGAAAAGTGAGTGACTATAACAACCTTGCAGGATGGTTGTTTTCCTCCTCAATCTCCAAGAAAACTACATATCCCTTGACATTCTCAATGCCAAAGCCACATGCTGGAATATTTCCACTCCACCATTGATGTCTTCCTTGTAGCTGCTTTTGCTCAAGAAAATATTGAAGTTTATGGTGGTCAGTATTCACTCGGAAGCTATTGTTCCTCCAAAACTTCCCGAGTTTGGAAAATGCATGTATGAGTGCCGACAACCCCTGACCATATATGGAAATCTTATTCTTGTATGGAAACATCTCCTAACCCTCAAAGACCAGAATTGTGCCATCATACACTCCTGAAACATCATGTAGGATATGGGAGAAAGTAACCCCATACTCTCCCAAGAGAAACCAAAACAACAATTACTCTTGTTTCCACCTCATAACATCATCATACAAGCCATGGAGAAACAACATATTGATTGACATGAAAAATGTCATATCATCCCAACATTACCAAGCTCCCTGCTGCCACATCATGTGAGTGTCATGCAATTTCCCAAACCATAACACACCTATTGACATAGGTTATGTCATGTGATGGCAAAACTCTCTCAAAAGTAGCCAGCACAACCATGCCTCATGCTGCCTTTTGTCATAGATATGCAAGTAGCTCACCAACCACTTTCTCTTCATCCTCACACATCCATCCAACTGTCGGTGACTCTTATCATGCTCCAATTTGGTATCCACCCAATGGAGAGTACCATCCTTCTCAATCCGATGACTATATTTGCACTCCATGATATGTTGAAGTCTGACCTCCTAGAGATCTCTCCATGAGAGCCTCTCATCAATGACCCGGTAGAACCCACAAGGTTCCAAATATGATGTAGGAAAAATCTTCTCTTTGAGCTGTGAGGTGCTCATCAAGAAAGATCTATCATAATAATGGAATATGTTATCTATCACAAGATTTATATCATTGACCATATACCCATCCAATTCTTCATAAGTGAAGCGGTCATCGGAATGATCCAATAATAGTTGGGCCCCCAACTCATCACTGCTCCTTAGTGACAGCGTTGTTGATATCCATGATGGTGCATCTGTTGTCTCATGGCCATACACAATCTTGAACTCATAGCCTGACATTGTAATGGTTAGGACTATGCTCATCCTATCCTCTGAAAATCCACACTTCAACAAAAAGTGTTGTGTGTAGTTCAACAATGACGAACTGGGATGAACATACATCTCCTCCTTGAACAAGTCAATGGTCCTCTTCGCTGTGATAGTTTGCTGCTCCAAATCAGCAACGTGCTCTAATCCTTGGTTATGCAATGGCCCAGATGACATGATTGTATGTTTTAACCCTGAACAGAAATTATCTACACACGAATCTTATAACAAAAAATAAACAATAGCGAGAGCATACAACATAAAACAGATAAACACAGAGATTTTCCCTTGGATCCCAAATCGGGACGACCAACTTGATTTTTCATTATATTCCTTTTATTGTTACAACACATATATATACATGCCGAATCATACATAAACCCCAATCCATTAACCCTAGATTAGAACATAACCCTAGTTCCCTTGACCAGATCTACAAAATACCAGGGGCCGAAAACCATCGTACCCCAAAACCATGTGCAAACTCACACACAAAACATGGGTGGGTCTGCCTATGAGTGGGTCCGCACACCAAAAAAAAACAATTCCCGGGGCACTGCCCTGGACCCTGACAGGGGGGCTGCCGCCCCCCCTGCTACGCCCAGCACAACGTACAGCACGTGGGGCTAGTCGTGGAAAGAATATAACACATGCCCAACATTCTCCCACTTGTTGTTTTCTTTCCATAGGGGGGCACAAGAGAGCTTAGTCATTGGGCCAAATCTTCAACACCCATTGTTTCTCTACACCAAGAGAACTTCTGAGTGCTCATAGACTTCGTCAATGCATCTGCAACATTCTTCAAAGTTTCCACCTTTACCAGCAACACCCTTTTAGCCTCAACCATATCTCTAACAAAGTGATATTGAACATCAATGTGCTTTGTCTTTGAATGATAAGCAGGGTTCTTAGCCAAAAAAATTGCACTTTGGCTATCACAGTCTATCCTTATAGCTTGCTGTACCAACCCCATACTTGAACACAATCTCTGCAACCAAACTGCTTCCTTGCTTGCATGAGTGGCTGCTATGTATTCCGCCTCTGTAGTTGAAAGAGCCACTACAGACTGTCTTTTACTCATCCAACTGACTGCGCCTCCAAATAGGCTAAACACATACCCACTTGTAGATATTCTTTGATCCAGATCTCCGGCCCAGTCTGCATCAACAAAACCACGAATGTCCAACATTCTTTCCAATCCTGGTCTTCCCTGGTAGCACAAGCCATAATCACTAGTGCCACGTAAATATTTGAAAACCCGCTTCACTGCTGTCCAATGCTCCTTCCCTAGGTTTGACATAAATCTGCTCAATACTCCCACTGCATGTGCAATGTCTGGTCTAGTACAGACCATTGCATACATCAGGCTACCCACTGCACTTGCATATGGAACACGGGACATATACTCCTCTTCTTCTTGTGTCTTGGGACACTGTTCAGCAGACAGCTTTACACCTACAGGAATAGGAACATTCACCGCTTTACTATCCTGCATATTGAACCTCTGCAATATAGTCTTGACATACTTCCTCTGGTTTAACCAGAGCTTCCTCTTTGCCCGATCTCTCTTAATTTCCATGCCCAAAATATAGTTTGCAGCACCCAGATCCTTCATGTCGAATTTGGAGAACAGTTGGGTCTTCAAATCTTGGATAACTTCTTTGTCATTTCCAATCAACAACATATCATCCACATACAAGACCAAATAAATAACACGGTCACCAATTAATTTAAAATAAACACAGTGATCCTCCTTGCTTCTGGTGAAGCCAAGTCCTCATATATAGGTATCAAATTTCTGATACCACATCCTTGGTGACTGTTTTAACCCATACAGAGACTTCTTCAACCTGCATACCAGTTCTTTCTTAACCTTCACCATAAAGCCTTCAGGTTGCTTCATGTAGATCTCCTCTTCTAGATCCCCGTGAAGAAATGTTGTCTTCACATCCATCTGTTCTATCTCAAAATCAAATGCAGCAGCAACAGATAAAAGTAATCTAATAGAAGTAACTTTGGCAACAGGAGAAAAAATATCACCAAAATCAATTCCAAACACCTGGGAATAACCTTTGGCTACCAACCGAGCTTTGTATTTCTCCACCTTGCCTTCTACATTCATCTTCTTCTTAAACACCCATTTGCTCCCGATGGGATTCCTTCCAGCCAGCAACTCCACCAAATCCCATGCCTCATTTTTATGCAAGGATGCCATTTCATCATCCATGGCCTCCTTCCAGAGTTTTCCATCCTCTGAATCTACTGCCTCCCTGACAGTTCTGGGATCATCATCAACAAAACTTGAATAGAGAATAGATGGAATATACCTTTCTGGTTGCCTTCTTTCTCGAACTGATCTTCTCATAGCTGGAGTTTGTGGCTCTTCCTCTTCTGAGTCTTCTTCTATTGTAGAGTCTGTTTCATCCTCTTTTAGCTCAAACTCTATCTTCTCAAGTTCCTTTGGTATGATTTCATGTTTAACAACATCTTTCACCTCTCTAAACACCACATCTTGGTTGTACACAACCTTCCTTGTTTCTGGGTTCCAAAGCTTTTTAACCCTTTAAACCATCCTTATACCCAATAAAGATGCACCTTTCAGATTTATTATCCAACTTGGTCCTTTTCTCCTTTGGAACATGTACATATGCATCACATCCAAATACCCTTATATGTGAAAGAGAGGGTTTCTTACCAGTCCATACCTCATGTGGAGTCTTATCCTCCAACACTGATGAAGGTGATCTGTTAACTAAGTAACATGCAGTCTCTACTGCCTCTGCCCAGAATTCTTGTCCTAACCGAGTACCACTGAGCATGCTTCTTTCCTTTTCCATCAGTGTTCTGTTCTTCTTTTTGCAACTCCGTTTTGCTGAGGTGTGTATGGAGTAGTCTTCTGCTGTGCTATACCACACTTCTTACAGAACTCTTCAAATTCCTTTTTGCAGAACTCGCCACCATTATCTGTCCTCAGTGCCTTTATCTTCTTCTCTGTCTGGTTTTCCACCAGAGCCTTAAATTCTTTAAATTTTTCAAATACTTCAGATTTCTTCCTCAAGAAATATATCCATGTATTCCTTGAGAAGTCATTTATGAATGAAACATAGTACACAGAATTTCCCAGTGATGGAACTGACACAGGTCCAAACACATCACTGTGCACAAGTTCTAATATCTTGTTCGCCCTCTTAGCACCAGAAGGAAAGCTCACCCGATTCTACTTCCCATATACACAATGTTCACAGAAATCGAAATCCAAAGAGGAATTAGACATACCTTCTACCATACCATTTCTATGTAGTATCCGAAGGCCTTTCTCTCCAATATGTCCAAGCCTTTGATGCCATAGCATGGTCTTTTCTCCGAAGACAGCTAGGCTTTCCACTCCACTTTCAGGAACCACAGAACTGTTACACCCATCAATAACAGTGCTACCTTGTAGCTTGTACAGAGTTCCAGTCCGAACTCCCCGCATTAATACCAGTGCTCCCCGAACCATCTTGCAGGCATCTTTCTCGAACACTGTTTTTACACCTGCATCATCCATCTTGCATACAGAAATCAGATTTCTGGCCAATGCAAGAATATGCAAAACACCAAGAAGTTTTCTAATCCTTCCACCTTACAGCTTTAGCTTGATTTTTCCACGTCCAACGATTCTGGCCTTCCTATCATCTCCTAGGAAGACATCACCACCATCATATTTCTCATACTCGCAGAACCACTCCCTATGGGGAGTGAAGTGAAAGGATGCACCTGAGTTAATCAACCATGACTCATGATCTACATGTGTATTTAAAGAAGAAGCCAAATACACATCCTGACCTTCATCCGAGGTGGTTTTTGCCTCTGTAGAAGGAGCATCATTAGATCCCTTTCCTTTCTTAGGAGCTTTAGATCTGTAGTCCTTTTTGTAGTGCCCTTCCTTTCTGCATTTCCAGCATACCTTTACGAACTCTCCAGGAGATTTAGATCTCCCACTCGAAACCTTATTATTGTTTCTATTTTGGGACCTTCCTCGTACAGATAAGGCATCTCCATTCTGGCCCTCCATATTTCTCCGTCTCATTTCCTCTGACAACAGGGCTGAGACAATGTCATCAAAATTCAAGGTAGTTGTATTGCTACCTATTGCAATAACCAGACTGTCCCACGAGTCTGGTAGAGAACACAACAAACTGATGCACTTATCTTCATCCGAGATTTTAATATCAACAGATGACAGCTGACTTACCACAGTATTGAAGGCGTTTAGATGCTCTGTCACCGAGTCTCCATCCTTCATCCTCAGGTTATACATCTTTTTCCGCAGGAACAACTTATTCACCATAGACTTAGATTGGTACAAATTCCCAAGTTTTTCCTACAAATTCTTCGTCGTAGCTTCCCCAGATACATTCAACAATACTCAATTTGAGACACACAATCGTATTGTGCTCTTAGCCTTTCGATCCAATTTCTTCCAGTCTTCATCTGACATTGCCGTTGTTTTAGTACCTAGATCTACCATGATCCACTGATCTTTATCCACCAGTAGATCCTCCATCTTCAGCTTCTACAACTCAAAACTTTGACCAATAAATTTCTCGATCTCTATCTTTCCGCCGCTCGCCATATTCTTTCACCACAAGAATCAATCCCGCAGATCTCACACTCAACAGGGGCTACCTCAGGCCCGAGAAAAAAACCCTCAGCAACAAAGGCATCCCCTTGAAGCTGAAACAGCTCTGATACCAAATGTAGGTTTTAACCCTGAACAAAAATTATCTACACACGAATCTTATAACATAAAATAAATAGTAGCGAGAGCATAAAACATAAAACAGATAAACACAGAGATTTTCCCCTGGATCCCAAATCAAGACGACCAGCTCGATTTTTCACTATATTCCTTTTAGTGTTACAACACATATATATACATGTCGAAGCATACATAAACCCCAATCCATTAACCCTGGATTAGAACATAACTGTAGTTCCCTTGACCGGATCTACAAAATACCAGTGGCCAAAAACCATCATACCCCAAAACCATGTGTAAAATCATGCACAAAACATGGGTGGGTCTGCCTATGAGTGGGTCTGCACACCAAAAATATTTTTTTTCCGAGGCGCTGCCGCCCCCCTTGTGACCCACCTACTACGCCCAACGCAACATACAGTGCATGGGGCTAGTCGTGGAAAGAATATAACACATACCCAACAATGATATCACAAATATCAAGTTAAGGTACTAAAATAATATGAGATGGAAATGTTTTCAAACCATGGATAAGCTTATACTTGGGAACATCTTGTACAGCTACAAGAGTTCCTCCAACCAGTGCAATGGTTTCTCCAACTATTGGTGATGGTGATGGTTGCTCCTCTACTATTGCACCAGCACTGATATTTGCCTCCTCTCCGTCATGCATATTCTGAATTGTGCATGGGACTCCCAATGTCAAGATCTCAAGACCATCTTGCAAAGATGCAAGTGTTCCTTCTCTTGATGCAAGTACTCCTACAACTGGTGGTGGTGGAAGTTGCTCTTCTTATGGAGTTATAGTACTGACATCTTCCCTTGGCTCCTCATGTGCTTTCTCATCAATGTCTAGAAATGTATCAGTGGGAATTACCTCTGGTTTCCTTCTATCAAGCTTCTTGATCATCCTTTGGGTAAAATCTACATAAGCAGTCACTCTTGCATGTTTCAAATGATTGAATCACCAATCCTTTGCTTCACCCTCAAGGTGCAATGCTAAAATATCAACAACTTCTCTTTATTATACTGGATGTAGCAGGAAGAATCCATATAAATTCTTCCTACAAGCCTTTTTTGTGCTTGTGGATGACCCATCAAATGTAGGAAAAAAGAATCTATTATGCCCTTTTCATCTATTGCTGTTGCAGGATCTTCAATTTTCTTTGATTTGGATGAACTATTGGAGAGTTAGATTCTCCTTGAATTCTCTTGATTGAGATTTTTACTCTACAAGATAATGAATCATAATCTCATGCTCCAAGTATTCTCCATCTCCATGCCATTCACCTTCCTCTTCAAAGAAAGTGGACATAGTCTAATATTTTGGAGCTCTTTGCATTACTGGTTTCTTCTGCTACTGATAGGAAGTGCTTGGACCTTCCTTATCCTAAAACCTTATTGAGGTCTCTTTTTTCCTCTCCCTTCTCATTTTTTTGACCTCCTTGGAGAGATCCTACATAGATATAAAGAGAAGTGTGGAAAAAATTAATCCCACTGCCATTATCGATCTCCTATTTTTTCTTCTTCTCCTGGTGTCATAAGATGTATTTCCCAAAATCTGAGGCAAATATCATGCTCTGATACCACTGTAATATTCCAAAATGGAAAATATAGGAATATATAACATAAAATTGAAAAATGCAGTGATACATCAACACATAAAATGAGAGCAGATCATATAGCCATTCTATTAAACATTATAGTATAAAATGTATACAAGATATTGAGGTAAAAGACACTCAAGCTAGGAAAAACAAGCCTCTAGAGACCCAGTACATAAAATATGAAGAAAAACTGCTACACACGAATGCCGAAGGCTAAGACAACACAGTTTCTGCTGGGGTTAATTGTTTTTGTAAATTTAAATACATGGATCTGCTGATGTAGTGCTCAGAAAATGTTGGGATCAGAGATCTAAGCTTTCTAGCACTATTCCAAGACAACCCAAAAAGGGTTTTCAGAAATACTCAAAATGCAGAATGTGAAAAATGTAGCCCTAGGGCTGAATAACCCCCTACAACTAGATCACTGGTGGGAGGTGGCTGATCTGATATGAAAATGGCTAATATCCCTCCTAAAAAATATATGGATGAAGGGCTACTCCCCTCACTAGAAAACAAGGTCAAGAACTTGGGTACTTAACCTCCCATTGCAACTGCACTGCAAAATAACACAGTTTCTAGAGGTGACTGTGTTGTGGGTGAATGATGTTGGTTGGCCTGATGCCGGATGGTGGAATAATGTTTAAGGAACTTCCTTGCTAGCCTCCCAAATGAATGGATGCTCCCCTCACTGGAAAACAAGCTCAGAAGCGCTATGAATGATGGTTGAAGCTTAGCTTGATGTCGGATAGTGGAAATTATGCCCAATGATACTCTCTCAAGTAGGAACTTGAATTCCCCCGAGGATGAGGGTGGGATTTATGCTCAAAAACACCCTTGTGCTAAAAATCACAGCAGACTCCGCTAAATAGTTGAAGCGTGAAAAAAGTCATAAAATACCAATACACAAACAATACTCAGAATGCCTTCTATGGATTCCATCCTCTTCCTTATATGCTTGGTGAGCTTTCTCTCCCTGGGTCCTACTCATTAACAAGGAAAATTTTAAGGATGTAAAATTATTTTGAAGTTTAAAAAATTAGCGAATCTCACTAGTCCCTAATATGCAAACTATAAAATGTTTATAGATGTATTTGTAAAATTATTCAAATTTATAATTATATTATATATATTTTCTGTATAATTTTGGTGATTTTTAGGGTAAAATAATTTTATATTGTAAAATTTGGGCGAATCGTTTTATAAAAAAATGGAAATTGGCGAATCTTTTTTTTGGAAAAACCATGGAAAATTAGCCCACCTGCGAATATTAGCCCCTAAAATTTTCCATGCTTATTAAATATTCTACCATTATGCATACACTCCTCCTCTATGACTGCGATGTTCTCCATTAACTCTCCACTACCTCCATGACAACGTTTTTGATTTGGTCAACTTTGATCCTGTCCACATGCTCTAGCCCCTGTTCACACCTAAAGGTGATTTATTGAGTTGATGCAATGATCAACATTCACATGAGAAGTGGTTTTATTCATACTAAAGAGATTTATGGGTCTCCCTACCCACTTATTCGCCTATCTTATTATCAAGAAAAAATTAATATTACAACTAGCTAAAAGCTAATTAGGAATATTACACCATGGCAAAACTTGTCAAGGATGTGTATATCATTTCTCATGCTTTCTTGTGAAGATCAATTTGATCTATTGGATGAATATATTTGGTATCTAATGAAAACAAAAAGGTTTTGTAATCTTCAGTACTCTTAGGCACAGGGACCTTTGGTTCAAAAAATTGTAATTGGAACTATCTTCTTTCACTATCCAAAGAAGAAAGTAATCTAGTCTGAGTTGTGGTAGACTATTTCCAGAATTCTGCACAGGTTGAAGTTTTAGTGCCTCATTTTTCTCTTCATCTCTAAAACGTTTTTTTTAAATACTTCGTTTCCTTGAATAATAACGATAATCTATTACATTTTCCTCAATTTGCTGTAATGGAAATGCAAATTCTCCCTAAATTATGATTGTAATAGGTTCATCAGAAGTTTTAACTTATGAGGATTCTTCATCCACATTCATAGATTTTCTTCTCTTGATCACTTTAAATGGTGCCTCCTATAATTTTGATTTTTCTGGATATAAAATTTCTTTCAGTCTTTTCAAATATTTTTTTGTCATCCTTGGAGTTTCCAATAATATTTCTCTGGAAACTAGATCCTCAATTTCTTGCATTGTTTTCTCCTCCAATTCTTCTTTGTTGGCATATTGTTCAATTTCAGATTTTTCAATATGCACATAGGGTGTTTTTTTTTCTACCCAACTCTCATTTACTCCTAATGGATCATATGACCAGCTAAAACTAAATCTAAACTTCATTTGATTCAACAAAATATTGACTTCCTTTTCTGCGGCTCTGGTGTTGACTATGAATGGGCCAACCTATGATTTTATTTTTAATTGACCCTTTTTCTTCCTGGAAACAAAATGAACATCATCCATGTTCATCATCTTCCTCATATACTAAAGTGAAAAAATCCTCATGGGGAGGAACATTGGAAATTTTTAAGGTGGCAGCTCACAAGCATAGATCCCAATATTTGTAAAATTCTGGTACAAATACTAGTCTTCGACTTTAGAATTCTCACTCAAATGCATAATCCTTTTGATCTCTGTGGAAACTCTGGGAACTGCATCACTATTCAACAAAAAAAATTCCATTTATAAAAAATCATTGAGAAAATCACTAAAATAAAATTGCTCAGAAGGTTTCCTCACTAATGAGGTCCAATGAATAATTGATTGTGGTTTTCCTTCATCCTCCAATTTCTGTAAAGGAAACTAGAATATTTCTGACCGGTGATATAAGAATAAGTAGACAAAAAATGTCTGGTGCTTGAATGACCCTCTTGCATAGTCATCTTATAGATATGGTTGAAATCATCGTCTGTGCACACCAGTTCTGTATATCTTCCACCTTCTGTAGGATCTAAGGGAACTACAAATCTGGTTCCATTGTTCTCAAATACCATACTTTGCCTCATCAAATTTATGATTCCATCCATATCAATATCCCAATATAATCCCAACAGTGTGGGATAAGGATTAGTATCATCCACAATCTGTATGACTTCGAAATCTGCAAGCACCTTAACTACTTCAATATCGACTACCACCCGTGAGAGTCTTCCTAATCGAATGCTTTTTTTATGATTCGCCATGCGTAGCTGAATAGTGGACCACTCCAACTTAGGCTCTCCCATGCGCTACCAAGTTTTCTAAGGTAAGACATTTGCATCAGATCCTAGATCCAGAATAACCTAATCCATTTCATAAGCACCGATTTGAGCCATCAAGCGCATCTCTCGTCCAGTTCTTTTTTTGTTACTTTTCTTATAGATCTTGTTGAAAAATTTATGTTCCTTCTAAGGTTGTTCTTTTTCTGCATAGTTATCTATCAATGCTTGAAGATTCTCCACTCCCTTCTTGTTGAGAAATAGTTTGATGAAAGCTTGTAAGAATGACTTTATTTCTTCATCTACTCCTGTCACATCTGTTAGTCATCAGTAATTTTTATCATTTGAATATGACTATTTCAGAAACCTAGATTTCTAAAAAAACAAATTTCATAAAATATTGTGAGTTTTATAAATATCACTGCCTTCATCATCCTTAGGATAAATTTTTCACTCTTCTACTACTCTACCATGCCTTGGGAAGCCTACTACTCCTTAAGAGTCCCTCATAAAGCCTAGGTCACTCATCCCCATCCCATTTTGTACACCTATGGTTTGGACACTCCGTTTTTCCTCTGCCTACTTTTCACCATGCTGACCTAATACCTCAAAGCCTTCAAAAACAAAATTTTTTCCTCTGAAAAATCCTTAGGCATATCAATTTCAGTGGTTTTCGAATCTTCAAAATGATCTAGCTTTTAAAAAAGAACTCAGTTCCCTCCTCTTTCCTAAAAATCCCCAAGTCAAAACTTTAGACCAGGGAAAAGTAAAAAAAAACCCCTCCACTAGGTCACTAGAGTTTATAGGTGCTAGGTTTGGCCTTTATATTCAAGAAGCATTGTTTTTAGGTAATGAGAAAGCTAGAATCAGGTCAAAGGAACAAACATGTAATTGGTCTAAAAAAAAGCAGAGAAGCCTCCAACAAGGGTTTCCTTATCAAAGGTATATTCTGCAAAAGATAGTTAGCCATGAGTGACACTTATGCATGACTGTCAAAGGTGGCTACCTATAGGAAGGTTGATAAGATCGAACAAACCTAATGTATCTCATGATGATGGCACATATACATACTAAAGGAGATTTTGATACCAACTTCTAGGGTTTTCACACCAAGAGGTTTTCACTGCTTCAAAGTGAAAACATGACAGAATGTCAGTTGAAAGAAGGTCAAAATTATTCTATTCAGTCTCATCCACCAAGAAATCAAAGGCATAAAAGATGCAGGAGTGAATATTCCATGGTGAAAGTTCCAAAATAATCACAAGTTTACTGTTTAAAAATGTTGAAATTCATGAAAAGGATAAAATGGAGAAAACCTTTAAAAGGAGCACTAATGTCACTATATGCCTTTTTCCTCAAAAATTTGTCAAAATGACCTTTTTCTTTTCAATAACTGGTTCATGTTTCCAAAATGTGGGTAAGAGGCAAAGTTTAAGCTTGTAAAAAAAATTTCAATCCAAGGGAAACATCAAGATGCTCCAACAAAGGCAAAAAACCATTTTTCTCAGAGTTTTGCCACATACAGGACAAAAAGACCAAAAAATCAGTGAAAAAGAAAGAAAGGAAACAAACATTAGAAAAGTGGGTTTGATCATGAATTATTTTTCAAAAAGAGGTATAAAGGCCTTCCTTCCCTCTTCTCAAGACAATTTTTTTTTTAAAGAAAGATAGAGAGTCGTTGAAGCATTTCTATGCATTTTCTTGAAGACTGGTAAAAATTTCCCTAGCGCTGCGCGTAGGCGGTGGCGCTACACATAGAACCTTTGGCATTGTGAACAGGGGAAGAAAGACAATGTTAAATAACATTGTGTTCTACACAGACGGACCGACGTTGTGCATAGGCATCGACGCTATGCACACACCCAGGTCAAGGCAGAAGCCTCCCACAGTGTTCAAGCGCTATGCACAGGCCTGCACGACAATCTGACTCCTCGACGTTGTGCACAAGGGCACCCAACCCACCTGACGCTCCACATAGAGACATGCAGAGGGCATGACTGAAATGGCGAATGGGGTGGCACTATGCATAGGAGAAGTTTGGCAAGAATTGCCAAACATTGGTCAAAATCAGTCTTTTCCTCCTGAAATTTGCCCCATGATCCTGCACAAGTTGAAAAAGGTTGGTGGTAAATTTTTCTTTGCCCTCAAGTGTTATTTTTGCATTCATAATCATATAAGAGTAACAAAAAACTAAATGGCTAAAAAACCCTAATCTTCATGGAAAACAATCATTTAACCTTCTAAGGTAGAATTTACCAATTGGAGAGTGGTCATTGGTGTAAATACACTTAGTACAAGCTAGGAATCCTTCAAAAATTTGAAATAATTCCTATAATTACTTCCATTTTTCCCCCATTTGTTAAAATTTTACCTCACCATCACTCATTTTTCCTCCTTAGACCTAAAGCTCTCACAAGCTAAAAGCCAATTTGTTCAAGGACACAATCAATCACTATGTCCAAAGAAGAGATAAGTACCAGTAGTGATGAAGACCAAGGGCCTATCAGGCCAAAACACAAGAGAGGAAGAATTAATAGGTTTGATCCCTTGGATACAATTCAAATCACATCTTCTCCCATGATCCTTGCATGTTTTCAAGATGTTGGATGCTATCAGTTCTGTGAGAGGGTTAGACAGGTCCAAAACCGCTTATATTTAACTAGGTTGTTCATTCTCAAAATACAAAACAAACAGGTTAACCTAGCAGGAGTAAATTTTGAGCTATCATCCAGATCCATTGCTAGGGCCACAAGGATACCAGATATGCGTGAGAGATGTTTCAAGAGGCAGAAATTGGCCTTAAGCTACTATGATCCCTTCCTCAAACCTAGGTATCAATAGGGTTGCAAGACTTTTTTCCCCTTCTCTCACCTGCTAGAGAGACATGCACCACTGATGAGGGAGATCATCAAGTACTTCACTTGTGAGGGGAGGTACTCCAGGCTTTATTCATATTACATAAGGCTTCTAATGCACTTCACTAGGGTTAAATTGCTAAACCTATCATACTATATCTACCAGAGCATTGACAAAATGGCTTCAATAGTCAAGAAAAGAAGTTATGCCCACCAAATGCAAATCCTTTTTCACCACTCTTTGGTTAAAATGATTTTTTCACACCAGCTAGAGTAGAAGGGAATCCCTTGGGAATTTTTTTATCTCACATGATATATTTGCAAATCCCCAAGCCTTCATTCAGCAAAATTTTCCTTCCACTTCACACCCACTTACCTCCACTCCTCCGTCACCCCTTAGAGATCATGTTCCATCACCTCCACCCATGCCTTCTCCACAAGGATACTTACCTCTTTCTTCTTCTCCTGAAGCATCAAATGAGGAAAACAGTGATAATGAAACAAGTTAAGAGGAGGCATAGCAAATAGAAATGGAAGATAGTGAAGTTAGTAATGATAATGAAACAAGTCAAGAGGAGGAAAAGAAAACAAGAATGGAAGACAATGAAGTTAGTAATGATGATGATGAGTCTAAGGAGTAATAAAACAGTGATGCCCTTGACATTTATGGGCAAGAAAGAAACCTTAAGGCACAAAGCATGCAAGAGGATAGTGAGGTAGAAAGTAAAGGCAAAGAAGACAGTCAAGAGAATCATAGTCACAATGAGGATAAAATGAAAGATCAAAATGATAGTGATGTTGACATGGATGCATCACAAACTGATGACCAAGATAAATAGAAAAACAGAGATATGGAGGTTGATGACACGTCATTAAATGTTGAAGTAAACTTTCCAAGTGACCATGAGGACAAAACAGAGCTAAAAAATGACCTTGACTGTCATGAAAACAATCATGACAGTCAACATGATAGTGGTAAAAATTAGAGTGTTGAAGGTAGCAGTGAGGCTCACATCTTTCCTAATGAACAAGATGAAGATGCACAAAGTGATGGGAGAGCTAGCAGTGAAGGTGAGATGCAAGAGGAGGTTACACACAACAGTCCAAAAGGTGAGGAAGAAGGCTTTCCAGCAGATGATAACATTCATGACAATGACCCTAGAGTAGAAAGCATTAGACCTTTTGATTTCGCATACCAGAGGGGGAAGAGGGATGTGTTTTTTGCCTAAAAAAGGCAAGGGGCCATCTCTTCTCCAGCTATCAAACCATTAGACAAAGGTAACGAAAAAATGAATGAAGATGTTGAGGATCAAAATGGTGAAGAAAGAGAATTTGAACTTATACATGTTGATAGTGAGGAAGAAGAGAAAATCTCTAGTTCGCTCCTCCAAAGTAAGAATTCCCAAATAAGAGATCTTCAAGCAGAGTTGGAAAGAGCCAAGTACAAATATGATGTCTTATATTGGGAGAACCGGAAAAGGAGTGCACACATGGAAATTTATGAGGTAAGGGCACTCAGGGCCCAGAGACAAGCCATACAGGTAGAGGTGCAATTATAAGACTACAATAGGACTCATCTAGAGAGTGAAGAAGAATAAGAACAACAACCTAGAAGGAGGCCAAGGACCATTGGGCTAAGAAAATCCTTGGCCAAAGAGAGGGAGGAAGGATCTTCCCTAGCTGAGAAAATTCCTATCAGTGAGCTACTTGACAGAGACATAGAGTTTGATAGGGAGCCTTGGCTTGAGAGGGCCAATATGCATTTAGAAGATAAGTTGGAGAAGGAAAACAAGGCCCTTGAGCTCCAAAGGAAGATGGCCAAACACTATGCCCTCAGAAACCAAATTGCTAGGGAAAAGCTCAAGAAGGCATTGCTTGAAACTAAAACACTAAAAGAGGAAAAAGGCCATCAAAGTCTTGGAGTTCTGGTTGAAGCTTCCCTACAGGTGTCCAAGACCTCTTGAGGGACCACTCCACAAATTTTGGGCAAATTTGAACAAGATTTTGTTTTTTTGAAATTTTGAGGCCTCTATGTGCAACACCCTTGGTGCTTCGCACACAGATCATGCATCATAATCTTGAAAAATTGAAATTTTTGGATTCCTCTCATCACCAACGGTCTGCTCACAAAATTGCAGACCATTTGGAGCAATTTTGACCCCCCAAAAGGCCAAAAAACACCTAAATTTTGACCATTCTGCCTCATTTTTAGGCAAGGTGCTATGCATAGAGCAGTGTTGGGAGAATGGATTTTTGGACAGTCAAATGGAACTCATTAAAAAAACAAAGGCTGATCTGGAAAGCTAACTTGACAATATTTCCAACAAGCCATCAAGGAGAAAAATATAATACCATAAAGGAGGTCAAAATGGGACTGGAAGTACGCCTATCTTTTGATATTTTGGCACTGCGCATACAGGACCAAAAGTGGAAAAAGTCAACAAAACACACTCATTTCTTGAAAAATGAGTTTTTTAGTATTTTTGAGGAAAATTACTCTAGGATTATGTGTTAGAAGTTATTATGCATTTATTTTTCTTGGATATTTATGCCTTGGGCCTTGCATGGTCACTTGGACATAAATTTGTCATTTATGACTATCTTGGATATTTTAAAACCCTAATTAGGGTTTTAGCCCTCCTTTTCTCCATAAATAGAGCATGAGGCTATAATCTATTTTGGTTGGCATTTGGTGACTTATTCTGAACTAATACATAGTCTCTTGGAGGTTAAGAGAAATTTGATATCTTGGAGCTTATGAATGTCATGATTTGTTTGTTGATGGAGGAGGATTGGTTGCAGGATCCCTGAGCTTGGTTGATGGTGAAGTGCTTCTATTTTTTTATTATTATTTCTTTTTTCATTACATTTCCATCTTTCTATGTTGTAGTAGAGCAAAGGATTTATACTAAGAAATGTTTCTGAAGGCACCTTAGCTCTATTTGTTCTTCACTGCCTTGATGTTTTCTTCTGCTGCGATATGTTAGAGAATCCATCATTTCTCTCTAGACCTCCTAAGCTTGTTTATTTCTTGAATGGTTTGATATAGTAGGTATCAAGCATGATTCATGGTTAGCCCTTCTTATTTGATATCACTAAAACACTATTCTTGAAGTCTCGCTTTAAAGTACCATTACTTAGGTTTGTCAAAGAATTTTTGTTTCAATCATACTCTTTGCACTTGCTTAGTTAATTGTTTTAAAGATCTTCATAGCTATAATCTTAGATGTTCAAGAGTTCCCTCCTCTCTGATTGTAGTTATTTTTGTATCTCAACTGTTTTCTATCGTTGATGATGAAATCACTAGAAGTTAAATAAGTTTCTTGCCTTCTATATTTCATTGGAATGTTTGTCTTGAATAATTATCTGCTTTTGTTGAATCAAATAGTTTTGGGTTTTCTCTGCCTTTGATTTCCTCTCTATGCTTATTATTCTTCTAAGTCCCTTTTGTTTAAAGTATATGATAAAGGATTCTTGATTTCCCTTTGTTCAAATTTTTGTTCTCAAATTTGATGTCCATCTCATGATCCTTTAAACCCCAAAGGTCCACCAACCAAAATATATTTGCCCTACAATACTCCCTAATCCATCAATGAACCTATAATCACTTTATTAGACTACATTTCCCAATAACTTGAATATTAACTTGTTCTATATAATCTTCATACCCAACCAAAACAAACAACAAACCCTAATACATCATAACTAGCCTAAAACTAACCTTAAAAAGCAAACAAGTTCACATCTTTTGCACAAATTAGAGAGAGCCCTCTCTGAATCTAGGAAGGATGGGTCCTTGGATTCCAAAGTATGGTTTGATGTTACCCCTGTCCATTTGTATCTTAATAAATTTAGCAAATTACGGGGAGCTAACATAATGGCGATCACGGTGGGATCTTCTGAGTACATAGTTTCCTGAATACATCTTAAGACTCATTTGACCCTCAGTTAGACTTAGAAAATCCAATGAATCTGCCACCTCATTTCCACACTAACATAATGGCGATCATGGTGGGACCCTCTAAGTATATAGTTGCCTGAATACATCTTAAGACTCATTTTACCCTTAGTTAGACTTAGAAAATCCAGTGAATCTGCCACCTCATCGCCACAATAACATAATGGTGATCACGTTGGGACCTTCTAAGTTAGTGAAAATCTAAGTACTCCTCAGGACTTCAGAAACCCTTATAAGTTACATTTAGAAAATTCAAGTGTTAGCCAAGAGTAGAAACTAATTGCCTCACCCTCCTACAAAGATGATGACTTAGCTAGAGGATACTCATTGAAACCTTAGGGCTACATAAGGAAACTCAAAAAAACCCAAAATAATCCTTGGATTGATTTTTGTCAAAATTTGGTGGTGGACCATCATATACATACCATCAAAACTACAAAAACATCCACCTGGCGACTCCACTAGCCTCCAGTAGGCCTTTTTCACTCCACTAGTCACATAGGCTTTCCTAGGATTATGACAAATCAGTCCTAATCAGTTTAGAGGCCTAGTCACAAACAGTGGGAGTTCAACAAAACTAAGAGAGGTCAACCTTCTGAAAATATTCATAAACATTTAGGCTCTCTAAAACATGGGTTTGAAAACTGGCTTCACGAAGAATCAATACTAGATCTCACCAGGGCCCAAATCCTCTGACCATAGTTGATGACCCAGAAAATATTTTGTGACAAGCTTCTAAGGTTGAAGACTCAACTGTTTTTAGGACCATCCATAGAGAAATTTATGTCCCTGAACATCTCACAGCCTTGCAAGACCCTCAGTTTGACCTCCCTCATCAATGAAATTTTTTCAGGACCAAATCACAAACTGAGATAGACTAGACTAACCTTGAGACCTCATATTTGCACCAAAGCCTCAATAGAGAAGCCTCTCCTTCTTGTTAGTATGAATTCTTCGTCGAAGTGTACGAAAAAGAACCACTTTAGCTACGCATAACTAATAGCCCTAACAACAATAGAGGCTGCAAAACATCTTCAGATCTGCAATTAGTAGTTAAAGTGCTGCAACAAACAGATCTATGAATGGAAAGACATTAAGCAAAAAAGTAAAGAGTTTGCTCCATGCATCCAACAGACAAGACAAGAACACGATTTTTGAATGAATTTTTATATTACAGGGCACCTGGGAGGAAACAAGAAGGTGTATCCAGATCTCCTCAATGGGATGGGTTCTTTATAGTCCTCAGCACTTCAGATCTAAGCTTTCTCTCTCTTGTAGATGTAGAAAACCCAATGCAGAAAATAGAGCTCAATGGGAGCAAAAATGGCAGAAAATGAGACCAAGTGTATAGATCCAGAGTGATCTAGTATGCAACAAAAGGTGAAGAATGATGGGGAAAACCCTCCCATTTATAACAAAATATTGGGTCTTTCTAGATCTTGGTGCATGATTAAAATAATGTTAATCACATCTAGATCCACCTCTATGGAATATTTTATTATTATTTGTTGGAGGGAAAGGGTGTTTGACTTGGGTCAAATCCCTTGATTAGTGAAAAATAAATAAATAAATGATTTATTTATCTTTTAAGGAAGTGGTTGGGATATAATCAAATAAATAATGATTTATTTGATTAATGGTGGTTGATTTGGTCATATTTAACAAGGAATATTATTTAAATAATTATTCCTAGAAAATAATAAGATAACTATGGGTTTATCTCATTAATTTCTTTTTTTTTTGGGTTAAACATGACTGGGAATAATAATTAAATTATGGTTTAATTAATTATTCCTTTTGGGGTTTCCTAATTAACATAGTGAAAGCAGTTTTACTTGGGGTAAAACTGGTCTTACATGGTGTACTTGGGTCCATCTAATGATGAAAGGTTAGATGACTAAAAAATGGTGTAACAGATTGCCCCCCAGCGTGCGAGTGTCAGGAGAAAATTGTATGACCGAAGTACGTTGTAAGAATACAATCACTAGACAACAAAAGGGTATGTCAGAGAGAGAAATATGAGGTAGACAGTGTGCTGAAGGACTAGACCCTGAGGAGACGAGACTCGCAGGTGCAACAAGTCTTTGTTATGAGAGGGTACCTGTGCTGAAGGCGGCGGGGGAGGCATACCTATGCCCGCCGTGACCAAGTACAAAAGAATAGTGTGTCCAGTAAACAAGGGACCGAACCATAGAGTACAGCTGGCATAATCAAGGGCCAGATAAAAATACAATGAAGAGTCTCACATACATGTTGTGCCTGGGATAACAGCCAGGACTAGTACAATAATATCTCAGTACATGAGATAAATACAACCCAAATGCCCCCTGTAAATGGGGAAGGGCTCACAAAATCCGACTGATACATGCAAATCATAGAGGTGCTGCAAGTGGCTAAGGCCAACATCATCAAAATCTGGAGCGGCATCAAAGGCTGCAATGAAGAGGTCATCCGGGCATGTGGGGGGCTACCTGCAGGGCCACCCCCTCATGAGGGCCGAGACATCTCACACACGCCCGGGAATCATCAAGAATCAAAGGTCACGGCTCCAAGAGTACGATCTCGATCAAGCTTAAAAGGAGTCGGGAGAGGCACCAGCCGAGGGAAGTGAGAGATCCCCCTACCTGATCCGAGGCACCGAACAAGAGTGGGAGCTGGAACCAAGGTACACCGCCCTCTAGACCTTGCTTCTGGAATAAATGTGCTGATGTCGACAAAAGGAGGTCCGCCGTAGGTGAGGCAATGAGAGATCCTCAACTTAAGGCACGAGAGAAGAAAAATAGAGCGACAGACAGACTGACACCAATGATGATAGTGGAAATGGGAAGGATGGAGTGGCGAATGGACGACTTCCCTTGTTAGAGCATAAAGGGCATGAATGACATGGCAGCGACTGACACAATATCGAAAGGGACAGGGGACAGTGGGGCTGAGGGTCATGATATACGACACAAGAGAGGAACCAAGCAAAGAAGGATGGAGGAGGGCTATAGTAGGGTGTAAAAGGATGGGGATAGACTCCATGAGATGCCTTGTGACTAAACAGTTACTCTAAACAAGACTGTATAAATGTTTGCCACACAGTCAAAGCCCAATGAGTTATAGGAAGCATTGAGTTAAGGTGGCACTCATGTTAATTCAATATGACATAGGGAGCAAACTGGCATGATGGCTGCCTTAGCCTTCGTGTAAGTAAGTGAGAAATTAGATTTTAAGGAGCGGTGAAGTGACCCTTCGTGGAAAAAATCAGTAATAAATTAGTATCGAATCACCAAAAACTAAGTAAAACCCATTTGAGAGCTGCAGTGAGATCTAACCGGCCGAACGCATTTCATCGAGCAGGGCTACGGTGTGATCGCGGCAGTCGAAAAAGAAACGAGAGGTTCTCTTTTAATGGCGAGTTTTTCACTAAAATCATTCATTTACTATTGTTGCTGTGGTGAATGTGGAGAGGAGAGAAGGCCCTAAATCTTGCGGCGAACGTAGCGGACAAACCGACCGTTGGATTCGAGATCTGTCAGTTAGAGGTAAGAGGCCTAACCTTGCTCTTGCATTTTGATGGATTAGATTTGCGATTTAGGGCCCAACACCCCAGAAACAGCCCCTCCCTCATCTCTACGGCCGGGTCGCACTTTTTGGGGCAAAAAGTGCGACCCAGGACGCAGGTTTGAGGGAAGAAAGTGCGACCTGGTCCAGAAAATGGCAGAAAACTGCGACCTGGGAGATGAGGGGGGCTTGGTGCTGTTTGATGGCTGGGAGTTGGGTTTTGGTGTGTGGTTATGGTTTGCCCGATCTGTACCCTGACAAAAATGATGTGTTTGTGCAGGTATGGCAGAGTTGCGGGTCAACTGGAGAGAGAGGGATCTGGAAACACTTCGGACAGAGATCCAGGCGAATCAAGGCGTTCGTCGTGTATTGGCCAGATTTGGGGTTCTCAAGTTTGTGGAGAACCCGTTGATGAGAGCAGGGGAACCATTACTGGCCCGGATTATCAGTTATTGGGATCCAGATCAGGAGATCTTTGTAGTGCAAGGGCACAGGATCGAACTGACGGTCCAGGATGTGTATTTCCTGACTGGCCTCCCACCACTGGGGATAGTGGGAGACACGCAGCCAGTGTTGCCGCGGGGGCGGCATATCATGGAGTTTGTGGAACGCCATTGTCGACCGGGTCTTCAAGTCAAGGGGACTCAGATATCGATCGGGGATCTAGAGAGGCTAGAAACCCGTGCAGTGGCCGCAGCTGTGCTGCGAATCCTGGGCACCCAGGCGTTCCATCACATCACCGGTGGGCAGATGATGATAGTGGAGAGTGTGTTGAGTGGGACCTACTTTGGGTGGGCCCAAATGATGTTGGTGTCGCTAAAGCGACAGTTGTCGCTATGCAAGCGGCAGGTGAATCATGATTGCTCATATGGGACTTTGTTGTGCGCATTATTCTTTGAGAAGATCCCGACCTTGAGGCCTCGCGTGCATCTTCCAGATGGGGGCCCGAGAGAGCCCAGGATGCGTCGTTGGGGACGACTACTCTGCAAAGGAGGAGGAGGGGCGGTCGGGCGAACATTTCGACCGGAGTTCTTTGCCCATTGGGATCAGATGCCGTTGTACATAGACGACTACCCGTATAGTGGGATGAGCTACTGTGGGGATCCGGATCTGCCACTTCCGTCTGGTCGAGTCTGGGGGCCCGATGGTAAGTGACACATTGCTATTCTTATATGGGCATGTTAAAGTTTTTTGAATAGTAAATAATGATACTGATTCAGGGACTTTTGGTATGCAGATATAGCACCGGTAAAACCGGCCGGATATATGGGACGACCAGCAGCGTCTGGAGCTACGGGTCCGAGTGGGTCGAGAGCAGCGCAAAATGAGGGTGCAGCCGCCCTACTGGAGGACATCCGCCGTAGATGTGAGAAGCTGTTGACCGGAGTATCGGAGCGCGGGTGGCAGGATTTAGACGACCAGTACATAGAGCCATGTGTTGGTCTCCCCTCGGAGTGGCGAGGTATCATGTGGCGCATGGCGATGGCTGGTCAAGCTATGCGTGATCTACATGCTGCAGGGGCAGAGCCATTGGCCTGGGAGCCTCCAGATAGTGATTAGGGGCATATGGTGCCCTCGCTGATGTATGTAGGGGCAAGTGGTGCCCCCTAGAATGTAGGGAGGGGCATATGGTGCCCCCAGTTTTTGGTTTTTGTTTGTAACATGCTATGGGCATGTCGGATGTATATGTATGGGGGGGCGTATGGTGCCCCCAGTTTTTGGAACATGCTGTGGGCATGTCGTATGTATATGTATGGGGGGGCGTATGGTGCCCCCAGTTGTTGGAACATGCTATGGGCATGTCGTATGTATCAGAGTAGATGGACTCATCAATATATGGTTTGCGACACATATTATGGATATGCATCGTCTTTTGATGGTGGATTTAATGTTATTGTCTTGTATGAATTGTGTGTGATAAACGCCAATCCAGAACAGGGTTTGCAATACTATCTACGTAGTGATTCTGGTCTCTGGGTACATGGTTGAAAGTGATGGTTTCAAACGCACGTATTAAGACCTTCACTCGTAAATAGCGTCTAAACAGCACAGGGTTATGCACACGATAAACACCATTTAGTTGCATTACAAGATGCAGGGAATCCAAACGAACGTGCAGATGGTGGATGCGATGCAACAGGGCATCAGCTAATAGGCCACGCACCGCATCATATTCGGCCTGATTGTTGGTGGCAGAACCAATGCATACCCCGTTAGACAGAACGAGGTCATGCAAGGGGGTGAAGATGGCCCACCCTGCCAAGGCAAGATTCCTGGAGTAGCGACTTGCACCATCGGCGTAACCGATAAAGGGTGTGGAAGGGGGGTCCTGCAAAATGGTGGGACAAGACAATAAATGAGGGGGTGAAAGGAAATGACGGCAGCGTGAGGGTACAGAAGTCATCGAGCCGTAATGGCAGGGGGAAGGGGCAGGATGATCAAGACTCAAACAAGGTGATGTATGAGAGCTATCGGAAACATGGCGAGGATTCGGGCTGCGGAGGTCAACAGAGACACAGTTGGAGTGATCTCGAGTATCAAGGGACACAACGGGGGAGGCTGCGGACGGGCTAGGCTCCGAGTGTCGTGAAGAGGAGGATAGGTAAAGAATGGTGACTTGAGACTCCGTCATCTGAACATCAGGGGGGGGAATGTGGATGGGAGCGGAGGGATCCTCAGGCTGGCCTGAAGCATACTGCGCGAGAATGGGAGAGGCGGATTGATTTTGTTCAACCTCATACTCGCGGATCACCTCAAGGGAGGCACGGTAATGCGTCAGGTGAGGACAATAATGGGAGTAGTGGCCATGGAGACCGCACAAAGCACAAGGCTTATTGGTGCGGAGAGTCTTGGGGTTCTTGGAGACGGTCGAAGAAGGAGTGGGATCTTCAGGGACCGTAGTGTCGGGGAACGCGACTTTTACCATGGGTCGGATACGAGGTAACTCGGGACAAGCATGGGTGGCATGACCAATGATATCACATAAGGCATAAGGCTTCGCGGGCGGAGAAGGAGCCGGGGTGGTAGTGGTGGTTTGGTCTTTGGTTGCCCCCTTGCGGGCTTTGCCTTTTTTCCCGGGAGCCGTCATAACAGGAGAAGGGTCCTGTGGAGGTGCTGGGGGCACAGTGGCTATGGAGGAAGCGAGGGGGACCGGTTGAACCGGTGTCAAAGCCATGTAAGGTTTGGGGTGACCAGGGGGAGTGGCGGCTGGGGGATCAAGGTACCAAACCGGGATGCCCAAGGTCAAGTTAGGGAGGGAGAGGGTGGCCATGACGGGGACATAATATACTCCGGGAGGGGGAGCTAAGAAAGGGATCTGCCCAGCAGGGAAATGACCAGGAGGGACGGCTCCAAGATGGTTAAGGCCAGGAGGAACTGATCCGGGAGGATAAAGGGGTTCAGGGATACCAGCTGTAGGGGGAGGGCCAGAAGGAGGAGGTCCGGCTGGCTGAGATGAATGGCTAGGAGCGGGTTGCGGAGGGCGGGGGGGAGGTGGGTGTACATGGGGCGGTAGCTTATGGGACGACTTTGAGACGATTGCATCGTACGAACATTCGACAAAGGCGGGATTCGATAACAGGAGGGGAAAATGAGAGAAAAGTACCAAACGGGGGTGGAATCTTTATAGGCAAGAGGAGACCTTTTAGTCAAGAAGAATCGACAGTTGCTTGTTGGGCACACGGAAGAGATGGTCGTCTCGGGAGGAGGTCGAGACGGTTTATGATAGAATGGTAGTTGACTATCTTCCCATTATGTGGAAAAGACATCTTGTGGAAAACCGCGGATGGGACAGCAGACATGGCATAGGTGTAGCTTCGCCCCAACAGAATGTTGTAGTCTAGAGGGGCGTCAATGACTTCGACGTCAACGCAAACAGTCTTACCGGCGAGGGTGATGGGACAGTTACGAAACAGGCCAATAGGCTGGGAGGCATGACCGTCCCACGCTCGAAGGGTGATCGTGGAAGGGGCCAGCTCGGGGGATCCGAGTTGCTTCCAAACCGAAGCGGACATCACACAGGTGGATGCCCCCTCATCAATTATACACCGGGATACAGTGGCGTTCCGGATTTTGACTGGGATTTGGAAAGAAACGGAAGGAGGAAGAGGAGGATGGTCCGATTGAGTGGCATCAAAAACAATCATTTGGTCATCAGCAGGATCAACAGCGCCCACGGCAGATAGTAGAGCCTTCTTTTGGGAAGGGCACGACTAGAGGAGTTCCAGTGTGGAAATGGCAGCAGGGGATTGCGCCGAATCATCTACGATACTATATGACTGAGCGGCTCGACCGGAAGCAGCATTTCGGCGTAATGGGCCCTTTGGAATCTTTGGATGGACCTCAACTTTGGGTTGAGGGATGTGTAAGGGACCACTGGATGTCGAAAGAGACTCTGTAGATCCTGAAGATGGAGGCTCGGGAGCAGACTGAGCAGGAGGCTTGGGGTACTGGCAAGACCGAGTTTGAAGGTGAAGGTCGACGGAAGGGGAAGGATCGGAGCGCATCATAAGGATCTGGTAATCAGAGGAACCAGAAATGGACGGGGGGGCGGCTACGTGGCTGTCGGGTGGTTGGGTAGCCACGAATCCCTGTTGAGGGAAAGGATCAGTGAACACAGCTGGCTGGGTAGTGGCCACATTAGGAGGAGCATGAGGGGAGGCGTGTTGTCCGTGCAATTTGGCTTGAGACTCCCACATCTGCCGCATCTGGGGTAAGAGAGGACAATCGTGAGTGGAGTGACCATAAACACCGCAACACGAACAGGGCTTGTTTGTGCGAAGCGACCTGTCCGGTTTGGGCGGAATGCCCTGTTGCTGGTTGCTAGTGTTAGGGTCCACACCAGAATTGGGTCCTCGGTTACCAGGGGTAGATTGGTTCTGGTTGCCTCTCCGCCTTATTTGAGAAGAAGGGGGATTAATTGCGCCCTGCTGTGCAAATAATTGCCCTGGAGGGGGTTGTAAGTGCTGTTGCGGGTTGTGAGGAGGCAAGGGAGGCGGAAGCGCATATGCTGGAGGAGCTGGCGCACCAGGCTGTGGATAAAAGTAAGGGTTGGGTTGGGCGACATTGAGGTAAGCAGGAGGGTGGGCAAAAGGAGGAGGCATGCCGTATCCTGGATACATGTTGCCGGGAGGGGGAAGAGTGCTTGAGGTGCTGGCCCCTCCCTGAGGGAGACCATAGCCCATAGGAGGGTGAGCGGATGGGTGGGAAAGAGATCCAATAATACCGTCGGCGGAATGAGATGCCCCCGGGGCGTTAGCGCCACCGGGCCTGGGGATGTCAGGGAGAACGGTATAAACATAACCAGATTGAGCGTAGATCAGGTCATATTTTAAAGCTATTTGGAGGGCGGCTTCTTCAGATTGAGGAAAGTGAGAGGCGACATCTTTGCCGATGGGAGATGGGAGGGTGCGAAGGAACCTGTCCATGTAAACCCGATCTTCAAAGGGAGGGGCTCGACATAAGCTCCGTCTTCGTCGCCATTCCTGAACATGGGCAGAAAGGCGTGTGGAAGAGGATTGCTTAAATGAAGTCAAGAGCTCCGTGCCAGTGTCGTATCGGAGAGGGAGCTGGACGTACGACAAAAAGGCTTGGGCAAGAGTCTCGAACGTGGTATGGGAAGAAGTGGCATGTTCGACATACCATTTAGAAGCTTCGCCGGTAAGCATGCGTTGGAACAAACGAAGACGAATGGAGTCATCGGTAATGGAGTTGGAGGAACACCACATGTGGAAAGACCGGATGTGATTGGTTGGATCTTCTCCATTAAGGCCCTCGAACTTAGGGATATCAGAGGGCAACTTGGTGGGCATAGCGGGCCAGGTAGTATTGTGGTGAATGGGGTCATTAATCAACTGATGGAAATCGGGGAGGCTGAGGCCTGCAATGTACGGCAGCACAGGGGTGGCCGGGGTAGTGGTGGTGACGGTTCCGCTAGAAGTAGGGCCGGCATTGGGGCCGGGAGAACCGCTAGCGTTGGGTACGATCCGGTTATGAGTGAAATGTGAGGAGGAGCCGAAGGAGAAAGGGGACTAGATGAATCGGGGGAGAGGAGTCGGAGTGCGGACTCAAAGGTGGACTGGCTCGACGATGGCGGTGCGGAGCAGTTCGATCAACCGGAAACTGAGGGTGAAGGCCAAGAAGTCTCCGGGAACGGCGCCTTGGGGGCGCAATGATGACAGGAAGAAGGAAACCGACGAGGGCAGAAAGGGACAGGATCAAGTAACGTCAAGGGCAGATAAGGTGCAGTGACAATTGATTTTAGAGTCTTTGCCGGGCGGTGTTAACCAGGCGCTTCTTCACTTAGGGTCGGTGTGTGGTGTGCGTTGATTTTAATTTTTAAACCCTTTCCGTTGTTTGAGAGCAAGAAAAAAGTGTGCTACGTAGCTGAAAATAAACCTACAGAGAACAGAAATAAAATGCTGAAATAACAGAAAAATAACGGCTACGTATGCATCTATCTAACCCAAGAAGGTGGGTCTCTCACAACTATCCTGACGAAAAGAGAGACACCGCAAAGAGGCTCAGCAGATCTGGGGTCGGAAGGGACAGGTCTGGAGGATAGAAAAGGCGCGAGCAAGGGTGCGAGATCACGGCCAAGAGACAAGGCGAATTGGTGGAAAAAGGAAATCGACAAAAAACCGGGCCAAGGCGGAGGCCTTCAAAGGAGGTCCAAAAAAAATGACAAGAGGTGATTTGAAAGGCAAAGAGGCTGATTTCAATGGATCTGAAAGGGAGGTAACAGATCTGGAAAAGAGGGGGCTGAAGCTCTGAAAAACCGACGGCTGAAACAGCTAAGACTCTTCCACAAAAAAGTGGAAGTGCTAAAAACCCCTAAATTTGGGTTCAGTTGTAGATGAGTAAAAACGGGTCGGATCTTGGTCAAGGCGGAGTGAGACCAGGAGTGGAAAGACCACGCGAGTACGACGGAGACCCGAGAAAAAATTGCAGAAAAAAAATCTTTGGAAAAAAGAGCGGGTCGCGGTTCGACGTCCCGAGTTCGAGTCGCGGGCAATTTGAAAAGTGCGACTTGGAGGTCAGTTCGCGGTTTAGGGCCAAAAGTGCGACCCCCCCTGTTCAGGATTGTCTCAATGTGATTTTTCGGAAAAGTTTTCGTCTCGATTCTTGTTGGTGTCGCTTACTGCCAAATAGGGCGAGAAACACACGAGAGTTAGAAATTTTAAGTTTTAGGGTTTTATGTGAGAAAAATGACATAGAAAGAGGAAAACTAAGCAGCTGAAAAGAAGCCCTAGGGCCTGAAGTAGCTGGATATGCAGGAATATGAAAAACGACAGCGGTCGTAATTTAAAACCCGTGTGGAGTCGCCATTTGTTAGTATGAATTCTTCGTTGAAGTGTACGAAAAAGAACCACTTTAGCTACGCATAACTAATAGCCCTAACAACAATAATGGCTGCAAAACATCTTCAGATCTGCAATTAGTAGTTAAAGTGCTGCAACAAACGGATCTATAAATGGAAAGACATTAAGCAGTAAAGTAAAGAGTTTGCTCCATGCATCCAACAGACAAGACAAGAACACGATTTTTGAATGAATTTTTATATTACAGGGCACCTGGGAGGAAACAGGAAGGTGTATCCAGATCTCCTCAATGGGATGGGTTCTTTGTAGTCCTCAGCACTTCAGATCTAAGCTTTCTCTCTCTTGTAGATGTAGAAAACCCAATGTAGAAGATAGAGCTCAATGGGAGCAAAAATGGTAGAAAAATGAGACCAAGTGTATAGATCCAGAGTGATCTAATAGGCAACAAAAGGTGAAGAATGATGGGGAAAACCCTCCTATTTATAACAAAATATTGGGTCATTCTAGATCTTGTTGCATGATTAAAATAATGTTAATCAAATCTAGATCCACCTCTACGGAATATTTTATTATTATTTGTTGGAGGGAAAGGGTGTTTGACTTGGGTCAAATCCCTTTATTAGTGAAAAATAAATAAATAAATGGTTTATTTATCTTTTTAAGGAAGTGGTTGGGATATAATCAAATAAATAATGATTTATTTAATTAATGGTGGTTGATTTGGTCATATTTAACAAGGAATATTA